>CM070874.1:51180582-51780582 GCA_036365515.1 Torymus aiolomorphi | reverse complement strand
CTACCTTACCGACGGACGGTAAGTAGTGCTCGGTGGGTAAGTGGCGCGGGAGCCGCTCTGGCGCGGTAGCCGCGCTGCCCCTACTACTATTGTCTTTGAACATTTGTCAAAAATACTGCAAGTCATTCATGAGTCATAGTGTACGCGCAATTGTACATTTATTGTGCTGCTTACATAAAAAAAATCTTAGGAATGCAGTAGCTCCGGCCGGTGGCACTACTGCGTTAAATGCTTGAAAGGCTGCGCTGCGCGTCTGCAGCTCGGAGCCGTTGCTCTTTTTTCGGATATATCCGAAAGCGCAATAAACCTGCGATTGTGAGTACACTATAATTCATGAACGGCGTTGCAGTACTTTTTACATATGTTCAAAGCCACTGACAAACCAGGAACTGTCAGTATATTGATTCAAGATTCCTAGTACCGCTTATTAATAAATAATTAAAATTTACAAGCATAATACAACATTTATTGAAAGGTTTTATAAATGAGAGAGCTTTTATAGTTTGATGAAACTTAACTTAAAGTTTATTAAAAGATAAAATGGATAATATACAAGTAGGCGTAGAATAAATCAGTATAATAATCGTGTGACTGGGTAGCGTAAGCTCTCATGGGCAACTGACTAGTGACTATAGATTTGGCTTTTCTTCACCTGTAACTCCAAAGTTGGTTTTTCTTCGTATCGCGCGATGATACATTATACGTTATAAACTTTAAGTGTAATGAATATCAATTACTTTGGAATTAAAAACCTCTGCCAATTCATTGGCACGTAGCTTCCTCAAACTTGATTTACTGATTCCTTTAATTAATTTTTACTTCCAATATTTAAAATTTCATACTTTATTTTGTACGATGTAAACGGCTTAAAATCGTTTTTATAAGTCTAACAACTCGTCAGGAGTTGATTTTACACGAGAATTCTCTTTCAAATGCTACCCATCACATTCAGATACATAGAGCCATCCTCAATACATTTAAAAAAAATTGGGAAAATTTTATGGAAAATATTAACTTGAAATTTTTTTAAATATCTTTGAAATTTAAGGACCAATCATTTTGCCCGAATAACTCGACCGAAAACTATCCAAAATCCACCTCTACGAGGAATTTTGAAGCGCTTAAGTCAATTTTTACTCCCGCAATAGTTGGACATACCAAACTCATTTTTTTCATTTTTCAATGTTTACGTTTTTATTAATAACAAAAGAACTGTAATAGCTAGACAAATAATTTTTTTTAGAAAATATAGGTCTTGAAATTCTCTTTCGAATGCCGCCCACCCGATTCAAATACATAAAGCCGTTCTCGAGAAATTACGATTTAAAAAAAAAGTGAAAAAAATTTTAACCTCAAATATCTCCGAAATTTATGGATCAATCCTTTTGCCCAAAGAACTCAATCGATTGTGATACAAAATATACCACTAAAAAAAATTTCAAACTGATTAAGCCAATTTTACTCTAGTTATTGAACGACAAAAAAAAACACTTTTTTTTATAAATTATTTTTTTTCTCCAAAAATAATGAATAAAAAAACCTAAAAATTTAGTAAGTTATAGTACTCAGTATTCTTTATAACCAAAAAAATATTCATGTTAATATCTTTTTTTAATTTTGAAATATAACCTATTTACTAAAAATGACGTTTTCATGAATAACTTATGACGAAATATAGCTAACGGCTTTTTTTTTTTTTTTAAATTGTAGAAAATTTTATTCTGCATACAGAGAATTTATCGTATATAAATAATATTTGTTCTAAATATAAAAAAAATTGAAAATTAAAATTTTGAAAATTTAAAAATGGCGATAAAAAACAAAAAAATCGATTTTGACAAAAATAAAATATTGACCCCAATTGTTGAAGCAAAATCTGAAAAAATGATCACTCTCTCGTTAAAATCGGTTGAGTAGATCATGAGATATCAGAGTATACGGACATACATACACACACACACACACACACACACACACACACACACACACATCCATACGGACATTTTCTAAAAATGGTGTATTTCGATTCCAAATTTTCTATACAACATTCCTAAGACATTATCTCACAAACTTTTTTTTTTTTTTTTACTATCACAAAGCTTCCTCTAGGAGGAAGCAAAAAAAAACATTAGAACAGCTGTATAAATATATATATATATATATATATATATATATATATATATATATATATATATATATATATATATATATATATATATATATATATATATATATATATATATATATATATATATAATGCAACAGTTTCAAGAATCACATAGGAAAGTTAACCTAATCAGTTCAGGAAATAATATCCTTTATACAAAATTAACATTTTTAGTTATTATAACATTAATTATATAAATTATTAAATAATTGTTTCGTACATAAATGTTTAAATATACCAAAGTTGATTTAGTTTTTCGATCTGATTTGGGGCCAAGGTGTTAAATTAAATAAAACTAATTGATTTATTTAGAAATTGCGACATTTCGTCGACCTATATTGTCACCTCTTCAGGTACTTATTAGCTATTTGTACAAAAAATAATTTTACAATATTAGTTAAATATTGTAACCACAAAAAACAAAAAACACATATACCTAGAGAAAAACCTCGCTTAGTGTACCTTTCTTAATACATGTTGTACGCTTTAGAGAACTATTGGATGTTCTCAGTCAAATTGTAAATTTAAACTGACAAGTTTATATGGAATAGACGTGTATCGAGCCGTCAAGCTCCAATCAAAATATAAGAAAAGAGCATTGAATTTTCAGTTATTTAGATATCGATAATTTTATTGTATATGTTATTTAGCATTTGTGTATCTTCTTTATTATTTATAGTATTTCTAATATTTCTTTGAATATGTATCATCTCAGATACTAACCGTTATTTATAATTATTCTCGATATCTAGTATTTGTACATTTTCCCAAATGAATTCGTGGGTAAATTGAATTTCATGTTGTGGAATAACCGCTTTTTGATTTTTGTTATTTTTATGCTCTTTTACTCTGTCTTTCAATGCTCTTTTTGTTTGGCCTATATAAATTGCAAAACAATCTTTACATGAAATTTTGTAAACAACACCTGTATTATTTATGTTTCCAGTTTCATCTTTACCTCGCTTAATGATATTGTTGAGTGTTTTTATAACTGTTGGAACTGTTTTATTGTTAAATTTGTTCTTTAAAGTTATTGAACATTTTTATAGAAATTTTTGATGGGTGGTAGTGGAAATGTAATGTTTAGTTGAATAAATGCAAAAAAAAAAATACAAAAATATGAAAATAAATGCAAAATAAAATACAAAAAAAAATTATAATTAGGGGAGACTGGGATAAAACCGGATACTAATAATAAGGCAAAACTGAAATTCTCAATTTCTCGGTTACTACTAGTGCGATCTATATAATAACTATGGAATCTCTTTGAGAATGTTCCTATTATCATTTTGTATACGATAGGTATGTCAAAAATAGCCTCGAGTTGACTTTAGAAGTGGTAAAAGATTTCTTAGCTCGCAAGACCGTGTTGATTATAACAGTACGCACATAGTGAGTATAATCTTCCTGTAAGTAATATATTCTTTCAGTACGTACATTATAGCCTTATTATTTATGTTATAATAAATAAGTAGGAGCAATTCCGTTTCTCAATTTTACTTTTAATTGCAAAAAATTAATAATTACTTTTTTCGAACTTTGGGGTAAAACCGGATACTTTTGGTTGGGGTAATACCGGATAGCTATATAAACCTAAATAAACTACTAATAGATATTTAGTACGCTGTTCATACATTATAGATATAAAATTAATTTTTTTTTGGTACAGAAATAAGTAAATACATTAGAAAGTCTTCCCGGCAAAGCTGATCGGAAGAAAATATGGCTTCAGCGATTTTTTATAAAAAAACGTTAATTTATAATTATTAATAAAATATTTCTTCATTAAACAACGTTTTTACATCTTTGTATTATTTCTAGAATGTCGATTATCGCTTAAAAATCATTTTGGATAGAATATTGAAAGTATCCGGATTTACCCAGACAATTTTTTTACGGGGCAAAATCGGATACTTTCGTATATTTCTAATAACATTTTTTACAAATATTTTTTTCACTAACCAAGTCGATTTTCAGTTATCTGAATGTAAACTAAAAACAATTCTAGTTTTAAATATTGTTATTATTTTGTTATCTATTTTTAATAAACAATTTCCAAAAAGTGTCCGGTTTTACCCCAGCCTCCCCTATAATGTATAACTATATTGTCTTATATAAGTCATTTCATAAAAAAATCCAATCTCTTGCTAATCCCTGTTGAAATGGTCTGATAAAAACTAATACAAATTTGCAGATTCTAGTGCAAAACATAGGTTATTAGGTTTTTGCACCTTTTTTATCTGGTTTTATGAGACATTTTCAACCGGGATGTTTTCATTTCGATATTTTTAATTCTTTAATTTCAGATACATTCAATACCTTTCATAATACTTATTAATAACCTATTTATTATCATTCTATATTTATTAGTCTGCGAAAAATAATTTTTCATTCTGGTATAACATTTTAATATATGAAACAACGAAACCAAGCGAGCATTAGCGAGCTAGATAATGCAGCTAGTCATTCAATTAAGTTTGAGAAGACACGTACCAATGAATCAGCAGTGGCTTTTTTTATTATTGTTACTAATAACACTTTCTTAATAACTTCTCTATGAAAACATGTAGATAGCATTCCTTCTTAGTAATGTGCTATTAGTAATCATAAGCTTATTTTGATTGAATTTGATGTCAGAAGGTACGTTATTTCATGATTACTATAAATTTTACTAAAATTAAATTTGTTCTCGAAATACTTTGAGGAAACCGTTATAATAATATAAGTAGAAAACCGCTGCCAATTCATTGGCAATTAAAGTAAAGTATCCAATACCTGGGCAGATTTTGAGCACAATCACAGACAAATGACGTTTTCAAAACCAATAGGTTGAATTTTTTCGAACTTTTAAATCTAGATATTGATTTGGAATCCATTTAATTAATTTATTCACAGAAAAACTCATTTTCATGCTTATTTATATTAAAAACGTAAGTTTAAAAAACATGGGTAAGACTGCCAAACTTGGATACCCTGTGTTGAACTGATGGGAGCAATACCGGAACAACACTTGAACCCTAAACTTGGACAACACATACTACAAATGTTGCTTAAATTTCACCGGGTTCCAGATGGATTTAAGTTATTTTCAGCTAAAATAAAGTTAATTCCAGTTGGATTCTGGTTATAATTCCAGTTGCATCCAACTAAATATTTTTTATAGTGATATTATTAAATATGTCCAGCTATCGGGTATTGCTAACTGATAGGGATGTTAAGCTGGACAAGGGTTCGGCTATCCTTCATAACCTCGAAAGCTTATTCGTATTTTATTTCGTATTCTAATGAATTAGAGACTTAAATTAACACGAAATTCATTTGATTGTATAATTAATAGCATAAAATTCGCTAATGAATTTATATCGTCATCATACGTATAAGTAATAGTACTGTTTTACTGCTCTTCAGGTAATGGTCCCAATTTTCAGTGTGTCCTGGTATTGGGTACTGTATCTTAGCTTCCTCCAACTGAAGGTATTGTTCTAGTATATTCATTATTTACATCAGTAAATATGTGAATAATTGTTATTTATTTTGAGGTGTGGTATTAAATGAAGGAGAGACTGTTTTAGGGTATAATGAAATATAATAATGATGACTGGTTTATTTACTTTAAAGTATAAGGTTATACGAGCGCTTCATAGTGCCTCGCGCACGATGCTTTTCGTACAGCGCACGGTAGTAGAGGGAGGGAGGGAGGGGGGAGAGCGAGAGAGAGAGAGAGCATATATTTTATTTTTTCAAACTTCTTTTAGAAAGCAACCTTTAATTTTTTATTTTTAAAAATTTCTTTTCCTTCGTGTTATTTCTCTAAGTACGTAAAGTATAATCAAGGAGCGCGGGAGCGCTCCGAAGGCAAGTAACAGTCAAACAATGCAGAAGAGGCCTAAGGAGTGACCCGTGCCTTATATTCTTTGATATGAGAGCGCGAAAACTTTGATCGCGTTGTATTTTATCTATGCAGAATAAATATCTAGCATAATACACTTGTTGAAATCTATGTTCATTAAGCTAGAAAAATTTGAAGGTTTTATTCAAAAATATTGTCTCATTTAAGAGATATTGAGTATCAAAGAATCAGACTGGTCGATTCCGATCTTTAAATTTTTTCCTTTTCTTTCATCAGACCTGCATCCGCTTCCGATCACGTGATACGTATAACGTCACGTGACCCCATACGACCCAGCGTGTATATATATATATATATATCGACCTAACCTTATATTTACATATAATAACATGTCAGTATTTTTTTATTATACACACAGATATATATATTACAAATGTTATCATATCGTGATCATATCGTGATATCGTGAGTTAGTATAAATTAGTTAATAATATGTAAAAATCTCAAATAGTCAACTGGTGATGAGAAGAATTTATCTATTCTTCGTGTATCAATCAATCAATGGGAAAATAACTTTTATTAGATAAGCACTTACTGGCTAAATGTTAAATGGCTAAAATCATTTTGTAAAATTGATACTTTGTGTGATTTTTTATTTTTACAGATTTTTTATAGATATTATACCAGAATTATACCAGAAGATTTTTTTCGAGTCCTTTTGGAAATATAGGGATAAGGAGTTCTAATCGTGTAATGTGTCTGAAAATTTTGAATTAGCAAAAATGAACGACTGCCCTCATGACCCTGGTTGTTATTTTATTATTAATGGACAACAAAAAATTATTTTAATACATGAACAGACGCTTAGGAATAGAATAATTTATATTAAAGATTTATCTATTCTTCGTGTATCAGTCAATCAATGGGAAAAATAACTTTTATTAGATAAGTACTTACTGGCTGAATGTTAAATGGCTAAAATCATGTTGTAAAAATTGATACTTTGTGTGATTTTTTATTTTTACAGATTTTTTACAGATATTATACCAGAAGATTTTTTTCGAGTCCTTTTGGAAATATTGAGATATATGTATAATATAGCCAATAATGTTAAGGAGTTCTAATCGTGTAATGTGTCTGAAAAATCTAATTTTGAATTAGCAAAAATGAACGACTGCCCTCATGACCCTGGTTGTTATTTTATTATTAATGGACGACAAAAAGTTATTTTAATACATGAACAGACGCGTAGGAATAGAATAATTTATATTAAAGAAGATAGTAAGAATATATATAGTACTACTCAAGAAAGAAAAACAGAAGTGCAGGCAAATACTATTTACGATACAATATTTTCAAGATGTATTTTATAATATCCTCAACATGAAAATTTTATAAATCAAATGTTATTGATAACAAATTGTGATTGTGATTAAAAAATGACATCTACCAGTATTTGGTGTAATATAAAAAAATAAAATACCGGTAAAATGTGTTGCATGAAATGTTATATCAAATTAAAAAACTTCTCCTTAAAATCAGTTTCAAATATTTTGAAAATAGCTCAAGTGTGTATTAATAAGTAATTACGTCTTATGAGGTTTATAAACATCATAATAAACTTTTGCATTTAAAAAAATATTGCTCAGTGACACGCGAGGTTATATATATAAATATACAATATAATTTTCAGTGTTTAAAATATGGTACTGGTATGACGTGCTACATGAAGTGTTTATAATTAAATTTTAAAAATTCTATTAAAAATCAGTTTCAAATATTTGAGAATAGAACAAGTGTGTATTAATAAATAAAATAATTATTTTAGAAGAATATTAAAAATTGGTCTTCATATTTGACAGGATTAAATTATTATTATTACAAAACGACATCTAATCAGTGTTATGCGTAATAAATAAAATAAAATACCGGTATGATGTGTTGCATGAAGTGCATATATAACTAAATTTTATTGATGACAAATAACATATAGTGATTAAAAAATGGCATGTAATCAGTGTTTTGTATTATTAAATAAAATAAAATATCAGTATGATATGTCCAATGAAGTGCATATATAAATCAAATGTTATTGATAACAAATTGTGATTACAAAATGACATCTATCAGTATTTGGTGTAATATAAAAAAATAAAATACGGGTAAAATGTGTTGCATGAAATGTTATATCAAATTTAAAAACTTCTCCTTAAAATCAGTTTCAAATATTTTGAAAATAGCTTAAGCGTGTATTAATAAGTAATTACATCTTATGAGGTTCATAAACATCATAATAAACTTTTGCATACAAGAAAATATTGCTCAGTGACACGCGAGGTTCTATATAAATATACAATATAATTTTCAATGTTTTGTGTAATAATAAACAAAATATGGTACTGGTACGACGTGCTACATGAAGTGTTTATAATCAAATTTTAAAACTTCTATTAAAAATCAGTTTCAAATATTTGAGAATAGAACAAGTGTGTATTAATATAAATAAAATAATTACATGTTATGAGATTCATAAACTTCATAATAAGCTTTTGCATAGAAAAAAATATTGCTGAGTGATATATAATTTTCAGTGTTTTGTGTAATAAATAAAATAAAGTAACTGGTATGATGTCTTACATGAAGTGTTTATAATCAAATTTTTAAAACTTCTATTAAAAATCAGTTTCAAATATTTTTTTAATATAACAAGTGTGTATTAATAATAAATAATTACGCTTTATGAGTTTCATATAATTTGCATAGAAGAAAATATTGCTTAGTGACATAAATATCTCACACCAAAAACCTCATTTAAATGCATTCAATATACATTTTTCATAAAGCTTATGTAATGAAAAAACAAAAGAAAGTTGTGATATCCTCCCGCCCTCTCTCTCTCTCTCTGTCTCTCTCTCTCTCTCTCTCTCTCTCCTCTCTCTCTCTCTCTCTCTCTCTCTCTCTCTCTCTCTCTCTATATCTCACGCCAAGTACCTCATTTAAATACATTCAATATATATTTTTTATAAAGCTTTTATAATAAAAAATTTTTTTATTACTTTTTAAAAAGTATAAACCTAGGCAAGTAACAGTGAATTACCAGCCGCTTCTATGTAATTTTCTCTACCCAAAATTTTTAGAAAGTCGAACTTGAAATGTTAAAAGATATTTAAAAAACTTTTTCTGTGAATACGTTTGTAATAAACTCGTTAAATACAAATCAAACAATAGAAAGTAATGAAATCAATAGCATAAAGTCAAGTATTTACCACTCTCTCCTCCCACCCCTCTCTCTTTTCTATCTCACACCAAAAACCTCATTTAAATCCATTCAATATACATTTTTCATAAAGCTTATGTAATAAAAAACAAAAGAAAGTTGTGATATCCCCCCGCCCTCTCTCTCTTTCTCCCCCCCCCTCTCTCTCTCACGCCAAATACCTCATTTAAATACATTCAATATATTTTTTTATAAAGCTTTTATAATAAAACATTTTTATATTACTTTTTACAAAAGTATAAACCAAGGCAAGTAACAGTGTATTACCAGCCGCTTCTATGTAATTTTCTCACCGAAAAATTTTTAGAAAGACGAACTTAAAATGGTAAAAAATATTTAAAAAACTTTTTCTGTGAATACGTTTGTAATAAACTCATTAAATACAAATCTAACAAAAGAAAGTAATGAAATCAATACGCATAAAGTCAAGTACTTACCATTAATTCTTGGAATAAATAAAAAATTTTTTTTTTTATTTAAAGAATTCATTTAATCGCCAACACTTATATCTATGTGAATATTACTATTTCAAATACGTTTTGTCGATAGCTATGTTTTTTTCAACTTGAAGACCTAAAATTTATCTTCCTTGGAACATTGTATATTGGAATCAAAATTTCATTTAAATAACGATATTTGATGTAAAAATTTCTACAAATTAAACAAAAGAAAGTTATGAAATCAATTCCTATAAAGTCAAGTATTTATTATTTTTTTTATTTAAAGAATTCATTTAATCGCCAACACTTATATCTATGTGAATATTACTATTTCAAATACGTTTTGTCGATAGCTATGTTTTTTTCAACTTGAAGACCTAAAATTTATCTTCCTTGGAACATTGTATATTGGAATCAAAATTTCATTTAAATAACGATATTTGATGTAAAAATTTCTACAAATTAAACAAAAGAAAGTTATGAAATCAATTCCTATAAAGTCAAGTATTTATTATTCAATATATTTTTTTATAAAGCTTTTATAATAAAACATTTTTATATTACTTTTTACAAAAGTATAAACCAAGGCAAGTAACAGTGTATTGCCAGCCGCTTCTATGTAATTTTCTCTACGAAAAATTTTTAGAAAGACGAACTTAAAATGGTAAAAAATATTTAAAAAACTTTTTCTGTGAATACGTTTGTAATAAACTCATTAAATACAAATCTAACAAAAGAAAGTAATGAAATCAATACGCATAAAGTCAAGTACTTACCATTAATTCTTGGAATAAATAAAAAATTTTTTTTTATTTAAAGAATTCATTTAATCGCCAACACTTATATCTATGTGAATATTACTATTTCAAATACGTTTTGTCGATAGCTATGTTTTTTCAACTTGAAGACCTAAAATTTATCTTCCTTGGAACATTGTATATTGGAATCAAAATTTCATTTAAATAACGATGTTTGATGTAAAAATTTCTACAAATTAAACAAAAGAAAGTTATGAAATCAATTCCTATAAAGTCAAGTATTTATTATCATAAATCTATTTTCGGAGTAAATACATTTTTTTATTACAAACATTTATTCGCCAACGCTTATATATATTTTTATATGTTACTTCAACAAAGAATATAGAAGTTCAAAATTTCGAACTCAAAGACAAAAAAATTCATTTTCCTTCAAGATATTGCATGTTGGAATTGAATTCATTTAAACGACATTTTTTAAATAATACAAAAGAAAGTTGTGATATCAATTCCCAGATAATCAAGTATTTTTATTATCATTTAAACCACGACATTTTTTATAAATTATGCAAAAGAATGTTGTGATATCTATTCCCAGATAGTTAAGTATTTTTATTATAATTATAATTGAGTTGATTATATATTATAACGATACTTTCTTTTTCGAACAATATCTTTTACATTATATATGATTGAGATGTTAATGGTTCAACGGTCAATTTTTACGTTTATATCCATGTGGCCTAGTGGAATTGCTTACTCTATTTATTATATAATATTTATAATAATAAGCCAGCTATCCCAAAAGTTCTTAAGAAATAAGAAATTTTTTCAAAAAGTTTTCCACAGAAATTTGAATATCTTTTTATAAAACTTTGAGATACTGTAAAATATTTATTAAACTTATATGTAGATTTGTTTGACACATTTTAAAGGTTTTTCATTGTAAAAAATTAATGATAAACATACTTGCCGGACCCGTCCTTTGGCAGTTCAAGCTATTGAGCTACATAATTTGCTAAAGAAATATCGAATGATTATTAGTACATTAACGATTTAGAAATAAATATCCTTTTGGCACGTTAAGAATACAATTGCATAATAAAAGTGGAGTACTTCAAAAAATATTATTTGATAAAATTATAAAAGTAATTGATAATAATCTTATTATTGTAATATTCTAATAATATAAAGTTCATATAACAATTATTATGTATACTGCATGCATTTGCGTATGACATTTAGTCATGAACTATACAAAAAATTAATGTTATCATTATGAAATCCATTCATGGCCAGCACTGACTCAAGTAGATGTGTTACTATTTATAATAATATTAATACTCGTCGTATAGTTGAATTCAATTAAACTATTGAATTTCAATAAACTATGTCAATAAACTAATTGAAATTGAAATAAAATTAATCGACAATCAATTTAAGGCGATGTTAGTGCCATCCGTTACTGATGATTGCAGGGATACATTATTTTCATTCAATTTTGAGTTTGGAGACAATATCAGTCTGGTGTGTTATAGTTAGTTATCAAATCTATAACATGTCAGAGAGATTTTTTGTCAAAATTAAAAATTGAATGAGAAAAACGGGACTTCAGTCGGCGGTAACTAAGGGCCTTACATCGCCTTACCGAAAAGCGAAAACTAAGCAATGTTGCCAAACCAGTACTACAAATTTTCTCTTTTTTCATACTCACCTGTTTCGCTAAAAACTGCCAAAGGACGGGTCCGGCAAGTATGTTTATCATTAATTTTTTACAATGAAAAACCTTTAAAATGTGTCAAACAAATCTACATATAAGTTTAATAAATATTTTACAGTATCTCAAAGTTTTATAAAAAGATATTCAAATTTCTGTGGAAAACTTTTTGAAAAAATTTCTTATTTCTTAAGAACTTTTGGGATAGCTGGCTTATTATTATAAATATTATATAATAAATAGAGTAAGCAATTCCACTAGGCCACATGGATATAAACGTAAAAATTGACCGTTGAACCATTAACATCTCAATCATATATAATGTAAAAGATATTGTTCGAAAAAGAAAGTATCGTTATAATATATAATCAACTCAATTATAATTATAATAAAAATACTTAACTATCTGGGAATAGATATCACAACATTCTTTTGCATAATTTATAAAAAATGTCGTGGTTTAAATGATAATAAAAATACTTGATTATCTGGGAATTGATATCACAACTTTCTTTTGTATTATTTAAAAAATGTCGTTTAAATGAATTCAATTCCAACATGCAATATCTTGAAGGAAAATGAATTTTTTGTCTTTGAGTTCGAAATTTTGAACTTCTATATTCTTTGTTGAAGTAACATATAAAAATATATATAAGCGTTGGCGAATAAATGTTTGTAATAAAAAAATGTATTTACTCCGAAAATAGATTTATGATAATAAATACTTGACTTTATAGGAATTGATTTCATAACTTTCTTTTGTTTAATTTGTAGAAATTTTTACATCAAACATCGTTATTTAAATGAAATTTTGATTCCAATATACAATGTTCCAAGGAAGATAAATTTTAGGTCTTCAAGTTGAAAAAAACATAGCTATCGACAAAACGTATTTGAAATAGTAATATTCATATAGATATAAGTGTTGGCGATTAAATGAATTCTTTAAATAAAAAAAAAATTTTTTATTTATTCCAAGAATTAATGGTAAGTACTTGACTTTATGCGTATTGATTTCATTACTTTCTTTTGTTAGATTTGTATTTAATGAGTTTATTACAAACGTATTCACAGAAAAAGTTTTTAAATATTTTTTACCATTTTAAGTTCGTCTTTCTAAAAATTTTTCGTAGAGAAAATTACATAGAAGCGGCTGGTAATACACTGTTACTTGCCTTGGTTTATACTTTTGTAAAAAGTAATATAAAAATGTTTTATTATAAAAGCTTTATAAAAAAATATATTGAATAATAAATACTTGGCTTTATAGGAATTGATTTCATAACTTTCTTTTGTTTAATTTGTAGAAATTTTTACATCAAATATCGTTATTTAAATGAAATTTTGATTCCAATATACAATGTTCCAAGGAAGATAAATTTTAGGCCTTCAAGTTGAAAAAAACATATTTATATACTATAAAAGTAAAATTAATCGATATTGTTTCCGCACTACCTGGCGTACGTAAATTTGAATAGATAAAAGATATATACTTACGAATGAAGGTTATTTTCTGGAAACTATCGACTCGGGTTCAAAACTCCCCTTCATATTAGTCACTAAAGTGGTATTTTATAAATGTTGTTTCTTCATGCAAATAACGAGTATATAAATCTTACTTATTCAATATTTTCACTATCATAACATTATATATATTGTTATAATTTGCTGTTGCTCAATTCCAAACGAAATATTTATAAAGAATTATTTGCCAAACAATAAGAGTAATAAATGGTTACAATTTTGGGTTGCTAAATAAAATTCTTTTAGAAAATGCTATCCAAAACTATGAAAAAGAGCAAAAAATTGTCAACCTCAAATATCTTTGGTCATGATTGAATTTCTTTGGGCAACAAACTCGGTTCAAGGATATAAAAAAGCTATCTCTGTACCAAATTCCAGGACGATTAATTGATGTTTTACTCCTTTCATCGTATGACAATAATACAGTCATCGATACATTAAGTATGATAGTTAAGCCTTTGATTTATTTCTTTTTGAAATTTAAGAAAAAGAAATAGAAATGTACTAATAAAAGTTTTCTTTTAACAGAATGTAAATGTGCGCGCGATATTATAATTTGTCTTGATAAGGACTTCTTTAGGAAGTCGAAGCGTCAACATACAACATATTGTGAATAAAATTTAGATTGTTGCACCACTCGAGTCTTGTTTCACTAAAAACAACCAACAATCACTCTAGTCTCTTAAATATACAATAAAAAGGCACTTTTTTCATAAATAATTTTTTCTTAAAAACGAATAAAGATAATTTTTTGAATTTTTAACACAATGTTGTACTCGATAAGTGCAATAAATGGTTGACATTTTGAGTTGATAGAAAGAAATATAAATCATATTTTCATTAATTACAAATGACAGGCTAAAGCTAATTTAAATATTTAAAAAAAGAAAATGTAGGTTATTTAAAGACCTTTCAATAAAAATTAATTATGGTAATGATATTGGCTAGAACATATTAAAAAATAAAAAAAAAAAAATTCAAAAACTTTTTGGTTATAAAACAAAAGAAAATTAATAAAGTCGAAAAATAGGTTATGTACTCTAAAATATCCTCCAAAGCGAAAAGAATAAGCTCTGTCCGATAAAAGACGGTCAAATAGTTCAAAAGTTATCGCCCATACACACACGTACACACGCACGCACCCGCACACATGCATATTGATACGTGCAAGGTGCCAGAGCTTCTATTTTAATCATTTCATATAGGAAAACAGATTTTAGGTACAGAAAAGTGAGTTTTAAGAAGGAGAAAAAATGAGGAACCTGATTGTTGATCATTTTTGAAGTTTTATGGTATTTTTCTTTTCATGCTCATGTCTCACACGATGCGTATTTTTTGAGAAGAATATCCAATGTATTTTTATAAGACGGAGCCAAAATTACTTGAAATTTATGTGGTTATGATACGTACAGTTTGGAATAGATTTCCTTGAGCAAAAAATTTGTAAATGCTAAAAACCACAAAAAAACATAAAAATTCATAAAATTCGTAACTTAAAGGAGTTTAAAAAAAAAAAAATTGCATATTGAGATCTTATATTTTCAACTCTTTGTGCCATAACTGTATAAATTCCAAGTGATTTCTCCCCGTTCCATGAAAATCCATTGAATATTCTTCTCAAAAATCTACGCACCAGTTAAAAAATTGAAAATGCTATATCTCTGAGTAAAATTGGTATACAGATTAAGTCTTGGGCTAGTTTATCAGAAACAGTGTACATTTATGATATATAGATTATGTATTGCTCAAACTATATTTTTTAATTTTTTTCAGCCGAGTTTGGCCTCAGAGGCTACTAGGTATAAGACCGTCTTAATAACAAATGACGGACTAAAGATAATTTAAATATTAAAAAGAAGAAAATAAAGATAATTTGAAGACCTTTCAATACAAATTTATTATGTTAAGTAATACTGGCTGAAACATATTAAAAAATCAAGAAGACGAAAAATTCAAAATTGTTTTTTGGTTATAAAACAAAAGAAAATCAATAAAATCGAGCAATAGTTATGTCCTCAAAAATATCCTCTGCAACAAAGAGAATAAGCTTATTCCGATGAAAATCGGTCAAATGGTTCAAAAGTTATCGCCGATAAAAATAACGGATTTTCGTGCCACAAGTCTTACAAGCCTTAAAACATTTTTTGTCATAACATTTTTTTCCACCGTTACAAAGATTTTTCTTTGAGGAAGCCAAATTATCTTTGAAATGATCGGAAATAAAGCTTGACAAGAAAAATTTAGGTATAACTGTGATAATTCCAACGTCTTTCCTCGGACCCCCGCTTTGTTAAACATGCAGTACAATAAAGAAGCGATTATGTGGAAACAGTATGCCGAAGCACGCCTGGGATTTCAACTAATTCTGTATGTGCTGCTGCATATATCAGTGCGAGCGGACGGTCGTTTGTAGCTAATAGAGGCATCCTTTCGGTCTGCACGTTCGCGGAGAAATGACGGAGACTGTGTATACCACGTCGTTGTAATAGGTGCGCCCCACTTCTATTTACGCAGGCATTTAGCATTCTACCGTGGTGGGACACATGAGAGATCCCCATGAATGATCTAAGTGATGGAGGAGGCAAATATAAAGACAGATTGAGGTGCTCATTGTCATTTACAAATGCACAGTCTTCTATGTATTAGTATTTGTTTGTACATTTCCAAATATCTTGACGAAAATACAATCTGATAGTAAATTCATTCTAAGTGTAATATCTCTAGTGAGAAGTGAGTTTGGATGATTTTTTAAATATAGGTTATCATGCATTTATGTATTTGAATTTGTGTGTGTGTGTGTATGTGCGTACGTGCGTGCGTGTGTGCGTGTGTGTGCGTGCGTGCGTGCGTGTGTGTGTGGGTGGGTGTGTGTGTGGGTGTCTGTGTGTGTGGGTGGGTGTATATGAATGGGTGTGTTTTTGTTTTCTTTACGCATACAAAGATGTTATGTGGGACTCGGAAATTGCTTGAGCAAGTCCTCCCCTCCGCTGATATTTCTCCCACGAAAACCTTCGTTAGGCATTACTTCACGTTTGGCGCTTGGTCATACCCCTCTTCTTTCTTCTTTTCTTCTTTTTTATTCTCGCCTAATGCGATTCAGCCTGTCATCTCTGTGAGGAGAGCAAGGACATCCCAATACCCTCGGGAGATGAGAGACCTCCCCCATAGGGCCCTGAACTGATATCTTTCTTCCCGAAATCTGGAACATCAGCAAACCTAGGCAATGTACTTCACGACATGTCAGGCACTCCACGCTTTGGTATACCTCAATACTTTTTTGGTAGCTGCAAAAGCAGCCGTGCCCGATGAGCACCTGGGTGAGATAAAAGGTGCCGAGTCCATGTCTCCTCTCCGACACATGGGATGATGCGGTGGGTCCACCAACCCTCGCCAGCTCTATCCCATTAGCGATACAACTCTGCACCTGTCTTCCTGGACCATTAGTTGCGGTATTGTTCGTGGTAGGAGTTATACTCTGCTGTAAGCATGCTTTCGCGGTACATCCCAGCTCTTCCGATTGCCATTAGATCTATTGGAGGTTATCCCGCGATCATCGAGATAGCGAAGTCTGACACGGTATGGTAGGCACAGATCACTCTCAGCGCGATTGTCCTTCAGGCCCTTCAGCAAGCGGCACCGTAGCTCGAGTTACTACTTATAGCATCAGCCCAGACTGGGGCTCCGTACAGAATCACGGAATATGCCACTGGGGAATGGAGAAATCCTCGCGGCTGCTTCGGCCCCCTTATGTTCGGCATGATCCCCGCTAGCGCTTTTATTTCCCCCTTGTGGTTATTTCTGCTGCGCAGATATGTACCAATTACCACATAAGACTTAGTTACGACGTTGGTGATAAGTATAATGACGACATGTGAAGTGTTTTGAATATTCTTTCTTTAATAATAGCTGGGCCATTTGAAATAGACTCTGATTATAGCGGGGGGGGGGGGGGGGGGATATAAATGTGGGGAACGATAGTACTAAATTATACAGGGATCTATCCATATGTTATAAAAATAAGTCTCTGTATATTTCTGGGCAGTTAAAGGATAACGAGACTAGGTCAAGACCTTGGTGTTTTTTTTATTTCTACAATTCGTTAAAAATTTTTTCCTAACCGAATTTAGGTTTCTACATTCCCACACTAAATGGTGTAAAGTGTGCAAATCATCCCCACTTTCACACATTTTCTCGACGTTAAAATCTTTAGAGGCTACTTTACTTGAATTTTCGTAGTCCTTAGAGAATCAGATCATTTTATTTATAATTCTATTTTTACACATGGGAGAGACATCAGTTAAACATGGTTATTACACTCGGATAAAATTGAGGAAGAACAGGCCGTTTTAGCTAATTGGGTCTGCAATTAAACATTTAGGAATTTTGAGAGATTTCGGGGCCCTATAGATGTGTATCTTCACCCTATTTAAATTAGCGGCACATATTTTTTCCCTAATTAGGCTTACTGTGGGATGCATTTTGGAATTCAAACCATTAGTTTTCAGTGAGGAGGCTGTCGAAATGGAGTCTGTGAAGACTATCAGGTGAGAATTCGGAGAAATTCTATCGTCGCTAATGTATTCCAGAATAGCACCCAATTCACACGATAGAACTGAGAGTTGGTCCGGAGCTCTCAGAGAAGTAGAGATATTTAGGGGATCGATGTGGTAACCCATGTCTCTACTACCATCTTGTTTAGCCGCACCGTCCGTGAAATTCAACGTAGAGTTTTGGGCTATTGATTTGAGAAGTTCGGTATAGAGATCTAGAACAGGTTTTTTGTCGTAGTTTCTGCTCCATGAATCATTGACGTTTTCTTCTAAGAAAAGGTCTTCGAATAGAGTTGCAAATGTAGGTAGGATAGAAGAGCGAAATATAACTTTCAAAGATGGTAAAATTGTGTGCCAGCTGTCAAATAATAACCCATATCGGCTGATCCTGCCCGATCCACTTTTGTTCTTTGGTTTGGATAAGAATCTATGCATAAATTGGATTTTGGTGATGATGAAAGCTGAGGTAAGAGTGAAATTGCGATAGAGCATTCTTCCGGAAATCTGTGTTCTACGAATATTAAGGGTGGGGATCCCAGCTAAATGATGAAGTATGTTAATGGGATTTGTTCTAGTGCACCCCAGGCATATTCTAAGGCCGGAATTCTGGAGCACTTGGAGTTCTTAAAGTAACGGTTTCTTTGCAGCCGCGAAAAGATAACAAGCTCAGTCCATCTTAGGATGAACAATTATTTTGTTAAAAACGGTGGCCGTTTGACAATGGACACCCCAGCTCCTCTTGCAAACCGAAGCCAACATATTGATACCAAGGCGAACTGCCTTGGAGGTTTGTGCAATATGGTATTCCCAATTTAGAGCAGCATCCCATATGACCCCAAGATAATTAAACGTTTGGTAGTTCGGGATATACTTGTCATTACACTGAATTTGATGGGAACCTGCCGCGATAAGCTCTGCATGAAATCCAATAAATGTGAGAGAACATTTAGCTATAGAGACCCTCAGGTGTTTGGTTTTCAACCAGTTATTAAGAAGCATGAGGCCTGAGGAAAGATAGGTCACCGCCAAATCTGGGGAATTTTTGCTGCAATAAATTAGCAAGTCATTCGCAAAGCCTAGACATCTAATATTGGGGTGAAGTTGAGTCCCTATATTACTGACATAAAGGTTAAAGAGTAACGGTGACAGATGCGTCACTGGGAGAGATCCTTACTGGTCCAGCCAGAGACAAATTGCGAATTGTTATAAAAACCCATGATGACTATTATTACCATAAAATTGTGATACTAGAGTAAGGATAATATTGCGTTTCGTATTTTGCGATAGTTAGGTAACTCACTTGGTGATATGGATATAGATATAACTTGCTAGGAAAACTTCCCCCTCTTATTTGAAGCGCTTTTGACGTAATGATAGAAATTTTGTGTATATACTAACTAGAGCCAAACAGGCAGCTCGGACGTAAAGAACATGGTACTAGAACCATGACTCGCACAAGCGCTCCTCAAATAAGGGAGGGAGAGTTTGTAACATCAACTTTGATGTTACAATAGGTAAATATAGATATTCGACCTACGAACAGCATACTGTAGTCGAACATAAAACCCTATAACTCGAGAAAAACCTAGATTGACGAGCAGGCTCTAGGTAGCCTATAGATCTCCCTCTAACACAGTACTTACGTATATTTTCGTACCCTATACAGATGTACTTTGTATAAGAGAGTATGCGAACTCTTCGTTAGGCTAGAGAAGAAGATCTTGTAGAACAGCGACAGACTATATCCTGCAGAAGCCTTAGCTGTTACAGCCTGTCAAACGTTCCCTTCGCCTCTCCACACCATGCTTATGGTATCTCTCCATCATACTTGGGTCATGACGCACTTGAAACACACATTAGAACCAATTACTATAGGATATGAAGTACTTACTGCATGGATTTTTGAGGTGAACTGGACTAAGCCCTTGGAACGATAACCGCTATACTCTCATAATCACCCGTCAAATGCATATGGAAGTGGAGTAACTCGAGCATGATATCACCACCCTGGATGGAACGTCTCACCTGTAAGAAGAACACTAGTTAAAATAACAGTAAGACTACAAATACATTGAAAGGGTGCTAACCTGCTGTAAGATGCTGCAATAATTTGAAGTGGAGGGTTGCTTGTATCCAACACCTGTGGCCTCGCTCATGGAGTATTTGGTGGCAGCGTCTACGGCAGCACAACAACCAGCTGGATATCCTGCAGCCCCAGCAACCGTGAGGCACACTAGAAAAACACTAATAATCAGACGCAGGCAGATTGTGTGCATGGATGACACACAGACCTCACCTACAGCGGCAACAAACAACATAACCTCGAAGAGTGACAAAGGTTCCATGCGAGCAGCCTTGGCGAGAAGAGCAGCACCACCTCCGAAGATGACATCGAGAACAGCAGCGGACAGTCTTCCTCAGCAGTAGCGCATCTCCAACACTTCGAAGGACGGTGTATCCGTGTCGTCATATGCTGAGGCGCGTGCGCACGAGAGCGCCGGTCTATACGACGCCGATACCACAGTGCGCATATGTATAGAGACGAGAGAAAGAACGAACAAGCGGTGATCAAGGGAGTGAGAGGGGGCACCGGCGAGAGTGCTGCGACAGCAACGGCCAAGAGCGGCAGCGCGGGCACGAGAGACGCGCTCGCTCACTCTGTACTGGGCCTTTGCACCCGAACTATTCATTTACCTCAAAGCTTTTGAGTAATCCTTTCGGTTGTGACAAGTACAAAAAAGTAATAGTAGTAGTTTTAAAAAAACGAAGTGAAGACATCCCAGCGAGACTCAGTCAACTCTATTTGCGGTTCCCGTGTGAAGAGTGAGTGAGTTTTAGTGCCGCGAGTGAGGAAAATTCGCAGTGCGCGTGTGTCGAGCCTCGCGTCGGGTTTTCGTGCGTGTAGAATTAGATTTCGTGCCGCGTTTGTGCGGCTGGCGCTCAACGACAGTGTAAAATCACAGTTAATAAATTTGTGTTTTATTTTTATATTTAAATTATTGGTGTTTGCGCACATTTATTTGCGACCCTTCCAAAATTACCCTTTCCCCCGACCCCTCCCCCACGCAACTCTCCCCTAAATTGAATTCACCGTTACAGCATGTAGAGTTACCATCATTTAAGATCATGAAAACGCCAGACAGCTTCAGAGAGTTGGTTATGAGGGTTATCGTGATTTTAAAATGGTTTCACTATTTAATTTTTATGCCATAAATTATTAAAATATAATACTGTAAGTACACACGGATATGAAAGGCAAATACTTTCTGAACCGAAAAAAACTATTGTGATATAAAATTGTTAATCGACCACATAGATATTATTCAATAATTAAAAAAGTTACTTTAGCTATTTGCCAACTTTTTATTTTTCATTCCATTTTAATGTTTAACGTCTCATTTTGCTCCCTAAACATTTGTCTATGACCCATCCAGGCTTATATTATGAAATAATTAATATATGGGAGCGTCCAGCAGAAACGGGCCACCGAGCGCGCGCGGTGCCTTTTTTCGCGTAAAAGGCGCTCTGTTTAACTCGTTCATAATCGTATGCTGCATCTTTGAAAAAAAAAACCAAGGGCCTATATCGATAGATTTTTTCCTGCTCTTTCCAATGGTGCCATTGTTTTTATTGCGAAACGCTTTCTTCCGGACGAAAACTCGAGTTGAATATTGAAAGCCATTTTTCTCAAAGTATATCATGTTTTTTTTCAAAACAAACTACACCATTGGAAAGTACAACTCTTAAGCTTCAAAACCATATCTTGGAGAAGTTGGAGAAATAAAGGGTTTAAAAGTAACAACATGAAAAAGACAGCGCCGAGGGTCCGCGCGAGCCCCTCGCGCCCGTGCGTACGGCACGTTTAAGTGCACGCTCTATTCAATTCGAAAGAAAGAAGCGGATGTTGCAAAAAGGACAATTCTTATAAAATCAAAAAAATGTAAAAAAAATAGAATTTAAAGGAAAAGGTAATATTGTTATGCCAGATTAAACAATCTATAAGGTTATTTTAAATTTCTGTTTCACTGCTTTCAGTGCGTTCATGGATATTTTTATGTTTAATATATTATGTTTTTCAAATTTTGTTATATAAATGAACAAAGTTCATTATAATATTATACTAACTGTTACAACTAGATCCACAAAATTATGTCCACGCATTGGCATTGTAAGTTACAAAACATTTTATATTTACAAAAAAGAAAGGGCAAAATAGCACATCGCGTGTATTAATCCGCCCTTGAGCATAGCGTAAAAAGTTCGGGCAGCCGCTGTCTTTTTGATCTTACTATTTTTGAACTTTTCATGTTTTAACTTAAAAATATAATATTTTATAGTTTAAGACTTTTACTTTTGAAGAATATAATTCATTTTGAAGAAAAGATTGATATTTTATTGAAAAAATAGAGTTTAAACATTCAAATGGAATTTTCAACTAGAAGGAAGCATTTCGGAATAAAAATAATAGCACCATTGGAAAGAGCAGGAAAAAATCTATCGATATATGTCCTTAGTTCTTTTTTCAGAGACTTGGTACACGATTATTAGCGAATTGAATAGAGCGTGCACTTAAACGTGCCGTACGCACGGGCGCGAGGGGCTCGCGCGGACCCTCGGCGCTGTCTTTTTCATGTTGTTACTTTTAAACCCTTTATTTCTCCAACTTCTCCAAGATAGGGTTTTGAAGCTTAAGAGTTGTACTTTCCAATGGTTAGTTTATTTTGAAAAAAAACATGATATACTTTGAGAAAAATGGCTTTCAATATTCAACTCGAGTTTTCGTCCGGAAGAACGCGTTTCGCAATAAAAACAATGGCGCGATTGGAAAGAGCAGAAAAAAATCTATCGATAAAGGGCCTTGGTTTTTTTTTTTCAAAGACGCAGCATATGATTATGAGCGAGTTAAACAGAGCGCCTTTTACGCGAAAAAAGGCACCGCGCGCGCTCGGTGGCCCGTTTCTGCTGGACGCTCCCATATACGAAGCTACATGTATTTATTTACAGTTTAAGCACAATAAACTTCAAGTTTATACTGTATTGTACTGTAAACAATTACATGTTGCTTCGCATCTATTAATTATTTCATAATATAAGCCTGGATGGGTCGTAGACAAATGTTTAAGGAGCAAAATGAAACGTTAAACATTAAAATCGAATGGAAAATAAAAAGTTAGCAAATAGCGAAAGTAACTTTTTTACTTATTGAACAATATCTACGTGTTCGGTTAAATATTTTCTATCACAATAGTTTTTTTTGGTTCAAAAAGTATTTGGCTTTCATATCCGTGTGTACTTACATTATTATATTTTAATAATTTATGAAATAAAAATTAAATAGTGAACCCATTTTAAAATCACGATAATCCCCTTAAGTTAATACCGTTTTGATTGAGAGTACTACTGTCTCATAAAGGGTTTTGTGCGTTTAGGTCTAACATGATGATAGCATTGTTGAAGTGTGAGATTTCATGAAGAAGAAATTTAAGATTTTTGACTGTTTTCTGACTCTAATGGCTATATATTCTAAGTTTTGGGGGCTATGCTTCAATTTAAAGGTTTTGAAATGTAATTATAATATGCCCGGAGCATCCAACTTTTTTGCCGCGAATCGTATACTATTTTTCTTCATCTCTGACCGAAAGTACGTTCAATAATTAAAAATGACCTATTTTTAATGCGGAAATGACCTATTTTGCGCCTTCTTTTGCGCACTAGCTACGTAATCTACTATTTTATCCGCATGGAAATTGCATGAAGTTTATTTCCGTATAATATTGTGTTCTTGGGTTAAGGGGGTGTCAAACTCAATTTTTACCGACCGAGCAAAAAATATATTGTTTTTAATAGAAAAAAAAATATAACGATATATGAAAAATAATGAGTGCATTGCCCTCCGTAATTACATTATTAATCATTCTGCAAAATGCCAAGTCAATATTCAAAAGCGTCTAAGAATGGCATTTGAACGAAAATTTCGTTCAAATGCCATTCTCAGATGCCTTAAAATATCGACGTGAAACTTTGCAGAATGATTCATAATGTCATTACGGAGGGCAATGCACTCATGATTATACATAATATTAAAAAAAAAAATAGATTATTGATAATAGATTCGCGAGTCGGCGACGGCAGCGATGGCAGCGGCCAGCGGCGCGGCCTTGCCCGTGTATGTATACGCGCATGCGCTGCTGGCTGCAGCACAGCTGAGCTGTCCATCGCCGATGCCTGGGCCTAGGCCCTCCGGGAGGCGGTCCCGTGTTGCCGCCACTACCTCCGCCGCCACCTTCACCACCTGTGCCCTCCTCTATCCATTGATGTTTATCGACGTGTCATTGGTGTGCCTGCCGTCTGGACCGCTCGCAGACGGCGCAGCCTGGAGCGCCGCATCAGCCGCCCACCTCGCAGACCGTAGCGTCCGTACCGCACCGTGTGCGTGCACACCCAACGGACCGTGCCGCTTGGACTTGGCCCTGCCGTAAGACAGAAAAGTATGTCATTCAAGAATTTATTTATTTTACGGCGTTGTTATTTGTACGACAGATCTGTCGTACAAATAACCTATAACCCACTTAGAAACGTGTAAAAATCACTGTTTTGAGAGTCTGACATGGAAGGGACTATTATTTCTTTAGTCGAGCGTCAATCCTTGCCTATTTTTTTCTTTAATCAAGCGTCAATTCTTCGGCTAAAGAAAATTGAAGGTTAGGTTTTACGTATATATAGGTATACCTATCTAGCGATCTGGCGTATAAATAACAACGGCCAATTGTAGATTTGATGCGCTTTTTCGACTTTTCATTCCAAAGATTACAGATCTAAATAATCAGCAAGTGTGGAGATACTGCATTTTCTGTGTATTTTTCAAAATATTTTCAAGAAAAGTCATTTCCTCCAAACTGGCTGATTGAGTAGATCTGAAACCTAATATACAATGCCTCAGCATGTACTGGATTGTGTGTAAACATTCTCATAAACTTTAAGCGAGGATGAGGAGGTCTACATTGGAAATATGCACACGCGCTTTTTCGACTTTTGATTTCAAAGATCCCTTTCCATTCTCTACAAATATTTCAAACTTTACACACACTATGTAATACATGCTGAGGGACTGTTTATCAAGTTTCAGATCTAAATAATTAGCAAGTGTGGAGATATTGCAATTTGTATGCTCTTTTTAAGAAATGTTCAAGTAAAAAAGTTATTTCCCGTACACTGGCTGATTGAAAAGATCTAAATTTAATATACAATGCCTCAGCATGCATTGCATTGTGTGAGAACATTCTGGTAAACTATGAGAAAGTGTGAGGAGGTTTTTGTCGCAAATGCACATGCGGCTTTTCGACAATTCGTTCCAAAGATCCCGTTCCATTTCCTACAAGTATCTTAAACTTTCCATACATAATGGCATACATGCTGAGGAACAGTTTATCAAGTTTCAGATCTACATAATTAGCAAGTCTGGAGATATTGCAATTTTTGTGCTTTTTCAGGAAATTTTTAAGAAAAAAAAGTAATTTCCTCCAAACTGGCTGATTTCGTAGATCTGAAACCTAATATACAATCCTCAGCATGTACTGGATTGTGTGTAAACATTCTCATAAACTTTAAGCGAGGGTGAGGAGGTCTACATTGGAAATGCACACGCGCTTTTTCGACTTTTCATTTCAAAGATCCCTTTCCATTCTCTACAAATATTTCAAACTTTACACACACTATGTAATACATGCTGAGGGATATTGTTTATCAAGTTTCAAATCTAAATAATTAGCAAGTGTGGAGATATTGCAATTTGTATGCTCTTTTTAAGAAATGTTTAAGAAAAAAAGTTATTTCGCTTAGACTGGCTGACTGAAAAGATCTAAAATTTAATATACAATGCCTCAACATGTATTGGATTGTGTGTTAACATTCTGGTAAACTTTAAGCGAGGGTGATGAGGTCTTAGTTGGAAATGCACATGCACTTTTTCGACTTTTCATTCCAAAGATCCCTTTCCATTCTCTACAGATATCTTAACTTTCCATCTATCTACTCCCTCTGTTTCTGGCAGGTCGATACTGCTATCCTCATTCCTATACTGCTTAACACTTTATTAATATATTCTGTTTTACCCTAGGCGAAGAGCTCCTGCAGAAGACAACACGTCTTCATATAATTCTACTCTCCTCCAGGGCAGCCAACACAACTACCACGTCCTGAAGACATCAGCTAGACAAACATATCGTAGAAGTGAGAGCGAAGGTGGATATAAATATAGTTTGATCTCCTGTGCCAGACTCGAGTAAGTATTTCACTTCGGATTTGGACTTTATCTTGTAGTACAGCCGAACCTAGTCTCCAACTTTCCATCGGTCTACTCCTCTGTTCCTGGCAGTTCGATACTGCTATCCTCATCCCTACTCCTTAACACATTATTAATATATTTTGTATTGCCCTAGGTGAAGAGCTCCTGTAGAAGACAACAAGTCTTCATATAATTCTACTCTTCTCGAGGACAGCCAACGCAACTACCACTTCCCGAGGACATCACCTAGGCGAACACAACGGAGAAGGGAGGGCGAAGGTGTAATTGAATGTAGTTCGCACTTCCGTGACAGACTCGAGTAAGTACTTCACTTCGGATTTGGACTTTATCCTGTAGTATAGCCGAACCTAGCCTCCAACTTTCCATCTGTCTACTCCTCTGTTCCTGGCAGTTTGATACTGCTCTCCTCATCCCCACTGCCTAAAACATTATTAATATATTTTGTTTTGCTCTAGGCGAAGAGCTCCTGCAGAAGACAACAGGTCTTCATATCATTCTACTCTCCTCGAGGGCAGCCAACGCAACTACCACTTCCCGAGGACATCACCTAGGCGGACACGATGGAGAAGGGACGACGAAGGTATACTTGAATGTCTGCGGTCCCGCGACAGACTCGAGATGTAGTTTAGGCGCCAGGGGGGTTTCCGTGGCTGATGGATGTCCACACTTCCACCAAAGCTTTTCTTACGTATTTTTGTCTGCTGATTCTGAATTTCGAAGGTGGAACGTCGCCAGACTGTTAGTTTTTTGTTATTAACAATTTAATTGTTTAAATTGCTGCCAAATCAATATGATTAATTATAACTGAATCCTAACTGCCTAAAACTGTAGTAAATTGATCTAGAATATGCTCGTTTTTTCAGAATTGAAAAATTTCGATTAGAACCCGAATTATTGCAAATTTAGTGCAATAAGTCGCGAATTCGAGCGCAAACGTGCATAATTCTAGATTAATTTACTACAGTTTTAGACAGTTAGGATTCAGTTATAATTAATCATATTGATTTGGCCGCAGTTTAAACAACTAAATTGTTAATAACAAAAAACTAACATTCTGGCGACTGTCCACCTTCGAAATTCAGAATCAGCAGACAAAAACACGTAAGAAAAGCTTTGGTGGAGGCGTGGACATCCATCGGCCACGGAAATCCCCCTGGTGCCTAGACTAATGTCAGTATTTAGGGCACACCTGATTTTTAGGTACGAATTATATCTCCCCAAAAAGTAACAGTTCTCTGCGGGTGCACACGGAAAGAAAGCTCTTACTGCTACAGTTAAAACGGCTTACTCGTGGAGTATAGGAGTTCCTTTACTATATAAGTAAGGTGGTTTTAGCAATCTTAGTAAGGGACCCATACTTTTGCGGTATGTTGCTTTTCATACTACAATATACCGACGTAACAGCGTCACACGATTTTAGTATACATTGCTTCCACCTTCAATTGTAAGGGAGAAATACTATAGCGGTAACGGTTGCTACCTGCTAATACGGAAATGACAACTATTATAAGGAAGTATTACTTATCGATAATTGAAAGCATCGAATGTGTCGTCTAGGTCTTTGAGGTGGTCAATGATGGAGTCGAGATCGTGCGCTCCGTAGTTTTTTGTCTCTAGATGTTGGAACGTATCAAATGCGTGGTTTAGGTCTTTGGGGTAGCAGATGATGGAGTCTAGATTTTTTGCATTAAAATATCAGGGCGCATCTAATACGCGGTGCAGGTGTTCAGGGTAGCCGATGACGAGGTCTAGATGGTGCGCTTTGTAGTCTTTTGCGTTTGGATATCAGGGTGCATCTAATACGTGGTCCAGGTCTTCAGGGAAGCCGATGACGATATTTAGGTGGTGCGCTCCGTGGTTTTTGGCTAATAGGTGTTGGACATGTCAAAACTTAAAGTATTATTAATCACGTAATTTTATACTATAAGTAACAATCATGATTATAAATAAATACTTATTCGAACGTAATTACGTTCAAATTGACATGTGTTTGTAATAAAAAAAAATAGTAAATATTAAAATGCGTATAGGCGAAATACGCACAATTATTCATAATAAATAATGCGTATATGCGAAATGCGCACAATTATTTATCATACAAAAATGCGTATAGGCGAAATACGCACAATTATTTATAATAAAAAATTCGCACAAGCGAAATACGCACAATTATTTACAATATCAAAAATATGTATAAGCGAAATACGCACAGTTGTTTATAATGCAAAAATGCATATAGACGAAATACGCACAATTATTAGTTATAAGGAAAGGTGTATGGGCGAACATATTTAATTATAACAGAAAAGAATTACAATTACATGAGTTTATTTAGTTATCTATTTATAAGAAACTAGATGTCTTGACATAAAATTAATTCTTTTCCATTTTTTTTCGACAAAACTCATAAAATTTGAAAAGAAGCTAAAGAAACTTATGAGCCTAGCTCAATGAAATTATAGTAGCTCTACTTTTGCCAATCATTCAGTAGCATGACAAGTATAATGCAAAGTAATTATTAATGACAATACTTCTAATAATACCAATTTTGTTAAAATGTTCAATTTGCAGTTATGCGTTTATATGATGGAAGGTGTATATTTTAAAATGCGGATCAACTTAAATACCATACTCAGGTTCATTTGAAGTTCAACCCTTGGTTTCAAATTTTGTTACACCGTCCTGTGGTTTCAGGTATATGGGATATTTCACGTGAAGTCAGCAGCTCAAAATTTTAAAATCCCTCAAAACTCGTTTTCTTTTAGTTTTTATGAACAAAAAATGTTCCTCAAATTTTAGGTCGATATTTGCAAAACTAAAAAAGCTATGCAATATTGAAAATTCAATTTTTTTGCAATTTTTGGTTAAAATCCAAGATTATTCATTTTTTAACTGAAAATCTTGAAACTTTTTGTATAGTACATTGATTGGCAAAAGGTTTGAATTTTTTCTGTAGAATGTGCCAGTATTTATTTTATGACCCTTTTTGGAAGTCTCTGATTGGCTGCTTCTTAGTATACCTTCATCAAAGGATATTAAGACTGTGGCCAAATATTCTTTATTTGACAAATTTTTTTTGTATTCTTCTTCGAAAACCCTTCAAAATGCTGTTTTATCAATACTGGCCGAGCATAGGGAAAAAAGTTACAATTTTTTGAAATATCAAGAAAAATCCATAATTTCAATTTTTGATAACATGATTAATGAAACTGAATATTATTCATAGATCTTATGGCATGGACCGTACCACTGCATTTTGTTAGAGCATCAAATAGAACATTATAAATATCTATTTTCAATAATATTAGGCTTACACAATAAGCAATACCTAATTATGAATTAATAATAAATTAAGCTATAGAGGTTAATTACTATAAAGCTGTCAAAATGAAATCAGGCAACAGACTGATAATTTCATTCATAATTAGGTATCGCTTATTGTATAAGCCTAATATTATTGAAAATAGATATTTCTAATGTTCTATTTGATGCTCTAACAAAATTCAGTGGTACGGTCCATGCCATATAAGATGTATGAATAATATTCAGTTTCATTAATCATGTTATCAAAAATTGAAATTATGGATTTTTCTTGATATTTCAAAAAATTGTAACTTTTTTCCCTATGCTCGGCCAGTATTGATAAAAAAGCATTTTGAAGGGTTTTCGAAGAAGAATACAAAAAAAATTTGTCAAATAAAGAATATTTGGCCACAGCCTCAATATCCTTTGATGAAGGTATACTAAGAAGCAGCCAATCAGAAACTTTCAAAAAGGGTCATAAAATAAATACTGGCACATTCTACAGAAAAAATTCAAACCTTTTGCCAATCAATGTACTATACAAAAAGTTTCAAGATTTTCAGTTAAAAAATGAATAAACTTGGATTTTAACCAAAAATTGCAAAAAAATTGAATTTTCAATATTGCATAGCTTTTTTATTTTTGCAAATATCGACCTAAAATTTGAGGAACATTTTTTGATCATAAAAAACTAAATATATTGAAATTTGTTTAAATTTCAATAAACAATTAAACCCTCAACCAAAAAAATAAAAACCAAATCTAAACTATCTCTTGGTAGAAATTTTGTAAACTATATCCAGAATATGTACAAAAAAGTGCAGTACCGTGCCACAAAATTTCAGATGCAGGTAATATTTTGAAAATCATAATATTAAATTGGACTCCATCATCGGCCATCTAAACACCTAGACCTCGCATCCGACCTGTCCCTTCACCTGGAGACAAAAACCTACGGAGCGCACTACCCGGACTCATCGACCATCTGGAACACCTAGACCTCGCATTCGATTTGTCCTGGCCTCTGGACACAAAAACCTACGGAGCGCGTCACGTAAACTCCATCATCGGCTACCTGGAACGCCTAAACCTCGCATCCTATCTGTCCCGACACCTGGACACAAAAACCTTCAGAGCGCATCACTCGGATTACATCATCGGCCATCTGCAACACCTAGACCTCGCATCCGACCTGTCCCTTCACCTGGACACAAAAACCTACGGAGCGCACTACCCGAACTCCATCATCGGCCGTCTGGAACACCTAGACCTCGCATCCGATCTGTCAAAACACCTGGACACAAAAGTCTACGAAGCGTATCATCAGCCGCCTGGAACAGCTAGACCTCGCATTCGAGCTGTCCCGACACCTGGACTCAAAAACATACGAAGCGCACTACCCGGACTCCATCATCGGCCATCTGAAACACCTAGACCTCGCATTCGATTTGTCTTGGTCTCTAGACACAAAAACCTACGGAGCGCATCACGTAAACTCCATCATCGTCCATCTGGAACGCTCAGACCTCGCATACGATCTGTCCCGACATCTGGACACAAAAATCTTCGGAACGCATCACTTACACTCTATCACCGGCCACCTGGAACAGCTAGACCTCGTAATCGAGCTGTCTCAACACCTGGGTACAAAAACCTATGGAGCGCATAACCTGGACTCCATCATCGGCCATCTAAACACCTAGACCTCGCATCCGACCTGTCCCTTCACCGGGATACAAAAACCTACGAAGCGCACTACAATTTTTAAGAAAGCAGTTGCAATCATGCGAGGCGACGTCCTGAATTTTGAAATGTCAATAATAACTGAGACTATATAATAAAGTGACGAATCTGCATCTCATTATTATAAGAAATGTGTATAGGCGAAATGCGCACATTTGTTTATAATAGAACATGTGTATTAGTCGAAATACACAAAATGATTTATTATAAAATGCGTGTAGGCAAAATGCACATGATTACTAACACTGAAAAGTGCGTATAAGCGAAATACGCATAATTATTTATAATAAAACATGTGTATAGGCGAAATACACCAAATTATTTATTATAAAATGCGTATAGGTGAAATGCGCACAATTAATAACACTGGAAAGTGCGTATAAGCGAAATACGCTTAATTATTTATAATAAAACATGTGTATAGGCGAAATACACCAAATTATTTATTATAAAATGCGTATAGGCGAAATGCGCACAATTGATAACACTGAAAAGTGCGTATAAGCGAAATACGCATAATTATTTAGAATAAAATATGTGTATAGGCGAAATACACCAAATTATTTATTATAAAATGCGTATAGGCGAAATGCGCAAAATTATTTGTAATAAATATGCGTATATATGTGAAATACGCACTATTATTAACAATAAAAATGCGTATACGCAAAATACGCATAATTAATTATAAAAAGAAATACGTATACGCGAAATACGTACAATTGTTTGTAATAAAAAAACGCGTATCTTTAATATTTTTGAAACATGTAGCATCTATGTTAAAATCTATTACGATTTTCCAGAGATGGCGCTTGTGTCATATTTCATCAATAGTATGTACTTCCTACCTTACCGACCTATGGGTCGGTCAAATCGCAGAATTGAGTTTGACACCCCCTTAAGCACAGTTTAGGTTACAACTTACAACACGAGCCCTGTGGCGGGCGTTGCTATGCAACCAGCTAGCAGACCACAAAAGTCGCTCTTTCTGGAGCGAAATCAAGCCGGGAACTACGTATTTTTGACTGGGGGATGAAGAAAAGATTTTTTAATAAAAATAATGAGGCCACCACCACTTTCCTTGGAACAATCTCTGCGATCCTTTCTGACGTTGAGATAACCTTTAAGAGAGGGAGCATAATCCTCAGTTTCAAGTTTGGTTTCAGAGAGACTGACAATATCTCCTCGTTCTCGAATAAGAAGGTGCCAACTCAGCGGCTGCTTCGAGAAGGTGTCAACTCAGCGGCTGGTTCGACAAGGGGCCAACGCAGCGACCGTTTCGAGAAGGTGTCAACTCAGCAGCCGGTTCGAAAGGAGGCCAACTCATTCGTTGATTTTTTTTTTCGCTAGATTTGAACGTTTTGGGTAGCACTCCAGATGGTGATGATTAAAGAACTTCATTTCTGTGGTATGCACGACGATCATCTTCACGATCATGGTACAACGGTGACGTATTCAGCGTAGCGGTTTCATTGATAGGGCAACCGGTTTTTGAAGTTTTTGAACATTCTAACCTCTTTCTTCCTGACTGATAGTGCCTTTTTATTATTGCTTGCTTGGATAACTCTGTAGTTGTATAAAAATTGTTTGAAATGCTAAAGTACAAGAGAAACTTCAATGCAATTTTTATGCATAACTTCTTTGTAACCTTGACTTATGTACTGTTTGGGAAATATCAAGTTTTGAATTTCCCGCGGTTGCGCGACTGAGGGATAACTCAGCAGGTGGCCGCGCGACGGCAGCACTCAGCAGCTGTTCTCTGCGGAACAGCTAAATCGCTATACTGATTAGCCGAGTATGGCAAAACTCATGCTGTCTCTCTCATGCTTACACATGTAAATGAGAGAGACGGTGATTTGACTCACTCCTTGGTAACAACGAGACGAGGAAGAAGACGGAAGTGCTCTCTTAATTCTCACACTCAGTTAGTATCCATGTAATGGTTCGCCTTGTGGAAAAACTCACGGTACTTTGGCTCTCAGTAGATACACTCAAACCTCTCACTAAAAGTCTCTCTCAGTAATGGTCTACCACGAGGGAAATCTACTGTGCCGGCGATTCTTATGTGATGGAGCTCTCTCTCTCTCGGTCCACTCACTTTGTGTAGCGGTTCGTCTCGTAGAGAAACTCACTGTGCACATTCGGCGATTCTCAAGTGAAAAATTCAAGTGTAGTGTTTCTCACTCTCTCAACATGGACTGCTGCTCGGCAACATCTCATATGGCGTCGTCTATCGCGGCATGTTTTCACGCAGCAGTATCTCTCACACGGAAACTTCTCACACGGCGGTGATACTCAAGCGGCATCTTCTCACCGGCGCTCGATGCTTCGAGCGCGCCACGAGGCAATATCTCACACGGCATATTCATAGTGCAGTGCGTCTCACAAGGCAGCTTCTCACGCGGCTTCTCCTCACATGGCATATACTCACTCAGCAACTTTGCACGGATTCTCGCTCACACCTGCACTTTCACCAATGCAACCCCGGCAGTAAACTCATGATCACCGTGATCAATAATATCAACGGGATTTGGGCATGGTTTTTTCAAGCAGGAAAATTAAACTGGCAGTTCTCAATCGGCTTTGCTCAACTGGCTTCTCTCATCGGCTGCTTCGCATCCTCACACTCATCTCACCGGCTTATTTCATCTTTCGTTGTCATGCTCAACATACGGTTCTTCTCCACTGCTCAGCTTCGTTGCGGAATCACCATCACGGGACCAACTCGTCGGCGTAAAGATTAATATAACCTCTACGTATGATAAGGTAACAACTCAAATACATGCGGCCATTTTATACGAAGGTGCGCTGCTACACGGAAAGCATAACCAAGCTGTACAGCGGGAAATACTCAGGCACGATTAGGTCAGTAATACCTAATCGTGTCATCTCATTGAAAACTCAACCACAATTAATTCAATAATAATTGATTGTGTTGCTTATTGTATGGTTATTACACTCATCAGTGATTCGCAACGTCACACAGAAACCTCATACACTCAAACAGCAAACTCACCAATACTCACAGAATTTTGTAACACTCATACACTCAGAATTATGTAACAGTCATACACTCCACTATTTACTTGTAACATCTCACACATTTTACACTTACTCTTGAAACAACTTTTATATCGACAAATTTGTAATAGTAATTTATAATTTTATAGTTATTGTGAATATATTATAGTTTAATTTACCAAAGTATTTGGCTCAATTTATTTTGTAAACACCCACAGCATGTCCTCATTATAATTTATGGAATTCTCAAAGATACTGCTATGGACAAAACCTTTTTTATAGTATTTTCTTTTTGTCAAAATTTATTATATTATACATATATGCATATTTTTTGCAAAGGTATGCAAAGGAAGTGGCTGCGATACTTTTACACATCTACGAAGTAGAACCTCAACGTCGATAAAGTAGTTTTAATACAATAAATTGTTACATGTTAGTATTTATAGTGTGCTACGATTTTCATATTCCCAACCTCAATTTAGCAAAAAAAAATCAACGAATGAGTTGGCCCTTTTTCGAACCGGCTGCTGAGTTGGCCCCTTATCGAATCGGCCGATAAGTTGGCACCTTCTCAAAGCGGCCGCTGACTTGGCCCCTTGTCGAACCGGCACTGAGTTGATACCTCGAAGCAGCCGCTGAGTTAGCACCTTCTTATTCGCGAACGACGATCTGGATTAATTATTGAGTTTGAAAGAGAAGCTTTACTTTGTATTCCAATTATATTGTGATAAATCATAGAAACCGCCATTCCATTCTTTGCTTTTTTGTATTTCCGTTATTTGTTTTTGATTGGTAGATGTGGTGAGGGCTGAGTCTGAAGATATGACCTGTTTCTGTTTTTTCCATTTTTCAACTTTTGGCAGGTTTGGATGTCGTGGGAAAATGATATTGGAAACCAGGGAGGTCATCACAGTTGAAAGATTTGACGAGCAAAGTGTTTTGAGATGCTGGGTCGATCTTAGGCGAACTAAGATTGAACCCAGGTTGTTTTTTTTGCTGAAAGAATAGGCCAGAGGAAGCTACAGGTGTGGTAGTCTGCATCCGATCGGATGGAGAGGTCTCTTGAGAGATACTGTTTAGGGAGATGGTGAGATTCTGGGCTACGTTGGACGAAACTGAGTGTCTCAGAGCATTCACCGGAGGGCTGTCTTGTTGAAGTAAATTATTAGATTGGTTGGGTGACTGGATAGAAGAAGCGTCATGTGAGGATGCTTTCACATCCTGATGAAAAGAGGGTGTGAACAATAATATTTCGAGTGAATTTATCTATATAGGGATTTGGGAGCTCAACAGTAATGGTGTCAGAGTGTTTGGGAGGGGTTAGGTTTTGTTGGTACCTACGTTTGGCGAGGAAAATAGACCACAAAAGGTTTAAGATGCAAAAGCAGCTAAAGAAAAGGATAGAAAAGTCCAGCTATTATTAAACGATACTTCAATATCTACTTAAACTTTTGAAAGCAAGGTATTAATACTGATAAAATGAAATACTTGTATTAGTATAGCGTATATCTAATATGCCTTAGGATAGCATTCTAAATTAAATTAAACCTTAGACAGGCTTATAATTCAGTAAATAATATAGTGGAATAAATAACATGTATTCTGAATGGTATATAACTAGTGTGTCTTAGAATAACATTCAGAATAAAATCAAAATAAAACTAAGAACAAGCTTATAATGTAGAGAGATGCGATACTTGGCTAGTATCTACTAAAAGACTAGTAAGAACAGACTACTGAGTAAGGAAAGATATTTGGTTCCACTCTTGATGTTTATATAGGGATTAACTCTGGAATGTGTCTCTATTTTCGCCGGTTTAGGCTAGAGAGATGTAAAGGTTACAAAATATTATATAACTTAGCATATAACGTAACCATGTGAAAAGCCGTGTGAGAAAGCAGATGAAAAAAAACCAGCAAGGCGCAACAAGGTCAACATAAAACAGTCTTCCAATATATTTCTCTTGCAGATTAAAATGTTAGCCTCTTAAAATATATGTAAAATAAATAAAACAGCACAAAAACATATTGTTACACTCAAATACTCACACAATAAATAATAACAAACTACTTATAAAAGTGATTTCAACTAAACTGAACTGAATCGAGTCGAGAACAACAAACTAATCGCTTAGCAACGCTTTCATTCTTCTCCTGTTCGATGATGGTAGACAAACACATAACATTCTTCTCCTTCCTTTCAGATTGTCGACGTGATATATTTGGTATCATCATATCATCGGTGGGTAGAGCCTTGTAGGTAATTCTTGGACACAAGTGAGGAGTTGGCATGCTGTGGTACCTCACCTCTGTCCCTGCTCTGGCATTTGTCTTGTGTCTCACGGGAAAACCCACGGCTCCAAATAACAGTGAGTAGAGCAGAAGAAATTACCTATCGTAGTAGGTCGCAAATCGATCAATATGAATGATCTTCTTTTTGTGTTTTGGTGTCTTCTAGATGCAGAAAACGACGTCATTGATCTTCTTGACAATCTTCTAAGGTCCTTCCTAATCACTTTGGAGCTTCGGAGTCCTTCCTTTGACACGGCGACGATTACACTGTGACGGAGATGCGACTCCGCACACACCGGCGCACGTAAAGCACGCCGATCTGACACACACACACATATGACACGGCCAGCCGAAGCAAGCAGCGAGGTAGCAGGAGCTACGCGCGAGCACACGCACATAGGTAAGAATGATAAGAGGGGGAAGCGGCAAAGGGCCTAGATGAGAGAGAGAGAGAGAGAGAGAGAGAGACAGCAAGAGATGCGATAGAAATTCGGAGCACGGGAGATGACTCGGCGCGCTCAACCGGCAGTCTGATCGGTACTGCTAAGCGATAAGCAGGTCTCGCCCGCACAGCAACAGCGGGAGCGAGGATCCCCGACGGAGAACAGGAGTTGAGGGCTTGGCGACTCAAGACAGGACGCCGAAGCCGGGTAGGAGGGCAGCTACCGAGCCCACACTACCCCCCACGGCGCCTGCAACCTACGGCACCACTGACCGTCGCCTCAGGACGAGCCCACTGCTGGCGGATAGATCCCGGGGGATTCGCGCGCTGCACCTCGACGCCCATACCCGCAGACCATCGTCACACAGACGACGTCGAGCGACGCTGCCGAGCCGCCCCGGCCGCACCGAGCCCCGCAGCACGTCGACACCGCCGAGCTCCGTAAGTACACATATGTACACGCCGGCGGACGACGCGCTCGTCGCCTGATCTCTCTCTCTATAGCGACCGCGGACGTTAGGTGCTTCGGGCCTGATTTCCACAGCCTCGAACTCCTCGCTTCTCGCGGGAAGCTGCGCCGTACATAGGCGCCGAGACTTACACACACACACGCTCACAGACTCACCCCGCGATATCGTTTCAGCGATGCGAATCGCGACTGTATGTAGCGCGCTTTGGAAAATCACGACTTGTCGGCTTGCGCAGCGAGCGCGTTACCGAAGGTTACCGAAGCGCGACAATAATTGTAAATCGACTAGAATCCCCAATAAATCGTTACCAGTGACTCTTGTATGACTCGACTACAGTTATTAGCGCGCCTTAAGTGCTCCATTCCTTTTCACTCCCCGATTATTGCATGATATTTCAGTACCCATCAGGGCGGCGATTAGTCCTGCACTGTCGGCAGCGCACCAGGTTCCAGCGACTGCTCCGGAGAGCCTTCGACCCTACAACCGATGAAGTTAGCCCGGGTACCGAAGTTCCGACTCCGATTCTTGTACGCGTTGCATCCTGGGCCAAGACCCGCTAACCTGGAGCGGGAGAACTAAAATTGGAGAACAAAATTCACCAATTAGCACGAAAGAACATTTTCCTCTCCTCCAAACATCCTCTATAGCACTGATTGTTGGAGCAATATTGCCTGAAGGTTGGTTTGTAACATTCGGGAGATTCGTGAATATTCGTCCAATGCTAGTAAATATGGATGCAACCGTGAAGCAATATTTCTGCCTACAGTTATTTCCGATATTCCATTGCTTTTTCAGACTGATAGATTAGAGGATGAGGTGCAGCAATATTGGAGCAATATTCATACACGGTTAAATAATTCTTCAGAAATATTTTCGTTTTTTATAATATTTATGAACCGATTATTTCCTTAATTTAGCAATGCGAGAGGAATATTCGTGCAGGATTAAACAATACGTGAGGAATATTAAATGAGGAATATTATAAGGCTATTCCCAAAATCAATATTCGTCCAATTTTTTATTTTATTCTATCCTATATTATGAAGGTTTATCAAGAGTTTGAAACAAAATTAATTTTAGTTAACACTCATAGGGACCAAATTTTTGAGTCTCCAATACAAAGGGGGGACCTAAAACAAGATCAGTCTTGTAATTTGAACTCTTCGTAAAGAGTTCTTCGAACGTTTGAAATTTACGGCTCATATTGCTCTCGACCATCCAATCTGTTCAAAGAAGTCGCTACTAGTGCGCCGCGTAGCGGAGCGAAATGAAAACTTCTGATGAGCGGATTCTCAATAAGGAAGATTCCAGTCTACCGTTGTCCGGCGCACTTTAGCGACTCCTTTGAACAAATTGGAAGGTCGCAAGGGTATAAGCCGTGAATTTGAAACGTACGAAGAACTCTTTACGAAGAGTCAAAAATTAGAAGTCTTGCCTTGTTTTTTGTTCCCCCTTTGCATTGGGGACTCAAAAGTTTACACCATATGGGCTTTAAATAAAATTAGTTTTGTTTTAAACTCTTGATAAACTTCCATAATATAAGATAAAATCGAAAAAAAATCAGCATGAAAAATTAATACAAATATAATATTCCTCAAATGTAGTCATATATTGGACGAATATTGCTGCAATATTGCTTTTAGGTATAGCCTTATAATATTCCTCATTTAATATTCCTCACGTATTGTTTAATCCTGTATGAATATTCCTCTAGCATTGCTAAATTAAGGCAATAATCGGTTCATGAATATTGTAAAAAAGGAAAATTTTTCTGAAGAATTATTTAACCGTGTACGAATATTGCTCCAATATTGCTGCACCTCATCCCCTAATTTATCAGTCTGAAAAAGCAATGGAATAAGGGAAATAGCGGTTGGTAGAAATATTGCCTCACGGTTGCAACCATATTTACTAGCATTGGGAGAATATTAGCGAATCTACCGAATGTGACAAAACAACCTGGAGGCAATATTGCTCCAACAATCAGTGCTATAGAGGATGTTTGGAGGAGAGGAAAATGTTCTTTCGTGCTAATTGGTGAATTTTGTTGATATTGGTTTTTAATTTCTGGACGTAGCTGCCATAGTTAGGACAATCTTTTTCTTCAGGAGGACATCCACGTATCAAATCCAGAGGAAGCCTTAAGTCCGTACCGGTGTATATTTCCGCTGGTGTGGCCCCAGTTGTTGCGTGTATCGAGCATCTATAAGCTAAAAAATACAAGGAAATCTAACGATCCCAATCTTTTTGGTTGTCTGTTATGTATTTGGACAAGTATTTTAGTATTGTTCTGTTTTGTCTTTCTAACTGACCATTCGATTGAGGGTTTAATGGTGTTGCCCTAGTCTTCCGAATTGCTAACAACGAGACAGTTCCTTAATTAGCTTAGAGTCAATGTTACGACCTTGATCAGTATGGACTTCACGAGGAACTCCATAGCTACACACGATTTCACGAACAAATAGTTCAGTTCAATAGTTTTTGTTCTCATATTAGAGAGAGGAATAGCAGATTTTCTTGCAAGGGGGAAAATGGAACTTCCGCACGTACGTGACATGACGGCCGAGGCAAAGCCGAGCACGGACAACAGAGGGGAGAAGCTCTTGCAGTTCCTCTCCACCACCAACCTTCACTTCCTGAACAGAGCTTGTAAGCCTACTTTCCGAAATGCAAATAGGAAGGAGATCATTAACATCACTTTAGCTACGAGAAATATGGGACGTGCGATCACTTTTATTTGCTTTAATTTAATCACGGGCTGGAGAGTCTCGGATAAGATCTCTATGTTGGATCACAACTATATAGTTTTCGAAATCAAAGGACGCAGCACAAAATCTAGACTCTATAGAAATCCGAGGAAGACAGATTGGGCTACCTATGCTGAAGAACTGAGGGCAAAGCTCAAGTCGTTCCCAGGTAGATATAGCAATCAGATTGAACTCGATCACTGCGGTGAGGTTTTAAAGAATAACATCGTCAGTGCCTTCGAGAACAACTGCAGATTGCGATTGAAGCCAGTGAAAATGGAAGCACTTTGGTGGGGCCCAACACTGGAGGCGTTGAAGAAAAAGACCAGAAGACTTTATAATAGGTTTAAGAAAAGGAGCAATCCAGCCGATAGAGAAGCTTTTAGAGAAGCTCAAAGACAGTACAAAAAAGAAATTGAAAGAGCCAAAGGCCAGGGCTGAAAAAGCTTCTGTGAGAGTAAGAGCGGTGTCTCTGATACCACCAGATTGTTCAAACTGCTAAGACAACCGTAAGCCCAAGGGCCTAATCTAGAATAGCTTGGCTCAGGGGAATGGGCGGAAGACGAGAGGTCAGCCCTTGACTGCCTCTTAGAAACGTACTTTCCTCAACACGAGACAACTATGGTGGAACAGTATGAGTTAAGAGCCTGCGGTGCAGATTGGGAGCTAGCGCGGCGAATCAGCGCCGAAGACCGAGTAAGATAGGCAGTTGTACCTGTTATGTGCCCTATAGGTACTCAACCTCGCATTGAATGAAAATGCATTTTTTTCTATTCAGCTTCAAATTGGCATTTCGGATTCTTATAAAAATTGTACTCATATTATCTAACATCTCGTCGAACGATTTAGCCATAACCATAACATCATCTAGATAAATTAAACATATATCATTTAGAAGATCTCGGAGTATTTTCTCCATAAATCGTTCAAAAATAGCTAGAGCATTACATAGTCCAAAAGCTATAACGACGAAATGCCACAAACCATTACCAATTGAAAAAGCTGTCTTTTCTCTATCTTCTGGGCGAATCTTAGCCTATCAATACCCGCTTTTAAGATCTAAAGTCGAGAACCAAGACTTACCAGCTAATTTATGTAGAGTTTGGTCAATCCTAGGTAATGGATATGAATTTTTAATCGTCCTGTCATTCAATTTTTGAAAATCTACGCAAAATTTCCAAGTGCCATCCTTTTTCTATTTCAATACTACTGGAGAACACCAAGAACTAGAAGATTTTCGATAACCCCTTGTTTTTGCATATCATTAATCACCTGATTAATCTCTGCAATTTTGTGCACAACGAGATTACACTTCCCTGCAACATCATCATCTTCGAAAGTATCCTGGAAATTAACTAAAAGCTTTTTCATTGAATGTCAAACACGCTCCTGAAAGTTTAACACGATTTAGTTTTCCTGATCCGAACATTGTGAACAAGTATGACCTGTTTGAAGACAATTCCAACACTCAAGGTTTTTCAACCATTCTCGATGATTGAATGGTCGATCCTGTTTTTTAGCGTCTTTTCCATTATTGTGATTATTTTTTCCTGAAGAATTTTGATTTTTTTTAGAATTCCTCGAATTTTGTGATTTTACTTCTAAAGCGCGCGCAAGAACCACTTTTAAAGAAGTGATTCGTTCTAACTGAACAGTTTCCCTAATTCCCGTATCGTAAATGCTGATAATGATGTGAGCACATGCTATTTCATATCGTATCTCTACAGAACACTCAGGATACGCTAATGTTGCTAGCTTTTCTACATCAGCTGCTAACTTTGGAATGTACTCTCCAGGTTTTTGTCGCGTATTTTGAAACAAAAAATAATTATTCACTCACAAATTTTCCCCGAAGCGCGTCCCTAACTTTTCTAATAACGTTATTAGATTGAAAGTCTCAATATCTTTATAATTAACACCCTTTTCGCCTCATTGCGTCAAGAAGCAGCTAAAGCAATCATCTTTTTGTAATCATTCCAATTATTAGCCCTTGCAATTAAATTGAACTGATTTAAATACTCAGATAAAGAAGTTGTACCATCATAAATATCCGGCTTGAGATTATAACCCAACCCCAAATCGACAGGTGTAACCGTATTTGAAATACCTCCTATCCTAATCTGTTCTGTATTTGTGTTATTTGTGTTTATGGTGTTTGTTATTGTCGCTGTTGTTTGTGTATTTAAAAGAGGAATCTGACTCATCTGGATAAATTGTTGTTGAAACCAGGTAAACTCTTGGCAAAGAGAATGTTGCTCTACCTGAAGTTTTTCAATGGCACATTGATGCTCGGTCACCTCTCCACTACGCACACGCAGCTCCGCCGTAAGGCTCTGTTTTTCTGCGTTGCGATGTTGTCGTGTTCTTTCGAGTTCTTGTCGAACTCGACGCTCGACCTCATAATCGGCTCGTAGTTCTTCTAATCGTTGTTGGTAAACGTCTATTTGGCTCTTCGCTTCTATGAGCCACCGACGATGAGTTATCAGGCTTCGGCCGTAAGTTGCTTTCCACCAAGCGTGTATCGTCAGGCGAATTTTCTAGATCGACGAAAATCGTATCAGTATGGCTAAGCTTAATATTACCTGGATTGTCAACATATTCAGTAGCATCCCTTTGTTGTTGGTTGGAGTTGTTAGCAGTAGCTTCGGTTGAGGTTTGTGCCCTGGTCTTGATTGTTGATTTGACTGGTGTGCGTCGCATGTCTTTTCGTAATTTCGGACGAACCCCCAAAATGTGACACTCAAATACTCATACAATAAATAATAACAAACTATTTATAAAAGAACGAGAATGTAAATTATTCAAGACCATAAGCACATAAGGTTAAGCGTATTAGTAACGATAAACTCTCGAATCAACTAAACTGAACTAAATCGGGTCGAGAACAACCAACTAATCGCTTAGCAACGCTTTTGTTCTTCTCATGTTCGATGATGGTAGACGAACACATAACAATATGAATAAATAAATAAAATTTCAAACCATATTTATGTTTAAAGGTGTTCTACAATAGTTAACAACTATGAAAACCGCATAATCAAAGGTACTATTAAGGTAACGATGTTGGAAGCGATAAAATAAATTTAAATTAATGCAATTAATGCCCCGCTAGTGCTTGAGCCACTTTTGATGCCCTTAGTCGTCCGTTCCTGCGATGGTCTCTGTACATCAGTCGCGCATCTATTGCAGCTCCTCGGTTTAAATGATGTGCATACTTCTTGGTGGTGGAGAAAAGGCTGGTGAGCATTTGCATTTGTAGAGAGAAGCAACGATTCTTGTTACCATAAAGTCGGCAAAGCTTATCCCATACCGTTTAAAAATTGTTTTCCGTGACCTTGATGCCTTTCAGTTTTTCAGCAGCTTCTCCATCAAGGCAATTACATAAATGCTGAAATTTGATAACGGTAACCATTACTTCATCCGACATTATGAACGAAATAAATTTCCATTCTCGATGCTTCTCATCAAAACGAGGTAGACCTAATTTTCCCAATGATACTGACGAGCTGTGGTTCATCGTGGCTCTTCGTGCCGCCGGGTTCGCTGATGTAATGTTATCGCCGTTTTTCACCGGAGTCATCGGTATGGTAGGAATCGCTAGTATTTTCAAACGTCCTTCTAACCAAGCCTTGCCATGCAGATACTTTCCTTAAATACTCGGGAATTGATTGTCTTTGAAATACATACATTCCTTTAGATCTCCCGACGCTCGTTGCAGAATCAGATCTCTTTGTACAAATTCCGAACAATAACCATCCAATAAATCTATGCGTACTTTTATGTCTTTCAGGCAATAATGCGCGTCAGTGAAGGTTCCCACGATGACAGCTACGTGGCAGCTATTATTTAAAAGAAGGTTAATGCGAGAGAATATTTAGTAATTATAAAAGTAAAAATTTAAATATATATTAAATGTATCAAGAGCTTTATTACTAAATAATTTAAAAGTATTAATATTTTTGTGATAATAATGCAATTTAGTATTAGTATAAACATAATTATACATGTTAAGTTTTGAGATATGAATATGATCAATAAATTCCGCACGTTAAAATGCTATATAGTTTTATTTATTAAATCTAATTTTAATACACAAAAGTTGCATACAAAATTAATTTTTCATAAATTTTTCATTACTTAAGGCGGTCTTACACCTAGTGGCTTCTAAGGTCAAAATGAGCTATAAAAAAAAGGGAAAATGTAGTTTAAACAAAATACAATATAGGTATATATATATATACATAGAGTTGGAAATATGAAAAATATTTTATTAAATAATTTTAAAATGGTAAAATCGACAAAAAAAACATAAAAATTCATAAAATTCATGAATTTAAAGCAGTTTCTTCCATAAAAAAAATATTAATTTTCAGAAATTTTATTTTTCGAACTCTTCCTGCCATAACTGCATGAATTTCAAGTAATTTAGTTCCTCTCCCATGAAAATCAATGGAATAGTTTTTTTTTAAAGTTACGTCAATTGAAAAAAATTGAAAATGCTACATCTCTGAGTAAAATTGGTCTACAGATTAAGTCTTGGGCCATATTATCAGAAATAGTGTATATTTATAGTGTGTGTATATATATATATATATATATATATATATATATATATATATATATACATATATATATATATATGTTTTTTTTTGTCGATTTTACCATTTTAACATTATTTAATAAAATATTTTTCATATTTCCAACTCTTCCTGCTATAGATGAATAAATTTCAAGTAATTCAGGCCCTCTCCCATCAAAATCAATGGAATATATTTTTTTAAAGTAACGCCAAACTTTAAAAAATGACATTTTGAGAAATAAGTCTACAAAGAAAAATACCATAAAACTTCAAAAATAACCAGCCATTAGGTTCCCAATTTTTTTCCCTTCATGAAACTCAGTTTCCTGTATACCTAAGATATGTTCTTCTATATAAATATGTTGAAACAGAAGCTCTGGCACTTTGCATGCATCCGTTCCTTTAAAAGTTATTGCTAATCTAACAGCATGCGTTCCATTCAAAGTTATTGCTAACAATCTGTCCTTCGCTTTTGTACTTTTGATTCATCCACTGTTGAGTCACTTTTTAACACATTTTACTGAGTTATATCATTATTTATTATACTAAGATTAATGTAGAATATGCAGCAGGCCTTATGAAATATGAAATCCTAATCGCAACTTAAGAAGCCATCACTGTTATGGCCAAAAGTACATAAACACATAAAAGCCGATAAGCTCATTTTGTCAATGATCACTTGATTACGCATATTGTATATTAAATATATCTTGAATTCAAGCCTGTATTATATATTTCTTGTGTGCTAAGCAGGCTTGTCGCTTTTCTGCGTAGATACATCTTGACACTTATTGTAATTTACAACTCTTCTGAATTGAACTATATATAATAAGCTAAACTCAATTATTTCACTTTCATCTTTTTTAGAAAAAAGATGTATTTATTTTTATCCGTAAAAAATTATTACAGCTTCTTCCTTCGAATACTTAACTAAAATCCACTTGTTTTTCTGTATTAACTTTCATACAGCAATCTCATGCATCTTGAACTGAAGCTATAATTTCCAAATTTAAACAAAACTGTCACTGCACGCTTGTATTATAATCACAATTATAAATACTTTTACATATATATCTCCACATATAATTCATTAAATTTCAGTCCTAGATTCACTTATGAATACAAATAATGAAACATTATGAAACAAATTTTTCTATTTGAGGAAGCCAAAACTCTGCAAAATAAACTGTTGAAATCACATAGTTATGTATTTCTACTCATTTGAGCTTTTGAGCTGTCAGCTGTGCGGCTGTACCACTGTGTTTACACTGGCATTAGTTATATATATATAGGTATAGGTACAAAAGGGAGTATTAATATAGTGAATTGCTGTCGAATTTCGGTCACGGAATGGTCACTTTACTAGAAGCAGAAGTGGGAAATGGTCACAAGACGATTCCACTGGATTTCGAATTCCACAATATGATTTATTTAATTTTTATAATAAATACTGTATGTGAATTTAATTATTTTTTTTATTCTTATATAAGGATTTATATAAGTATATACTTATATAAATAATATTTTTTGATATTTTATAACATATTTAAGTAAATAACGTTTTCCTATCAGAAGTCTATAAAAAAGGCAAAAAACAAGAAAATCAATTTTCTCGTCAATTTAAAGATAGTAAGCTCTTTCAGCGGTTTATTTAAAATTTTTTTAATTATTGATCCAAACTATAGTTTTTTTAGGTTCGAAATAACATATTAATCAAAAAATTCAATAAAAAAAATTTGATTTTTTCAAAATTTTTAGGTGTAAGACCGCCTTAAAATAGGTGAACCCAGATTAATTGTAGCACAAATAACTGCAAGAATTTCTGGTAGTATTTTTAGAAGTCCTGCGGGTATTTGTGATCCAACAATTTTAAAACTTTTTATTCGTTGATTTGAACGTTGAATGTGAACTCTGGCTGCAGCTATTTTTTATGTTAATATTGATTCTGAATTTGAAAATTGTTATCTATCTTTTAAAAATGGTACCCTGATACACTTTCATCGATTCAGTTCCCATAGTTCATCAATTAAGAAACCACGATCAACCATAATCCCATCACCCGGTTTTAATAATTTTAATAAATCGGCACTCTGAAAAAATATTGTAGAATCACTGACTCTGCCACCGTAAACTTTACTAATGTATGAAATGTTCCCTGCTGGTGTAATTCCTGTCATAATTTTTGCGATAGTTGAACTTTTGTAATATGAATAACTTATCAACTGACAACATTAAGGTTCTTCGGCTGTTGAATATGAATTTCAGTACAATCAAACACTATTCTTACATTTTCAAAGTCTTCAAAGCACTTGGGTAAATTTTTCGAAAATTCTTCTTTACTTCGCTATGGAATTGCCACTTACAAACAATTACTTATTACTTTTACAGTATCATCAACGAGCGCGGGAGCGCACTGAAGGCAAGTATAGAATAAGACTGAGGGTCGACCGCGCTATTCTTACATTGAAATGGGTGCTCGAGATTTTGAAATATTTAAAACACTCTTTGACAATGTTTAACAGAATAACAATTAAATGTGACTGCTAAAAAACTGTAACATAAATTGTGCTTTAATTTCATATATGGCATAACAATTCTGTCAGTTGTATTCATTTTTAGATCCTCGTATTTATTTCCATTCATAGTATTCATAATATCCACGATGCAATTTAATATATCAAAGTTCTCAATGCCAGTTACAGGGCTTAACTCATTATTGTTTTTTATTAAATGTACGTATTTAAAAGGTACGCTTGCTTGCACAGATAATTCTTGCAGCAGTGGAGCTGTACTTGTTTGCACACTTACATTTTCTAGGAGCAAAGCTGCACTTGTTTGTACACTTACATCTTGTGAGGACAAAGCTGTACTTGTTTGCACAATTTTTCTTTCAGCAGGGTTTGAAATACTTGCATTGTTGGTAGCTTGATTTGATAAATGTACTTCATCTTCAATATTTATGCATACTTCCTCCTCAATAATATTCTCTTCTTGATTTTGAGCTTCATGTGTACCTATCATTTCCTCTTCAACAACATTATTTTCTTGATTTTTAGTTTCATTACTTTGCTTTAATTTAATTGTTATATCTTTCTTTACTAAATTTCTAATTTTAAAGGATCTTTTTAAGCGTCTTTCTCGTCGAAATTTATCACTTTCACTCGCCTTTTTATCATAAGGTAAATTGAGTGATGGGACTGCCATTTAATTTAAAATTCTTTTCCCTGAAGTATCAACAAAAATTAAATTGCAGATTAAATTATTTAGCATATAGCTTTCTCAATATAACCTCACTTATCATAGTAAACGTTAAATTACTTGGCAGTATTTAGTCATCCTTTTTAAAATGTAATGAACATACTCTCATTCATGGCTTGACAATACTTATTTTTGAAGCCATTTTTCATGCTTTCTGCTGATCGATTTCTTTTACATTTCCAAAGAAATTTTCTCTTTTTTACAACGTTTTTGTAGCTTTGGAAAGTTGTGAAAATATAAATTTTTGACAATTTTAGCTTTACTATTGCAATGTTTCACTATGCAATAGTCACTATTTTCCTCTCGACCCATACTTAATATAAACAAATTCACAATGAACAATCAAAATGTGAAACAGTATGACAAATTTCGGAGCACCAGTACCATCACACCCTGTTCAAATGTAAATGATTCGTTAATGTAAAAAACGATAGTTAAGATAATTAGTATTAGACCTCAACAAAATTTTATTTCATTTTTAGGTAAAAATAATTACTTGTAAACAGTATTTTTAACAAAAGAATCATTTGCTCCGTACAAAGCCCATGTTAAATACTGGCTACCTCGCACCATCTTGGTTAGCTGTATATATGTGTTTTGGTTTGCTATATATACGGATGTCAAATTCCAATGAATTAAGACATTATACAACGGGTTCTCGAATTCACCGACGAACACAACGGAATGGAATAGAGCATAAAATTCTGAACAAAAAGTTCCTTTATAATTTTTTAATATGATCAATATTCACAGTGTGACGATCCTGACCAAGCCCCTGCACTAACGGCAACCGGGTGATCTCCCGTGTACGCGGCGCATGCGGTGGCATGCAAAGTGTATGCGTGCGACGCTGAGTGCGTATGCGAGCGCACCAATACCCACGCGGACGCACGTACGTACACTGAGAGAAAAAACTAGGAATTGGAGGAAGAGCGCTCTTAGGTGTATCGCAAGGACGTTTTAACCTGCGATTTTTACGAGAAACTCAAGCGATGTTCGCAAGACCCCCCGCGTTATCCGCATGAACTCGTTCCTAGCGAAAATCGCAAGAGCGCTACGGGATTATCCCGGGAGGTTCCTTGCGATTAAGTTGGGGAATCGTTCACGCCTTGGCTGTGTCTACATCCAGACGTACTCGCTTCTCTCATTGGTTGGGAGCGAGCGCGCGCGCCTATGGTGACCAATGAGAAAAGCTAATAGCACGCGCCCGCAGTGTAGCCGTCTGCTATGACGCTCTCCCCACCGCGCCGCATGCTTATTTGCAAGGAACCTCCCGGGATAATTCCGTGGCGCTCTTGCGATTTTCGCTAGGAACGAGTGCATGTGAATATTTCTAGTAGCCACGCGAATAAAGCAGGCGTGATTCTTGCGATATTAGCGTGAAAAAACTCCACGCGATAATCTCTAGATATTTCTCTCAGTGTACGCACTCCCTCTTCTCGCCGTCTACGCTATGACGTAGTTCTCCCACACGCTATCGCTACTCCCGGCGAGGCGCAAGCCTACTACACAGCACATATACGAGGGTAATCCCCCACCGATACTCACCGGCGACAACTGTACGAGCGATAGAGATGGCTATACGCCGCTCGGGTATATAAAGCCCACAGCGCAGCACGACGGGCACGCATTGGCTCACCGAGCAGATCAGGCACACGAGCTCTACTCTGCCTTGTTTGCTTGCGTTACATTGAACATTATATGCGTCAATAAAATAAAATATATAGCGCTTATGCTTTCTGTTTAAATTCAATACTTCTTTCCCTCTCTACCCACCTACCCTCCCCCTAGACTCCAACAGGCGGCTCGTCAGATCCGCCTGCATAAATCCACTCCTACCTTCACGGTTGAGAGGAAGGGTACTTTGGTCCCCGACTTTGCACCCGTATTTCCCTGGCTCGAACAGGCGGCTCGTCAGACCCTCCTACTTAGACCCGTCCTCTTCCTTATCATATCATTGCATGCACTTTCAGAGATTGCAGCCTGTGCCCAAACGATCCACATGCAGTAGAAATTTACGGAATTAGAGTCTTTTCTTTAAATCTTTAAGTTCTTCAATTAAATACAACTTGTGCACGTTACACCAGGTGTTGTTGTTCAGTAAAAATTAGCATGTAACCGCCAATAATTGGAAAATAGGCAGAGCTAATGCACCGGGGCTGGAGGGGAAGGTATGGCCCGTCCGCGGGAAGGGGTATACGGCTATCCGAATACACGTCCAACAGGCCCAACTCTCTCTCTCTCTCTTTCGCCGTATATTGCACTCACTCGCACTTCCTTGCTCCCTCTTCCATTTTTTTACGTACTTACTTTTTTGCACTCCCTCTCACTCTTCGTTCTTTCGCTCTCTCTCCCACACAGTATCTGATACACTTTTGCTTTCTCCCGCTCATTCTCGTACTCTCTCGCTATCCCACCCGCTCTCGTCCGGTTTTTCACCTACTCCGTGACTCTCCCACTCTTCTTGACGCTATCCAGTTTCCCTCTCACTTTTTCACAGTGCATGTAGTTTTCTCTCGCTCTCTAGCTCTTTCAAACACGCTTTAACTCTTGCCTCAGCCCTCATTCCTCGCCCTCTGTCCCACAGAGTACCTCTCGGATTCTCTCACTCTCTCCTTTTTTTACCTATTCTGACTCTCGCCCACTCTCTCGCTCTTCACCACCCCTGCCCTCTCTCTTTCTCTCACATAGTACCTCACGCATTGTTTTGCTTTCTTCCGTTTTTTCACCTACTCTTTACTCGATCGGCTGCTCTCCCCCTCCTCTCTTTTTTGCAATAGCTCTCGCATTCTCTCGCTTCCTCCCATTTTCCTTTCTTTTTGTTTTTTTATTTTTTAATATGTTGCAGACAGTAACATATTTTATTTTTTAATATGTTATTACTTAACATCATAAATTTTTATTAAAAATTTTTTAAATTACCTACATTTTCTTTTTTTACATATTTAAATTATTTTTAGTTTGTAATTTGTTATTAATGAAAACATGGTTTTGTTTCATACTTCTTTCATTAATTTCTAAAAGAATATTTCATTTATCAACTCAAAATTTTAACTACTTATTAGACTTATCGAGTACAACATTGTGTTAGAATTTCAAGAGATTATCTCCATTTCTTTTCGAGAAAAAAATTATTTTTGAAAAGAGTGCGTTTTCATTCTCATACGATACGGGAATAAAAATCAATTAATCGTTCCGACATTTGGTACAGAGATAGTTTTTTACATCTTCGAATCGAGTTGGTTGTCCAAAGAAGTCCAATAGTAACGACCAAAGATATTTGGCTAAAGTTTTTTCGCTTCTTCCATAGGTTTTATCAACAAGAAACACATGCATGTTGATAAATAACAATTATTTACCTATCTACTGATGTAAACAATCAATGTATTAGAACAATAACTTTAGTTTGAGGAAGTCAATGAATTGGCAGCCATTTTTTATGATAATTTGAAAATTGAAATGAAAGGGTTCAGACGAGAGAGCAAGCGATTCATATGATAGAAAATCTGTATTCATTTTAATTCTCGTATCGACAAGTTTTATAAGTGCTGCTCAATATGGCGGCCTCCTCTCTGCAGCAGTAACTGTGCTCGTCGTCTAATATTATACAAGGCCCGACGAATCGTGGCTTCATCTTGTTCCAGCGCCTCGAAAGCGGCGTCAATGCGTTGTCTACATACTTCTTGTTGTCTTAATGGTGCCTTATAGACCGAATCTTTGATGTAACCCCACAAGAAATAGTTCATGGGGATTAAATCTGGTGACCTTGCTGGCCACGAAATAGGTCCATTTCTACCTATCCACCTATTTGGATAGGATGCATTTAAATGCGCGGTAACTACATTCGTGGAGTGAGGTGGTGCACCGCACCATCTTGTTGGAACAACATTGTCATCCTTTTATTTAAGGGTACGTCTTCAAGTAACTTTGGTAACGTGTTTTTCAAAAATTCAAAATAGATTTGTCCATTTAAACGCGGAGGTAAATATACTGGGTCGATCTGTATTAAAAAAAAGTATATATTACCGTAAACAAATTAATTCTTTTTTTGACTACTGACCTGGTAAAAAATAAGCGTGTAAATATCGCCGCTAGCATATTTATTAGCCAGTTCAACTTTCTCAATTAATATGTCCCATATATATATAATAAGAAACATTGTTTTGAATTAAGGTCGTTCTCTAAGGATACGTAAGTCAATGCAGTGATCACGAAACAATAAGTATTATTTAACATTTTAATTAGTCAAATCATGTGTGAAAAAATTATTTATGAACTTTTATTATTTTTTAAGTAAAAGGGTAATGTAAGCTAACGTAAACATAGAGAAGAAAATAAATAATTTCTAATTGCACTAACTCATGATTCCCGAAATAGGTTAGAAAAACAGCGATTTTCTATTTTCAACAATAAATACCTTTTTAAAAAGGTCGACTTGATACATATTTTTTGTACTTATAAGAAAGAACAGAATTTCGTCTTTAATAACATACTTTTTTATTTTTGAAAATCCAGCTTGAAAGTAACAAACTTTATTGGACGATCGAGCGAGCCCGCCGAAGGCGGGCGAAGCTCGATCATAATTATGCAGAGGGTCTCGTTTGAGAAGATCACTAGGTAGTACCGCCAGTGTACACAGATGTCGCCACAAACTTCAGCTATCCCCACTTCTAAAACTCGGCTGCTGGCTCACCCCGCCAGGCCGGCCGGTCTCTCTCGTCATATAGTTTACAGTTGCTATGTTGTCCATATGTTATCAATGGGTGGGAACGTTCTTAAGATAATGTTAAATGAATAATATATGTTATTATATGTATTTTTATGTTATAAATTTTTATTAAAATTTATTTAAGGGTGGGATGTGATCTTCTCGAACGAGACCCTCTGCATAATTATGATCGAGCTTCGCCCGCCTTCGGCGGGCTCGCTCGATCGTCCAATTATGCTTCGTGTCTCGTTCTCGAGATCACTAGGTAGATGTTCAGAGTGACTATTCAGTCTTTTATTTCAGCAATTCTAAATTCTAGACAATTACGAACTTCGTTTGAAAAAGAAAACTATTTAACTTAAGTACTTTAAGTATCAGAATCAGCTACTGGACTAGCTTTATCAGAATCTACCACATGTAATAGTTATGTTTATAAAATCGAACTACATCCCACTGTTTATCTTAATAATTAAATCATTTGAACTAAAACACTTTCAAACCTAACATTTTAGTTTCTAGGTTTTGACTGTGATATTATAACATAGATACGATATTGAGGAGACTGAAAATTAGTCGTTGACACATTGAAATCTCAATGTACAAGTGATAATCAAACGCGCTTCGCGCGTACTTTTCTGTTTTGAGGTTATGTATGCTATCTTCATTACGTTTTACTTTTAACGTATTTAAGTATTTTTTCAAATTCAGAACTTAATCATTTTTATACTACCCTAAATGTAAAAATTCCATTAAAAAATTCAAACATTAAATTCCAGACAGTAAATTTTTCGCGCCTTCTTCTTATCGACCAATCAAAATCAAGCCTTTTGATGCTTCAACATGGCCGCTCATCACTTTAAGAAGGGATATTGTGTATTTCTTATGTTTTTATGTAATTTTCTCGTATTGAAAAAGATGTTATTATTATACGCAATGTTTTAAAACTTTTTAAATCTTTTACATATACAGTAAACGACTATTATTATTATTCAATCACTAGAGTCTCTCAAAACTTGTTGTTATTATTATTATTATTATTATTATTATTATTATTATTATTATTATTATTATTATTATTATTATTATTATTATTATTCACTTAATAATTTGATTAACCCAACTGAAATCAACCATACCTCATACTCTTGTAGAATATCTTTGTTCTCTAAGACTATGTACGATATTTCTTTAGAATTTTGTAATAAAAAAAAAAGAATTATAATTATGTTAAATTATCACAACAAACTCGCGAGATTTTTTCTTATATAAATATATATTGATTAAATACACAAAATACTAAGTATTTAGTAATACTAAAGTCAGATTACGGATAGACACTACTATCGTTCTATTTTACTTGAATAAGAAGGAAAAGTTCCAATTCAAATATTAAATGAAGAGAATTATAATATAATATTAAGACAATCATTATATATATTTGAATTAATGAGTCGTGTAATAACTTCAATGACGCCTCAATTCTTTCAATTACTTTTTCTTTCAATAAAATGTATTTAAATGATTCAATTGGAAATTTTTTTTTTTTTTTCAGTGTATAAACGAATAATCTACGGTAATTCACCTGATATTTTACCTTTATAGAAAAATTTAGACGCACTAAAGCATCGAAATAAAATTTTGATATAGATTTGGTGTTGACTGAGACCACCAGTTACTTGATTCAAATAATAGTTTATCCATATCACTTTGTAAGAATCGTGAAGGGGTTGTTAAAAACGCCTTTATAAGACCTAGACATCAATTACAATTGAATATTCATCGATTACTCGAACCCATATCATAGGTCAGTAAGAAATTAGGCAGTATATATACTTTAAGTAGCGTAACAAATACTTAAAGTCAAAAATTTAAGATTATGATACCTTGGTTGATTAATAAATATGAAAACTATATAAATAACCTTAAATGTATATAGCCTTAGCTAATGAGTAATAAATATGATCTAAGTTGTTAATCGTATTCACGGTCGACAAATCCGTCGACGAAACGTCGCAAATATTTAACATCTTGAGAGATTTATTTTCTTCCTCGCTCCCAACGGATCTAGTCAGAATTGACTAAAAACATTATCAGTAATACATATGAGTAAAGAATAAATTATACTCTTTATAATAATATAATTATTATTTGTAAGTTGATAATTGCGTTGACAAAATTTAGTAACAGAGATGTTTGAATTCGATATCTCGTAATTCTTGAAGAGTAACTTTTATACCCGCAAGAAATCCATATTGAAAGACTCGAAATCAAACCACGATAATTATCGTTAATTAACTTAAAATTAAAATTTTTACATATTTTGATTTACATATATACGACCAGTATAATAACCAACGAACGTCAGCCTGTTTTCAAAACGTTCTAAAGAATCTGATGCTATGCATTTACAATTACCTTTTTATTACAATATTATAATCATAGTAATTATTATATAATTTTGCGTTAATTGGAGTGCTATGCACACAAATGTTTATTTATTTATTTATTTTTTGTTTTCAATAATTTATTTCGCAATCGATTGATATAATCTTGAATCGTACTATTTTATGAAAAAAAGAATTAACGATCATCAAAAACATAACAGCGCACTGCTTGGCAATATATATAAGAAATTGAAAAGGAAGTGAGCGGGGTCGCAAAGCACCCTTTATACTTTATTCTATCAATTCTTTGATCAGGCTAGAAAGATTCATGCACGCTTCACGCGCCAATGTTTCTCTTGCCAAATACTTTCAAATTAGAAATAAAATTTTCTTTAGACGAACCAGTCCTTACGGCTTGTCTTTTTTTTTTTTTTTTTTTTTTTTTTTTTTATAATGGCTAACGTTAACTGGCGCGCTACGCACACCTGTGTTTGTCTTTTCCTCGAAAATTTTATTCGATTGCTTACATGATCGATAAGACGACAGTCCAAGAATAGCATTTTTATATTTCTATATATTTCACTCCAATGGCGCAGCATTAAGGTTAAACTTCATGACCATTCAGTACATGAGTTATATAGCACTAGCTGCATGCGCCTATCGTTCGTATTCAGCGAGACAAACAGTAGATCGAGAACTGTGTATTGCTGCAGTAAAATCGATCCTGATTTGGGAAACGAACCTGCTCTCTCTGGTGCAGGGACTTTTTTCCTCCCATCGCCCTTATGTATCTCGCTTGAGATGGTTCTCGGCCTCTTACTCATTGAGGAAATTAGGAGGAAGATTATATTCCTTTAATCGTACATTCGGGCATAGCCATCTAATTGCGCTTAAGCGAAAAAACCGTCGAAATGTTCGGCAGTTTCTTCCTTGAATAAGTTGGCAATGTAATCGCATAAAACCGATAGTCTTTTACTCAATGAAAAAGCCTATCATTTATTTTTACTCATTATAAATGAGATAAGGAAAATTACCGGTAACTAAATTCCGAGCATTTCCTTGTTTTTCTGAAAATTAATTTGTTTTTTCAGACTCTGTCTCTACCAGATTCTTGTAAGCATAAGCTGCATTAGCGTTGCGAGATTGTGATTCTTGTTTACCCCGCCGCCATCTATCAACTCACTTGCGAATCTGGAAGAGCAATATGCAGATCTAGGTTATGTGCTGTCTGTAGCCAGACGCATTACATCACTCTAGTCAAATTGTACAGTTTGTCTCACCTCTCGTGTGAGCTCACTGCCAACAAAAGATCATATTAATACAGGTTATGTACAGTTTGTCTCACCTCTCGTGTGAGCTTACTGCCAAACAAAGGATTATGTAGTCATGATAATACAGGTTATGTCAAACATAAGACCTGTCTCACCTCTCGTGTGAGCTCGCCGTAAAACAAAGACTACAACCCAAACCGTCTAACGGCTTAAAGAACACAATAAAGATCTATAGTTTATGCAGTTTATAAGAGAAGTATATTTTTTCTTTTCTCTTATACATGTATAACTACAGTCCATTGAGATTTGGGCGGCATGTCTATAACTTCTCGTGTTAACACGCCGCCGCACAAAAACGTCCTGGAACCTATACTTACTTATTAATCCAAATAATGCCGATTCTGAATCTGAGACATCATCCGAAAGGTTAAGCACTATTTATCTGTTTCCACATTTGAATACGGCGGTCGGGAAATCTTCATCAATAATCCTTCCGTAAAGGATGAAAAACGAAGGCTTCTCTTCTACCGCCATGTAGCTAAAGCGTGGCACACTCTACGCGCACAAAAAGCGTTATGACGAGAGAGACCGGCCGGCCTGGCGGGGCGAGCCAGCAGCCGAGTTTTAGAAGTGGGGATAGCTGAAGTTTGTGGCAACATCTGTGTACACTGGCGGTACTACCTAGTGATCTCGAGAACGAGACACGAAGCATAATTACTTTCTATCACAATTGATATGATTCCTACTAACTGCCATGTAAAAATGACTAATTTCAATAATTTTTTTCTCAAAAAATAGGTCGATAACCTATATTTTAAAAAATAGAGAAAAATTCTTTAGATTTTATAGAACACACTAGAATATTATTACTTTCAAAACCCGCATTTTGATATATTAGAGAACTACCTTAACAGTCTAAAAATATCGTATTATTATGATTCTAAATAAACCATATTAATTTTAACATAAAATGCTTTCTAGTGATCTTACTACCTAGAAAATCTAGTAAAATAAGCATTATTTATCAATCATTTATTAAGGGGCGGTATGGTTAATTCGTAAAAAAATGGGTCATTTTTAATGATTTTTATATTCGCTCCAGTAAATGAAAATTTATTTTAATAAAAAGTATACGATTCAGTAACTATTGTACAATATTCTGTGAAATTTTCATTGAAAAATATTAAAAATTAAGCCGTTGGCAGCAATTCTGCGGACGTGCCTTGACAAAATGTTGTTTTGCGGTGGACAGCATATCTCAGCACTGGATCGTCTGAAATTAAAAATTGAAACAGATATCGTTAGATAAGCACATTCTCGAGGTAACAACGAGAGCTTTTTTTTTTTTAATTATTAACAATTTTACAGTAACAAATATGTCAATTTTTTTAGCAAAAATCTGTGTTTTTATGTCAAAGTGTCACCAAAAATTGAAATATCGAAAAAAAAATCCCTCTCGTTGTTACCTCGAGAATGTGCTTATCTAACGATATCTGTTTCAATTTTTAATTTCAGACGATCCAGTGCTGAGATATGCTGTCCACCGCAAAACAACATTTTGTCAAGGCACCTCCGCAGAATTGCTGCCAACGGCTTAATTTTTAATATTTTTCAATGAAAATTTCACAGAATATTGTACAATAGTTACTGAATCGTATACTTTTTATTGAAATAAATTTTCATTTACTGGAGCGAATATAAAAATCATTAAAAATGACCCATTTTTTTTACGAATTAACCATACCCCCTCCTTAAACCTTAACAAAAACTCGTGAGCTTCATTATCACTATAAGAACTGATAATAAACATGGCAACATTTCTACCATGATGATGTATAAGATGTTTCACGTCAAGTGTCTTGAGCTGCGAATAAAGCCTAAAATTACCTTACTTTTGCGATCGCTGTACATACTACAAATCGTATCTAAAAAAAATCTATAAATTATGATTTCGATAGATGTTTTTCACGAGCTTTCAAATGGTGGGATCAAGTTTACAAGATTGTAAATATTCAGTGTGCGTACGTGCGCGCGCGCGCGTGTGTGTGTGTGTGTGTGTGCACTAAAATTACCTTACTTTTGCGATCGCTGTACATACTACAAATCGTATCTAAAAAAAATCTATAAATTATGATTTCGATAGATGTTTTTCGCGAGCTTTCAAATGGTGGGATCAAGTTTACAAGATTGTAAATATTCAGTGTGCGTGCGTGCGCGCGCGCGTGTGTGTGTGTGTGCACTAAAATTACCTTACTTTTGCGATCGCTGTACATACTACAAATCGTATCTAAAAAAAATCTATAAATTATGATTTCGATAGATGTTTTTCACGAGCTTTCAAATGGTGGGATCAAGTTTACAAAGTTTTCAAAATTTGATGCTGAAATTTCATAACTGAAGCTTTGTTCTCTTTTTCTCAAAGAATACCAGTTTGAATTATTTTTGTAACATTTTTAAACGAAACATCACGATTTTTTTACATAATAATCCTTATTTTGTCGTATAGCCAAAATCTAAAAAATGAGCCATGTCCGGTTAAAATTGGTGTAGTAGATCACGAGATATCTGGACACGCACACACACACACACACACACACACAGACACACACATACATACACACACACACAAGCTCAAAGCCTCTCATGAGCCATAACAGCGGCCTGCGATGCCTCAATGTCCACAAAATCTAATCCCAGGGGACGCCCGCCAGTCTATTGGTGGAGCGACGACATTGCGGCAATACGCCGGGAGTGCCTTAGAGCTAGGAGGCTGCACCAACGAGCTGCTCGTGGGCCCAGATATGGGGAACTACGTGTGGTCTATGAGGGAAAAAGAAGAGAGCTCAAGACCGCCATTAAAATGGCCAAGCGAAAGTGCTGGCGAGACCTGTGCGAGGAGGCGGATAGTGACCTTTGTGGGCGCCCGTACAAAGCGGTCATGAACAAGATCAAGCCGAGGGGTCCTAACGCACCAACTTTTCCAGTCTTTCTCGATAGGGTAGTTCGCCACCTGTTTCCAGAGCACCAGGATCGGCCAGCTGGCACTGGCCTGACGATAACAGAAGGCGTAGCCAAGCTGACAGACGTCACGAAAGCCGAGGTAAAGATGGCCGCCAAGAAGATCCCCATACAGAAAGCTCCAGGACCTGACGGAATTTCAGGCCTGGCCATAAAAACCGCTGCGCTCAATGTTCCCCATATCTTTGTGAATACATTCAACGCATGTTTACAGGAGGGAATTTTCCCGGCACAGTGGAAGGTACAAAGGCTGGTACTCCTTGCTAAAGGGAAGAAACCCGCCCAGGAGCCATCCTCGTACCGACCTCTCTGTATGCTGGATATTGTCGGGAAACTGTTCGAGCGGGTACTAAGTGCCAGGCTGGATGCGGCGATACTGGAGTCGGGTGGCCTATCCGATAATCAGTTCGGCTTCCGGAAAGGACGCTCAACTATTGATGCCATCGGCCGAGTGATAGCGGTAGCTTCGGACGCCATCAGCGGCAGTCGGAGCACAAAGAGAATGTGCGCTGTCATTGGCCTAGATACCCGAAACGCGTTTAACTCGGCCAGGTGGGACCACATTATGGAGTCTTTGGAGCGACTAAAGGTACCGCTCTACCTTCGTAGGGTTATCTCGAGCTACCTAGCAAACCGAACCCTGCTCTATGACACCGATAACGGCACGTACTCCTACGAGATCACAGGAGGCGTCCCGCAAGACTCGGTCTTGGGCCCTCCTGAATGGAACGTCCTATATGACGGACTACTTAGACAACCGCTCCCAGAGGGAGCCTCGATGGTGGCCTTCGCTGACGACGTTGCGCTCATCGTCGTAGCGAAGAGTATCGATGAGATCCAACATCTCCGAGATGAGGCTATTGAAGTGGTAGCTAGCTGGTTGACCGACCACGGACTGAGTCTAGCGGCAGAGAAGACGGAAGCGGTGCTCATCTCACGAACGAAAAAGAGGAAGTACGCCACCTTCACGGTCGAAGACAAAAAGATTCGGACTGTAAACACTATTAAGTATCTTGGGGTGATGATAGATGCGCGGCTGTCATTTAAGGAGCATCTTATAAATGCTGGGTTAAAGGCAACGGGAGTGGCTCGCGCCCTGGCGGGTATTATGCCCAACATAGGAGGATCGAAGCAGCCGCGACGGGCCCTTCTGTCTACGGTGGTGACATCCGTAATACTATACGGTGCCCCAATCTGGGCAGAAGCTCTGAGTAGCCATAGGACCTTCGGAGCCACTTGCCGACGGTCCTACCGAACTACCGCGCTAAGGGTGGCCCGTGCCTACCGAACCGTGTCGGACAGCGCTCTCTCGATGATTTCTGGACTTCCTCCCGTAGACCTTCTGGCAACCGAGAGATCCATTAAGTACCGTGAAGGCAAGCATGCCGAAGAAGACGACGTGGGCCAGAGTTGCCGTCATGGCCAATTGTCTAGAGGGGTAACTGAAGAGTGGCAGCGTCGATGGGATCTGGCAGAAGATGGCCGATGGACCCACCGTGTCCTACCAGATGTTGAGGAGTGGATAACCAGGAGACATGGATTCGTCACATTCCATCTGACGCAGGTGCTTACCGGACACGGCTGCTTCCGCAGTTACTTACATCGTATCCGCGTTTATCATAGCGCGGAGTGCCCGGTATGCCCTGGAATCGACGAAGATGTGGAGCATGCACTGTTCTCATGCCCTAGGTTCGAAAATGAGAGGGAGCAGTTCCGGGCCTCATGGGAAGGTCCCCTGACGCCCGAGGGCATTGGCAAGTGCATGATTGCCTCACAGGAGGGCTGGGACGCTGTGGTTACACTCGCCACGACCATCGTTGAGAGGCTGAATTCCATCCGGAGGGCAGACGAGAGAAGAGGTGTGGACATCACCGATGGATGAGGTAGCGCCGGATGGCGCTGAGGAGGGCCTCTGAGGCAACAACTGCCACCGCGAAGTAATGCCTCCCGGCGGTTTCCACGGTGGCAGTATTAGGCGGCGGGGTTTTAGTGGGTAAATCCTGACATGTCAACATCTGGAGAGTCCCACACACGGGGAGACACGTGTCTCCTTATGGTGCCTAAAGCAGTTCCCCGTCGCCTCGAAAAAAAAAAAACACACACACACACACACATACATACACACACACACACACACACACACACACACACACACACACACACACACATCTATACGGACATTTTCTAAAAACAGTGTATTTCGATTCCAAATTTGGTAAACAACATTCTTAGCATGTTTTCTCAAAACTTTTCTTTTACTATTACAAAGCTTCCTCTAGTAGGAAGCAATAACAATCACCATTATTATAAGAGTATCGGTTTTCTATAAGAATACATTACTAAAAATTTCCATTTTGGTCGACAATCATTTTTATGTAAAAAATCGCGATCTTTCATTTCAACATATTAAAACATCAATTTAAACATGTTTACTTTGAAAAATGTCAATAGTATTATTTTTGAAATTTCAGCATCAAATTTTGGAAATTTTGTAAAATTGATTCTACCATTATAGAGCTCTTGAAAAAATCTTGAAACAAATACAATTTTTAGAATTTACAGCGATCGCAAAAGTATTTTAATTTTACGCTTTATTAGCACCTCGAAACAGTTTACGTGAAACGCCTCGTATGTGAACATTTTGAGTAAACGAAAAAAAAATGACTCTAATCATTTTGATAGAAAAACAACATATTTCAGTTTGTAAGAATAATTTTTGTGTGTGTATGTGTGTGTGTGTGTGTGTGTCTGTGCATGCGCGTGCGTGCGTGCGTGCGTGTGCGTGTGCATGTGTGTGTGCGTGCGTGCGTGCGTGCGTGCGTGCGTGCGTGCGTGCGTGCGTGCGTTAAATTTGCTGTTTTATTTACACATAGACTTTTACAACAAAAGATAAGGTTCAACAATCAATCGGCAAATCGAGTACGTTTCTATAGTCTTTGGCGCGCTTCACGCGCTCGTTCCTAATTCTACTTTCTAATTCGAATACAAAAACTTTTTGCGCTTTCGCGAACTACGCAACTCGCACCAATTCGGTCGCGGCGACGCGGGACACGGAGACTTATCTGAGAGCTGCAGGGACGACGGAGCTGTGCTGCTGGGGTACGTCGCACCGCAGTGTGTGCAGGAGTTCTCTTCTTCAACGCCGTGCTGGGGCGTGACGACGAAGATGCCGTGACGTGTCGATACGTCCGATTCCTCAGCGTCGTATCGTGGCGATTCTGTCGGTTGTGTGGAATTCGCGTTCCCCACCATCTCCCCCCTCTCTCTCTCTTCCTGCGCCGCTCACGCTCCGAAAGCGTTAGTTCGGTAAGCCTGGCCCAGTCGAAACACTAGACATCGTGGCGGTATAATACGTGTACATGGTCGCAACATAAAAAACAATTTTAAAGTAATGAAAAATAATTACTCCGATTGGGTTGCTTCGCTCCTGTCCGGTAGCTGAGACAGCTGTGAATGGTCCGGCCTCAGTGAGGCTATCACTGCCAAGGCTCGGCAAAGAGTGAGCGAGGCAACGTTGCGACTACCGGAGCCACGAGAGCGAACCCCCACGCACGCACACGCATGATTTAGACGTCGTGTTACATGTATGCATGTGTGTGCCTGGGCGTGTTTGTACTTTTCCACCTTACCCGCGACACACACGCCTCGCGTATCGACGTATAGATAATTATCCCTTACAAGTTCTAAAATTATTGGAGACGTGGGAATACTCGCAATGTTCGATTTGAAATGGATTCTGTTATATAATACTTACAATTTGACCATCTATTATTCCAGCCCATACATTTACGGACCACCCTTTTTCCAGAGCCCAATAATGATAATTATGCTGAAACCATTCCTAGTAAAAGTGCAAGCGTCAGTCCAGAGAATGTTATTCACAAAATCCTCATTCACTTGGACTTGTGCCAAAAAACCCCCACAAAAATTTAAGCGCCGTCGATAACCATCCGGGAGTAGCTGCCGTACTCTTCGATAGTGGTAAGGGTTCTAACTGGTGTCACTAATCACGGCGTGAACACGACTCGCAGAAACTCCAACTTCACGTCAGACAGCGCTTACGCTTGTGCTAGGATTGTCTTCAAACAATTCTTAAATACGATCCTCCATTAGCGGATGCAAAACTTCCCGAGGACGACCAGCATCCGGGCGATTTGGTAAAGCAATCGCTGTTGCCATAAATCGCAGGTCAGTTTCACGTAAAGTTTAGAGATGAGGACGTCGGCGATTTGGAAAGCATACGCGCTATTGATGAGCAGCTTCTTCAGAATTTTTCTGCCACAAGAAAAAAAATCAGACCATTTACGAATATTCTTCGTGCGTATACGGAGCTTGCGCGCGATGAGCGATGGTGTTTAATACTAAACTAACTATGTACGTATAAGAAGAGCATTTGCCTATTTGGGATTGAATTTCATACATCATTTTTTTGTTATAGAATACATTTATTTAGTTTTTTTTGAGTCAAGTAGTAATAATAAAAAATAATACAAATAAAAACATATCAATAATACAAATATAACTTGAAAAAACTAATCACACAAAGTAGATCTGTAAAAATATTATAAAACTTTAAAAACTTTTATTAATAGTATCATACATTAATTAGAAAAACAGAACTTTTTATAAAAGTTAACTGAATAAAGTGAATCTCTTATAAACTTAAATTTTATGTTTAGTAATCGCAACTCTATTTATTAACATTACAATTATGTAGTTCAATAGACTTATAAGAATCACTTTGTATTGTAACATTACAATTGTAGAATTGAAGAGATTTATGAGAATCCTCATTGGATAAATCATAGATATAGAGACCAATATCCGGATTATAAAAAATTGGAAATTTTTGCTGTGATGTATTGCTCGTACACTTTTGTCAGGTGTATGTGGAGTTTTAATTATTGAATTTCTAGTGAAAGTAATATTATCATCTGGTTGAGCAGATTGATCAAGTTGAACTCTCTCATTGTCAGTAATGCTTTTATCTATAGCAGTGAATTTTTTATTAGATCCCTGCGGTTGGGTCTGATGATAGTATTGTGATTGTATTTCTTGAGTTTTGATAGATGTGAATATAGTAACAAAAAAATAGTTTTGAATAGGTGGTTATTACTGGTTACTTTGAAATGGATACAGGGTAATGGTATTTTATCAAGTGGCTGGTTGTCGAGTGATGTTTTTTCTTGAATTTTGTTGGATTTAGATGTTTCTTTAGTGATATTTCCTGATACTTTAAAATTTCTATTTTCATTTTGACGAACTCTATAAATTTCATTTGATGTAGAAGGATGTGGCTCTGGATCAACTGAATCAGTTACTGTATCGGAAACTACATCTGTTAACCTGGCTCTTTTATTTAAATGAATTCCAGAACTTATTTGTTCGTAAATGCTCTTTTTATTGTTTATGGAATCCGCAATGTATCCTTCAGCTACTGTGGTGGATTTCCAACCACCATGCCTTTTCAGAGTAGTAATGACAGCTCCGGCATCCACCAAAACTGTAGCTGAGGTTCTGCGGAAGCTGTGGCCAGCGTACTTATCCGCATCAGGCAAATTTAAATATGATGCTACGTCTCTTGGCATAGCACCAAACTTATTTATGCCTATGGCTTGTCGAATACATTTGTCGTTCATGCACTTCAAAAACAATCTATCGCTTGAATCTGTCTCTAACCTAAGTTGCAAATACTGTTTACAAATGTCATATAAAACATTTGTAATTGTAAAAGATCTTGGAACTTTATTTTTAGTTTTTAGTACTTTGACGAGTAGCATATCCTCAGATTGTACAATATCATTGATTTTCAAATTGACAAGTTCTTGTCTTCTCAATGCTCCAGCAATCCCAAAAATTAAAGCTACTTTTGTAGTTAGATACAACTCATCTGGTGTTTCATTTAAAAATCTTGAAATACTTTTCTTGGTAAAAATCAATGATTTTTTCGATTTATACCCTGAACTTTTTTGTTTGTGCATCAACTTGTGGTAATTGCTGATATCAATCTTATTATAAGTGCTGATTGTGGTCTTCAGCATAGAATATATGGACCACAAACTGGATGGTGCATAATTCTTTGAAATATCACTAAAATATGCAAGCATTACATCTTCAGAAAAAGAATTAGTACCATTTTCCCTACATTACTTTTTAAAACTGTTATAACTAGCTGTATAAATTAGTTTCGACTGTTTTGGCAGACGAGCTAATGAAATACTTTTCGCCTTTTCTCTTATTGCTACTGAGACAATTTATCCACTACTATCACTGGAGTCACTATCAAAACTCATCTTAATATCTCACACAGAATCAATCTTCAAAAACAAAACCAAACAAGAACAGCGAATTTATGACACACAAATTTAAATACTTAGATAAAATTCAAAAGAGAATAGCATTGCAGTCGTACACGCGCAAATTTAAGAACTAATAAATCATACAAGCTTGAACCTGTGAATAAAATGTAGCGCCAATTTCAAATAATCGACTCACTTTATTTTTTATATTCGTTAATATAATTTATAATTACATTAAAATCGGAGCTTTTTTGTAGAAAAATCAAATAAAAGCTAAAACTATACATAAATGAAGAAAAGGACGAATTTATATCACACGTTAATTTTTATTGAGGCTGTAATAGAAATGGGTTCGTACACAATAGATCCTTTCGAGCATCATAAATTTATTAATACGCCGACGTTTCGGGAGTATAATTAACTCCCCTTATCAAGGCATTCGAGGTGGTATATCAATTTACAATTTACAAAGCGGCCATTGCGTGGACTCCGCATGTTAAACAGTTTTTCTTTTTACAATAGGTTTTATGTAAACATTTGTAAAGTAATACATGTTACAAATCAGTCGTTTAGTCATAACCTCAAAGGAGGCTTTACCCAGGATGATCCTGGGTACGTTAAAATAGACTTTAGAATTGAAATCAGAGGGTAAAAAGTCCGCTAGACGGGCCGTCGATTTTAGTTAGAAATGCATCTGCGCTGAGAATGTCTACTACGCATGCGCGTTTTCTGGTATGCTAAAATGGACTTCAAAACTGAATTCAGAGAACCGGCAAATCACCAGTGTACCTTAGATTGACTAAAGAAAAAGCCAGGAACGTAAGAGAGCGAGAAGGTGAAAGAGTGAGATGGCAAACGGATGCGAAAAAAAGGGTGGGAGAGTAGGTGAAAAACCGGGTAAGAGCAGGAGGGAGAGTGAGAGAGTACTAGAATGAGCGGGAGAAAGCTAAAGAATGCGAGAGATACTGTGTGGGAGAGAGGGCGAGAAAGAAGAGCTGAGGCAAGAATTGAAGTATGTGTGTGAAAGAGCGAGAGAGAGAGAGCGAGAGAAAATGACATGTACCGTGAAAGCGTGAGAGGGCAGATGGATAGTGGGAAGAAGAGTGAGAGAGTCACAGAGTAGGTGAAAAACCGGGTAAAAGCGGGAGGTAGAGTGAGACAGTACGAGAATGAGCGGGAGAAAGGAGAAAGCTAACGAACGCGAGAGATACTGTGTGGGAGAGAGGGTGAGGAAGGAGAGCTGAGGCAAGAATTGAAGTATGTGTGTGAAAGAACGAGAGAGAGAGAGAGAGAGAGAGAGAGAGAGAGAGAGAGAGAGAGAGAGAGAGAGAGAGAGAGAGAGAGAGAGAGAGAGAGAGAGAGAGAGAGAACGACATGTACCGTGAAAGAGTGAGAGGGCAGATGGATAGTGGGAAGAAGAGTTGGAGAGTCACAGAGTAGGTAAAAAACCGGGTAAGAACGGGAGGTAGAGTGAGACAGCACGAAAATAACGGTAGGAAGCTAAAGAATGCGAGAGGTACTGTGTGGGAGAGAGGGTAAGGAAGGAGGGCTGAGGTAAGAGTTAAAGTGTGTGTGAAAGAGCCAGAGAGAGCGAGAGAAAGTGACTATAAAAGAGTAAGAGAGGAGATAGATGACGGGAAGAAGAGTGGGAGAGTCACGGAGTCGGTGAAAAACCGAGAGAGAACCGGAGGGAGAGCGAGAGAGTACGAGAATGAGTAGGAGGGAACCAAAGAAAGCGGAAGTTTTTTTTTCAACGGAACTATTTCTGCATCGCAGTTATGTGTCCAATACCACGTACTTGTACAACAACTAATGACATTTGTTGAACTTGGTGGACAGTTTAATGAAAATTGAAATCATTGACTACTTGGGGAATAGAAGCACAGATGACTTGGTTGTGACGTTATCGGTATAGTGAACATGAATTTTGAGTTTGGATTGCTAAGGACTACGGACCTTAGTCCTTAGCAACGAAGAGTTGATATCAACTCGAAAATAAAAAGAAACTAAAAATTAGTGTCTGGGTTATAATAGTGATTGAGGATTGTCCAACCCACGGCCAACGAGAACACAACTATGATATAGGGACGATATTCCCCAGCAGCGTCAAAGACAGAATGAACCGAGCTCCTTCTCTCAGTAAGTACGATAACTAGGAGGTGGGCTGTTAAAATTCAAAGTAAGAAAGCGACTGAATTCCGAGCAGCCCGCTCCCAGAAACTGACCACAACGTTGAAGGGTATCGGATGAAATGAATATTTACAAATGTACTTGAGATCCACCTTGATGGTGAGATTTGTGAAATAGATGAATATAATATGCTATAGCAATAAATTGGATGGCCTTGAAATCAACGGAAAGTTGAAAATTTTAGGTATACTACGTAAATGCTGTTTTTCAGAATGTCAAAGTCGAGATGGAGAATTAATGATGAGTGTACGGTAGATAAGTGAAGATCTGTATAAGACACTAGACACCAAGGTAGACCGGAGGATCGGAAAAGATTTCCTTACAGAAATCAAGGAGCGCGGGAGCGCTCCGAAGGCAAGTATCTGTCCAATGTAGAAGAAGCCTGAGGGACGACCGCGCTACATATACTTTGAAATGGGTGTGCGAGAATTTCACTTATTTTTTACGACTTTGTGTTATGTTTTATCTTATATTTAAATATATCACTGGATAGCTTTTTTGATATACTACATGTATAAAAAATTTCAATTAAAAATATTATGTCGTTTTGATGTATATCTAGTTTATATATTCCGAGGGCTGTTTTTCTTATCCTCCAAAATTTTTCTTCTTCTTCTTTTCTCTCCTCGATCAGCTGTTTTGTTCCGACCACTGCTCTGTAACTATATATATATATAGATAACAGCAACAAAACTGCGACTCTACAATAGCCTCAAAATATCGTATGTCGTATATGATATTTTTAATTTTTAAATATAAACATAATACGTATTTTTTAAATATACTACGTAATTAGGTTAAAAAAAAACATATGAATTTCAATCAGCTGATCGCATGAGCATACTTTTATACATAGATAAGTATTATATAATAATAATTATAACTTGAAAAAAATAAAGTAAAGAATAGATACTTTGTAAAAAATTTTTTCATTTGCAGATTATAGAATTTTTCACAGACTTTGAGCTCTGGAACAGATTTTTATCGAAGGAGCAGCACCAGGAGTAATGCCAGCAACTTCTCATTACATTGACAAAGTCTTCATAGACTACAAGTAATACAATTATTAGATAGACTTTTAGAAGATGGAATAGATAGATAAAAACACACTAAAAAATGATGAAGTTCATTGCATATCAATGCATCAAAGAATGACCAAGAATTTTAATAATATAAACAATCAAGAAAGAAGATGTAAAAAAAGTGTAAAAACCATGGAAATGTTTTTAGTATACAGAAACTAAAAGATTATGTCAAATGGGAAAAGCGAAAAGGATGTGTTAAAACTGTGACTCTACAATAGCCTCAAAATATCTTATGTTGTATATGATATTTTTAATTTTTAAATATAAACATAATACGTATTTTAAATATACTACGTAATTAGGTTAAAAAAAAAAAAAAAATATGAATTTCAATCAGCTGATGGCATAAGCATACTTTTATACATAGATAAGTATTATATTTATAATATAACTTGAAAAAAAAATAAAGATAAAGAATAGATACTTTGTAAAAATTTTTTTCATTTGCAGATTATAGAATTTTTTCACAGCCTTTGAGCTCTGGAACAGATTTTTATCGAAGGAGCAGCACCAGGAGTAATGCCAGTAACTTCTCATTACATTTTGACTAAGTCTTCATAGACTACAAGTAATACAATTATTAGATAGACTTTTAGAAGATGGAATAGATAGATAAAAACACACTAAAAAATGATGAAGTTCATTGCATATCAATGCATCAAAGAATGACCAAGAATTTTAATAATATAAACAATGAACAAAGAAGATGTAAAAAAAGTGTTAAAAACAATGGAAATTTTTTTAGTATACAGAAACTAAAAGATTATGTCAAATGAGAAAAGCGAAAAGGATGTGTTATATTATGAAAATTTCAAAAAATAAAAGTGCTCAGTTATTCTCGTGTTTGATTTTCCCAGGGTGGAAGACGTCAAAAGTTTGATCTATACAAGAATATCAAGAAAGCTTTTAGTGATTCTCAGTTCATAAACTGGTTGTATGATATACAAACAATGAAGAAAGAAGATGTAAAAAAAGTGTAAAATAAACAATGGAAATTTTTTAGTATACAGAAACTAAGAGATTATGTCAAATGGGAAAAGCGAAAAGCGAAAAGGATGTGTTATATTGTGAAAATTTCAAAAAATAAAAGTGCTCAGTTATTCTCGTGTATGATTTTCCCAGGGTGGAAGACGTCAAGAGTTTGATCTATTCAAGAATATCAAGAAAGCTTTTAGTGATTCTCAGTTCATAAACTGGTTGTATGATATACAAACAATGAAGAAAGAAGATGTAAAAAAAGTGTAAAATAAACAATGGAAATTTTTTTAGTATACAGAAACTAAAAGATTATATCAAATGGGAAAAGCGAAAAGGATGTGTTATATTGTGAAAATTTCAAAAAATAAAAGTGCTCAGTTATTCTCGTGTATGATTTTCCCAGGGTGGAAGACGTCAAGAGTTTGATCTATTCAAGAATATCAAGAAAGTTTTTAGTGATTCTCAGTTCATAAACTGATTGTATAATATACAAACAATGAAAAAAGAAGATGTAAAAAAAGTGAAAAATAAACAATGGAAATTTTTTTAGTATACAGAAACTAAAAGATTATATCAAATGGGAAAAGCGAAAAGGATGTGTTATATTGTGAAAATTTCAAAAAATAAAAGTGCTCAGTTATTCTCGTGTATGATTTTCCCAGGGTGGAAGACGTCAAAAGTTTGATCCATACAAGAATATCAAGAAAGTTTTTAGTGATTGTCAGTTCATAAACTGGTTGTATAATATACAAACAATGAAGAAAGAAGATATAAGAAAAGTGTAAAATAAACAATGGAAATTTTTTTAGTATACAGATTACAGATAGAAGGAAATATCGGCTATGTATGAAATGACTTGTTTTTGTAATATAAAATCCATGAGGTTTTTCAGTGAAATATATTTGTCGACTTTTATGGAAGTAAAAGTATATTATAGACTATTTTGACTAATTAAAGAAAACAAAAGAAGTGATTTCAAAATTAATTTATGTGTCATATAAACAGTATATCAGTAGACGAATATCTTGAAAGCTCCTATTTTGCAAGGAATAGATTGTGCAATATTATGAATGTAAGGAATAAAGTACCAAAAACTTTAATGAGAGCTTAAATATTTTTTTAAAACAATCAACACGTTTTTTAAAAGCTAATTTTTTAAGTACGTTCTAAGAACAATTTGTCTAGTCCTTCTAATTATTCTAGTCTCATCTATTCAATAAGCACTCTGTACAAATGGTCATAATTTTTTTCATGACTGTACAAATAAATAATACCATTTAAAATAATGATATTAAAAATATACTATAATAAACTCTCGTAACGTTATCACACTATGTAATTATTATTTTCTCTTCAAAAATTGTGAAATCTCTCTAAAAAAGCTTTTTACAAAAGTTTAAACTAAGGCAAGTATTAGTCTCTCTCTCCCTCCCCCTCTCTCCCTCCTTTTCTCTCTCTCCCTCCCTCTCTTTCTCCCCTGTCTCTCTCGAACCCTCTATCTTTCCATCCCATCTCTCCACCTCACCCCCATAACATCTGCCAAACTGAGTAACAAAAACTTTAATGAGAGCTTAAATATTTTGTTAAAACAATGAACACGTTTTTTAAAAGCTATTTTTTTAAGTACGTTTTAATAACAATTTGTCTAGTCCTTTTAATTCTTCTAGTCTCATCTATTCAAGTCTCTCTACAAATGGTAATAATTTTTTCATGACTGTACAAATAATCTTAATAACTGAAAACTTTCTTTTCGAAAAAATTAATTACAAAAAAAAAAAAAAGAAGAAAAATGAAAAGTTCATGCAAAACTTATATGCTAACAAAACTAAATTATTTTTACTATTTCTCTAAACCACTGTTAAGTTGCTTTGTAAAAAAAATCCCCACCCCCTATCTCTCTCGTCTATTTTTACTTAACAACTATGTATAATAACTCCATGAAAAATGTTGAATATTTTTTAAAACAGCCCTCAAGACATTCTGTACAAGAATAATACAATAACAAACTTTATTTTGAAATATCTACGGAATCTTCGAAAAATGTTTTCTTTAAAAGAAAGCATTAATATTTTTCCTCGAAAGTATTTAATTTATAAATTTCTTTAAATTAAAGTAGAAATAACTTTAATGAGAGCTTAAATATTTTTTAAACAATCAACACGTTTTTTAAAATCTAATTTCTTAAGTACGTTTTAACAATACAATTTTTCTAGTCCTTTTAATTCTTCTAGTCTAATCTATTCAATAAGCTCTCTATACAAATGATAATAATTTTTTTCATGACTACAAATAATAATTTTTGTTAGTATAAAACTTTCTACGAAAGTATAAAATAAGGCAAGTATAAACATTTTTCCTTTATAATCTACTCTCCCTCCCACTCTTCGCCCGCCCTCTCTCGCCCTCTACCCCCCCCGCTCTCTCTCTCTCTCTCTCTCTCTCTCTCTCTCTCTCTCTCTCTTTCTCTCTCTCTCTCTCTCTCTCTCTCTCTCCCCCTCTCTCTCAATATCCGTCAAACTCTGTATCAAAAACTTTAATGAGAGCTTAAATATTTTTTTAATACAATTAACACGTTTAAAAAAAAATTCTTTTTAAGTACGTTTTAACAACACAATTTTTGTTTAGTCTTTTTATTTCTTCCAATCTCATCTATTCAATAAGCACTCTCTGCAAATGATAATAATTTTTTTCATGACTGTACAAATAATAGTATTGTTAATATAAAACTTTCTACGAAAGTATAAAATAAGGCAAGTATAGACGTTTTTTCTGTATAATATCTATTAAATAATAATATTTATGATTTTGTAAAAGAAATAAAAAAATACCAGTGAAAAAGTCTTTTACTTCTTTGAGTCATTGTATAATGAACAAATTATATGTAAGTAAGTACATTCAAATTGTTCACTGCAAATCAGACAAATGAAAGTTGTGAAATCAATTATCGATAGTCAAGTAATGCAAACCACTCTCGGAAACTACTGTATGACTGTTCTCAGAAATGTATTCAAATTTGTTAATCTTTCTGTACAAATTAAACACAAGAAAGTACTGAAATCAATTTATTGTAGTCAAGTACCCATAAGTTAACTTGACTGACATAATACAACTTTTCGTACCTACTCATCAAACATATTCAGCCAGCGAGCATAAATTACTACTTAACGCCCAAGGGGCGTAATAGCTCATATATACAGCTCTTACAAAACTTTATAGAACCTACGCACTTTACGTCCATGTGGGAAAAATTATTTGAATTGTATAATATTATATATATATAAGTACATTCAAATTATTCATTGTAAATCAAACAAACGAAAGTTGTGAAATCAATTACCGATAGTCAAGTAATGCAAACAACTCTGCGAAACAATTGTATAACTGTTCTCAGAAATGTATTCAAATTTGTTCATTCTTCTATACAAATTAAACACAAGGAAGTTCTGGAATCAGTTTATTGTAGTCAAGTACCCATAGGTTAACTTGACTGACATAATACAACTTTTAGTACCTACTCATCAAACATATTCAGCCAGCGAGGATAAAGTACTACTTAACGCTTAACAGGCGCAATAGCTCACATACTCCTACAAAACTTTATAGAACCTACGCACTTTACGCCCATATGGGCGAAAATTATTTTAATCATATAACTACTATGCCTTCTTTTTATTTCTAAAATTCATAAGAATTCAGATATTTACGAAAAGTCAAAGCCTATATAAAAAATTACATAGTTACCACCATATCACCATTTTTCATTATTCTTTCTCAATTTTGAAATTTCTATAATATTACGCATCTTGGGAGGGCAATAGAAGTCTATAGAGCTGCTCTAGCAGGGGTGGTCTTCCAATCTCCCATACATACTTGGCGGGCCCGACGGTTTGCAGTTTACCGGTGGGCTTTGTAAATGTAGAATACTATATTATTGCATAAATTCATTAACAATGTTTATACTTATAAGTCCACTATAAATAATTACATTGGCTCTAATTTTGAATTGATACCGTTTAAATATAATATCCCTACATGTGCAAAATCTCATGATGTACTTCCATTACCCAAAATATTTTTCCTTGTGTCCGTTTTTTTTAAGCGGGAATCTGATATAAAAAATACATCAAATTTATAGTCTACTCAAAAGTGCTTTAGATTTTACTAATCATTGTATAAGCCACTAATTTTTTATCCTTTTCCAACGTGTAAATATCATGTGAGATTTTATATGAGTATTTCAGACATCAGATCTCATATGAGGTATGATATATGTGATGTCATCTGCAATTTTATATATTATGGGATCTCATGAGATCTTATATGAGATCTCATATGATATTTTCATGCGGGTTTGCACTTTCTATTTAAAAACAGAGTAATACATTCAATACGTATTAGTATTTAATATGTAGAAGCAACCTATTTATTCATTTTATCTGATCTGTAAACATATGAATATTTATATGAAAATGATCATGTCTACACCTTAAACTGCAAACCGTCGGGCCCGCCAAGTATGTATGGGAGATTGAAGACCACCCCTGCTAGAGCAGCTCTATAGACTTCTATTGCCCTCCCAAGATGCGTAATATTATAGAAATTTCAAAATTGAGAAAGAATAATGAAAAATGGTGATATGGTGGTAACTATGTAATTTTTTTATATAGGCTTTGACTTTTCGTAAATATCTGAATTCTTATGAATTTTAGAAATAAAAAGAAGGCATAGTAGTTATATGATTAAAATAATTTTCGCCCATATGGGCGTAAAGTGCGTAGGTTCTATAAAGTTTTGTAGGAGTATGTGAGCTATTGCGCCTGTTAAGCGTTAAGTAGTACTTTATCCTCGCTGGCTGAATATGTTTGATGAGTAGGTACTAAAAGTTGTATTATGTCAGTCAAGTTAACCTATGGGTACTTGACTACAATAAACTGATTCCAGAACTTCCTTGTGTTTAATTTGTATAGAAGAATGAACAAATTTGAATACATTTCTGAGAACAGTTATACAATTGTTTCGCAGAGTTGTTTGCATTACTTGACTATCGGTAATTGATTTCACAACTTTCGTTTGTTTGATTTACAATGAATAATTTGAATGTACTTATATATATATATAATATTATACAATTCAAATAATTTTTCCCACATGGACGTAAAGTGCGTAGGTTCTATAAAGTTTTGTAAGAGCTGTATATATGAGCTATTACGCCCCTTGGGCGTTAAGTAGTAATTTATGCTCGCTGGCTGAATATGTTTGATGAGTAGGTACGAAAAGTTGTATTATGTCAGTCAAGTTAACTTATGGGTACTTGACTACAATAAATTGATTTCAGTACTTTCTTGTGTTTAATTTGTACAGAAAGATTAACAAATTTGAATACATTTCTGAGAACAGTCATACAGTAGTTTCCGAGAGTGGTTTGCATTACTTGACTATCGATAATTGATTTCACAACTTTCATTTGTCTGATTTGCAGTGAACAATTTGAATGTACTTACTTACATATAATTTGTTCATTATACAATGACTCAAAGAAGTAAAAGACTTTTTCACTGGTATTTTTTTTATTTCTTTTACAAAATCATAAATATTATTATTTAATAGATATTATACAGAAAAAACGTCTATACTTGCCTTATTTTATACTTTCGTAGAAAGTTTTATATTATATTATTCTTAGACATAATTCATATTTATCTATATAGCTACAAACAAGAAAATTTTAAAAATTCTTCACCATAGTCATCAAGGTCATGGCATAATCTCTACTTGTCAATCCCAAGTTCATTTATGAATATTCATATCGATAATCTATTGTTTTCATTTAACTGGATACTGGTCAATATTGCTGTCGGTTTCTCGGAGCGGGCTGCTCGGAATTTAGTAGCTTTCTTAATTTTAAATTTCAGCAGCCTAACTCCTAGTTATCGATTCTACTGAGAGAGGGGGCTCGGTTCACTTTGATGCTGCTAGGGTCCTAGGGGCTATACTATGTCACCATAGTCTATAGCAAAGTTTCATTCGTTCGTGAGTCGGACTGTCACTATAACAGTCGCCGCTCAGTCCATTTCTTTTTCCATTTCAATTTCTTGGGATCTAAACAGGACCTGGTAATGGATACATAGTTGATTGGCAACTGTAGCTCTAAGGATAAAAAAAAGAGAGTGCGGTACTCTCGCAAGTGGCTAGCCGAGACTCCGGTTAATATATAAGGCCGCGTTATTGAGGGTGTACTTACCGGCGTCTGGGCAGGGCGTCTGCGTTAATACCACTAACGAGTCTTAGTGGTCGACCCCGAGACGAAACGCCTGGCTCTTTTTCTGTCTCATACAGTAGCAATATATGTTTTTACTAAAATCATGTTTTCTGAGTTTTCATTCATGCGGATGATTTCATCTCGGATATTTTCAACTCTTTTTTTGATAATAAAAGATGACTTGAATCACTAAAAATAAAATTAATGACAAAATTTAAAATTATTGGACCAGTTTTTGACACAATTCTAATTAAATAATTCATTATAATTAACTTCAAAACCTTTGAAAATTACTAAATAACCTTACTTCAAATCATAGTTTCTTGATGAAATTACATACATATATTGCCTATATCACACACAAAATTGTTTATAAATGTCATGTTTATACGTAAAGCCCTTCTCGAGAAATTACGATTCGAAAAGAGCTAAACAAATTTCATAAACAAATTCTTTTACACAAAGAACTCATACAATAAACAACATACAAATTCTACATCTCCACCGAATTTCAAAGCAATGAAACAATTTTACTCGAGTTATTTACGACAAAGAAAATAATTTTTGGAAATAACAAAATTTTAAATATCAAATATCTCAAAAAGTAACCATATGATCTTGATGAAATTTTACACAGGTATTGCCTATATCGCATACAAAATGGTCTATAACGTTCAAACTGATGTACCCGAAGCCGACATTGAGAAATTACAATTTGGAAAAAAATCTAAAAAAATTTTAACCTTAAATATCTCTAAAAATCATGAGCCAATTCTTTTACATAAAGAACTTATACGATAAATATACAAACTGTACATCTGCACAAAATTTCAACGTGATTAAACGAATTTTACTCTAGTTTTCAATTGACAAATTTTCGACAAGTTCTTTTCTTTCCAATGTGAAGAAGTACATAACAGACAAAAAGAGTGTACAATTCAAAAAAGTTGAATTTTTTGAAGTATTTACGCCAACTTTTCGATTTCTTAACTATTAATCCGCTAGCATTTAGCGCTATTCAAGTGCACGTTCATTAACAGTCAATCCGGAGACTTTGTGTCAAGTCATTCTTGCTATCAGTGATACAAGATAGCCTATAAATTTTATGTTTATTTATAAAGCTCGAGAAATGACGATTTGAAAAAAATGTTGAAAAAATTTTCACATCAAATATCTCTAAAATTTATAGACAAAGTGATCATGTGATCTTGATAAAATTTCACACAAATATTGCCAATATCACATGCAAAATTATCTATAAATTCAAAGCTGATACATAAAAAAATTACAATCTAAAAATAAAAGGTTAACGAAAGTTGGATATCAAATATCTTTTAAATTTATAAACAAAAACTTTTGCGAAAGTAATTCACACAAAAGAAATATGTAAACTCTCCATATCTACAAAATGTCATAACAATTAAAAAGAATTTAACTCAAGTCATCGTACAACAAAGAAAATCACTTTTTAAAATACGAAAATTTTCAATGTTTAATATTGTTATGTATGTGAGAAATAAATGAAGTGAAGTGAAAAAATATGCGACGAGCGGGACGCGAATCGACGGACCCGAAGTTTCCAGTCTTGTGCTCTACCACTGAGCTAACGTCGCGATGCTACGACGAGATATGTTTATGCTGACTGTGTTAGTCATTTTGACAGTTATACAGATCAGAGGCCCCTGCTCGATCAGCGGCCGTAACATACACATGAGAGACATAGGTGGCATGTCTGCAAACTTTAACTTATATACTAATAAATATTAAATGGGCATTTTTACAGTTATACAGAGCAGAGGCCGTTGCTCGATCAGCGACCGTAGCATACACATGAGAGATTTACGCGGCATGCCTGCAAACTTCAACTTATATACTAATATTTATTATTAATTATCATATACGACTTTTTTAGCGGAGGGTACGGTAGAAATCTTAAAGTATAATATAAACATAGGGGGTAAGATCACTGAATAGAGCCATCAGCCGACCAACCTCGACTCTAAACCAACTCTGACACCATTTAACTGTCCTGTTACGAATGTGAGAAATAAATGAAGTGAAGTGAAAAAATATGGGACGAGTGGGACGCGAATCGATGGATCCGAAGTTTCTAGTTTCGCGCTCTACCACTGAGCTAACGTCGCGATGCTACGACGAACGCATTGAGAGATAGTTATGTCTATGTTGACTGTGTTGTTTCTCGTCTTCCAAGTTATGTCCAACGTCGACGGAAACCTCCGTGACAATATCTCCAAAAATAACCAAATGGTCTTGATAAAATGTTGCCCACATATTGCTTATATAACATACAAAATTGTCTATAAATTTCAAAATGATACATCAGGCTGTATGGTCGCAACAGTCAGATTTCTTTGGGTGAAGAACTCGATCCTTAGATATAAAAAAGCTAATTCTCTGCCAAATTTCAAAACGATTCATTGACTTTTACTCCTGTTATCGTAAACGAAACGAAAGTTACTTGTTTTCAAAAATATTTTTTTCCTCAGAAACAAATCAAGATAACCTCATGAAATTTTAACACAATATTGTACTGGATAAGTATAATAAGTGGTAAAAATTTTGAGTAGATAAATGAAAAAGTTTTTGAAATATTAATTAAAGAATTATAAACCATATTTTCATTACTAACGAATGATAGGCTAACGATAATTTAAATATTAAAAAAAGTAATTGTAGGTAATTTAACGCCTTTTAAGAAAAATTTATTATATCAAGTAATTACTGGCTGTAACGAATTAAAAAATAAAAAAAAAAAAACAAAAATTTCAAAATCGTTTTTTGGTTATAAAACAAAAGAAACTTGATAAAATCAAAAAGAAGGTTATGCCCTCTCTATTCTCCTCCGAAACGAGAATAATAAGCTTTGTCCGATGTAAATCAGTCGATTGATTCAAAAGTTATCGCCTGCACACACACACACACACACACACACACACACACACACACACACACACACACACACACACACACACACACACACACACACACACACACACACACACACACACACACACACACGCACGCACGCACGCACGCACGCACGCACGCACACACGTGTTTTTTTTCTCAAAAACAACGGATTTTAGTGCCAAAAGTATTAAAACATGTTTTTGAACATTTTTTGTTTCAAAAATGTTTTTCACCGTTACAAAGCTTCCTCTTTGAGGAAGCAAAAAAAATACGTTTTCATTATTAACTTATGAGTAAATATAGCTGTCGTCATTATTTTTTTTTTAAATTGTAAAATATTGTATCCTGCATAGAGTGAATTCATAATATATTACCAATATTAGTTCTAAATAATGAAAAAACCAAAAATTAAAATTTGTGTAACTTTTTTCTAACTGTGTATGGAAAATATAAAAAAATGAACCCTGTCTGGTTAAAATCGGTCGAGTAGATCATGAAATATCAGCGTATACACAACACGCACACGCATGCACGCACACACGCTCGCACGCACGCACGCACGCTCGCTCGCACGCACGCACACTCGCAAGCACACACCCATACGGACATTTTCTAAAAATAGTGTATTTCGATTCGAAATGTGGTAAACAACGTTCATAACACATTTTCTCGAAATTTTTTTGTTATTATCACAAAGCTTCCTCTAGGAGGAAGCGAAATTTTAAAAGAACAATATAAAATAATTAAAAATCTACACATTAAGTGTTTTTTTAGTGTGGGACAAACCAATAAAATTATTCATTTCTTGAGTTTGACATCAAAGAAAAATATAATTATCGTTTATTATTCCAACTAGTTTGAATACGATTATATATTCAATATTAAATAAAAATAAATTCGTTTTAAAAATTACCAACGCGATAATTATTTATATTAACAAAACATTTTCCATCGACATAAAAATAAGAATTAAATAATTTAATTATGCACTCTTTGCTTCCTTTTCTTACGATTTTTCGCGTTCAATAAGCGGCAATATTAGAGATTATTGCGGCAATGCTCTATGCCGCAGCGTGTTGGGGAGAACATTGAATCGTCGCTGAGTGATGGTGCTCACATGTATTTTTATACAAATTACAATTTATCGTTCTCTACCATTTAACACCCAACATGTAATTTTAGGTTTTGGTTAAAGAAGAAGAAGATCAATCTTTCAAATTAATGCTTTCAGATCTAACATAATTGGTCTATTATACGTAGAAGCTACGTAACGATAGCATGATCCCTTTAGTTAACGAAAAGCGCACTCTTGTTCATTTATCACTTTCTGTATGAATGGGTATGCGTGATAATACTAAAAGCCTTTAACTTTGTCGTACGTGTTTCCTATATACATCTATTCAACTGTGTATATGAGTACGGAGAGTAAACGAGCGACCACGCTCTGTCGACCCTTTTCCGGATAGCGGAGAAGGAGAAAGCAGCACACAGGCGGGCGAAATCGAATTTCCCGCAGCACTTTCACGGCGATATACACGCGAATCAAAGTGCAGCTTCACATGACAACGAGCTAGCTATCATACTATCAATCGGGGAATGCCAACGAGAGAGAGAGAGAGAGAGAGAGAGAGAGAGAGGGAGGGAGGGAAGAGAGGGAGAGAGAGACCAAAGCCACGTATGACAAGCGCATATCTGGTCGACCATCACTGACGCTACAGCGTAACCTTTGTCCTATACCTACTGTCCGTGTGTATACACACCTACGCGTATTAACACGCGGTATCTCCTTAAATCTTCCAAAATCTCGTTACTATCGCATCGTGTTTATATGTGCTCAGGAGAGCACGTAAATGAATTAGCGTCGAACGAGCACGCGTGGGAACATACGAGGAGTGGGGAGCTTGCGGAGGAGTGACAATTGATGGCCTAGGCGTTGAATATAATGCACTTCTATTTACGATTTAGTCGTTTCTCGAGACATGCACATGCCAACGGGTGCGTTTATGAGAAGAGCAGTTTAGATGAAGCATGAGTACATACATTCCCACACACTTGTTATTATGCGAATGTATCCGCGGAGGCACACTGTAATAGAGATTACACGAGGGAGTAAACGTTTCTATAGTTGAACTTCAGTTTTTATATGATTTGAAACATTAGCATAAAATCTTATTAGTGACGTTAGGTGAGTGATCATTACAACTGTTTTATTACAACTGATTTGTCTTAATGAGTCTGTAATATATTACTTTATCAATTTACTTAATATATTACATTGTAATAAGCTGCTTTCGAGGTTTATTTGAACAATCTGATGTAGCGTTGCAGGTATTAATAATTGTTAAGAGAGGGAGGGAGAGAGCGAGAGAGAGAAAATCGAACGCAAGCATACGAAAAACCAGTTAGGAACAAAAATATATTTAAATCCATCAGAAAAATTAACTATCGATCCAATAATTGATTTCCTCGAATAAAAAATCATTTTTATATTCAAATAGTGCAATTTCTAGTTGATACTGATAGTAATAGAGAATATACTGTTTAAAACAATTGACAGTACAAAATCTTCAACTTGAATGTACAAGTATACAAACTCTACACCTCCATCAAATCTAGATCTCCATAGTAGGTAAACTACAGGGGCATGGGACCACTTAGTCCAGTGCCCCTGTAGGGTTACGAGACCACACATGGGCACGGGACCACTTGGTCTCGTGCCCCTGTAGGATTCTGGCTCACCCGCAATTACGTAATGGTCATTAATCCATATCAGATCATTACAAGCCCACTTGGTCCCGTGCCCCTGTAGGGTTACGAGGCCACATAGAGACACGAGCCCACTTGGGTTTCTGGCTCACCTGCAATTGCGTAATGGTCATTAACCCATATCGGGTCTTGACCTACCCGTGTCCACCGACCCCCCCCTCCCTCTCTACCCCCGTTCCCCCTAGGCGCACGAGCTCACTGAGCCCGTACCTACGCCTGAGCTCGTGTCCACTTGAGCCCATGCACCTCTCCCCCTACGGATACGAGCTCACTGAGCCCGTACTGACCCCCCACCCCCGGCCACTCTTTTTGATCGAAATTTTTTGGGATACAAGCTCTCACTGAGCCCGTACATACCCGTGAGCCCGTGTCCACTTGAGCCCGTACTGATCCCCTCCTCTCCTTTGTGACCGAAATTTTTTTCGACTTCGCTTTCGAAAAAATTTTAAGTTATGAGTTCACTTGAGTCCCGTACCGACCCTCCTCCTCCCTCTCCTTTTCGACCGAAACCGACTCTAGAAGCGACACAAGGCAGAATGGCCAGCGGGTTTGCGGCCAGCGGCGAGCTGTTCACAGCTGAACAATAATGAAATATTAATAAAATGGAGTAAAGAAGTGTGGTGAAGCGAAGTATCATCAAGACGAACATTTAGATAAAAATTTTTTATGAAAAAAAATCGCCGAAGGATGGATTCGAACCCACGATCTTCAGATTACTGAGCAGCAACTTTACCACCCGACTAGAAATTTTCAAACGGCAAAGACGCGGGACGGATCTGGCTGCCGTGATTCCTGATCCGCGCCAGACGAGGCATGTAACGCTGAACCTTATGAGGGCCGGATGATTTTACCTATCGATATCCGTAGGTCCGGTAAAACATATGGCCCTGATCCGTCCCTCATTCGGGTAACACGCAGCTTATTGTCTCTAAATAATCTTCGTAGTTTTTTATTTAGCTCTCAGGACGCGTCTAATAATACGTAGTCTAGGTGTTCGCGGTAGCCGATGATACTGTCTATAGGTGGTGCATTCTGTAAATGTTTGCCTCTAGGGGTTAGAATCCATCGAATGTGTAGTCTAGGTGTTCGGAGTGGCCAATGATGGAGCCTAGATGGTGCGCTCTGTAGTTTTTAGCCTCTAGTTGTCGAACCACATCCAACGTTTGATGTAGGTGTTCGGGGTAGCCGATGACGGAGTCTGGGTGGTGTGCACCGAAGTTTTTGCCTCTAGATATCGAAATGCATCGAATGCGTGGTCTAGGTCATTGGGGTAGCCGATGACGGAGTCTAGGTGGTGCGCTCCGTAGTTTTTTACGTCTAGGTGTCGGAATGCATTCAATGCGTGGTCGATGTGGTCGGAGTAGCCAGTGACGGTGTCTAGGTGATGCGCTCTGTAGTTTTCATTGTCCTTCACGTTTTTCGATGCATTCCAACACCTAGAGACAAAAAACTACGGAGCGCACCACCTCGACTTTACCATCGGTCACCCCGAACACCTAGACCACGCATTGATATCTAGACGTAAAAAACTACGGAGCGCACCACCTAGACCCCATCATCGGCTACCCCAATGACCTAGACCACGCGTTCGATGCATTTCGATATCTAAACGTAAAAAACTACGGAGCGCACCACCTAGACTCCATCATCGGCTACCCCAATGACCTAGACCACGCATTCGATGCATTTCGATATCTAGACGTAAAAAACTATGGAGCGCACCATCTAGACGTCATCATCGGCTACCCCAATGACCTAGGCCACGCATTCGATGCATTTCGATATCTAAACGTAAAAAACTACGGAGCGCACCACCTAGACTCCATCACCGGCTATCCCGATGACCTAGACCATGCATTCGATATGTTCGAACACCTAGAGGTAAAAAATTATGGAGCGCACCACCTAGAATCCACCATCGGCCAACCCGTACACCTAAACCACGAATTAGATGCATTTATAACAGAAAAATGACACGTACCTTATCCGGAAAATATCAGGGCGTTATACCGGCCCGGATAAGGCTTATTGTAAATGAGTTTATCGTACGGCAGAAACGCAAGTACCTTACAATAAAAGCGTTACATTCCGCGCGAGGGCCTTGCACGGCATACGCCATCCGGCCCGTGTGATACCTCCGGCACGCCGTATTTCATTTCTACTCGGGCACTTGGCTATCGAGGCATATGTATACTCATTGATGAATTTGTATCTAATAGCACGCGCAAGGCCTCAATGTTCATGGTGGTACCGTCGGTAAGGTAGAACACTGTTGGTAAATTATTCTAATATACTTTACTATAAACATTAATATTTTAGTATAAAAAAAGTTTTTATGAAAAAAAAAAAAACGCCGAAGGATGGATTCGAACCCACGATCTTCAGATTACTGAACAGCAACTTTACCACTCGGTTATCGAGACATATGTGCTCTCATTGCTGAATTTGTTTCCAATAGCACGCGCGAGGCCTCAATAGGCCGCCTGACTTAATTGATGTGGTTGGTTCTAGGCGCGAAAATTTAAAATATTTAACTCACAAAATAAGAAAATATAGAAAATAGTTTGAGACTTCGAAATGTTGTATTATAAAAATAATACTGATATTCTTTTACGATTACTCTAACATTTTTGTATCTTAGCATTCACAGAAGTTTAAATTAATACTTTTTAATATTTAGAAAGGAAATGTATGAAATGTATTAAAATATATAGAGTGCGCTTGATTTCAGCTAGTTCTCTGTTTTGAAAAATAATATCTATGCTTGAACTAGGTAAACTATTCAGGTCACATATGATTTATTTATAGTGTTTAAATTTTACCAAAGTGAAATAAAAATGGCAGAAAATAGTTTATTTATTTGATTTCAAGAAGACAAACAGTCGGTAGGACAATTTGAGATTCTACTAGTCAATATTAGATTTTAGTAAGTTTTCAAGACACTACAAATAATGTTTTTTGCCCGCACTACAAATATTTATTGCAAAATTATAGTAAAAAAAGACATCATGAAACCATCTCTATTCAGAATATAAAAATGTATTTAGCTACTAGGCAGTAATTTATATTATCCTATTGTAAACAGTTTATGCATCTAATAGATCTTACATAATAATAAATGTTCAAATTTATTGTAGAAAATGGCAATGCTATCTTGTGATAGTTGTGTCTTGTAATAGTTGAATGTTTATAAACGTACTGAAAGTTACTGAACATATTGACGTACTGAACATTATTCAAAGACTACAAAAGTTATACCAAAAGTTACACTCAAGCATACAAAACAGCGAGTTCATTGATATATAGTTTTTTCAGAAGACTTTTTTATCGTTAACGTTTTAGAATTGAAATGAATGAGGTGGTTGAAAAGGGAATAATAATTTTTACTTTTATGATTATATTTATTGGATAATCAATTTAATACTGTCCCGGACACCCATTTCACACACTATTCTGCAGACTAGGGCTTCATAGTACAAATAAAAGTGCTCTTCTGCTGTTTTACGGTACTTACTCGTTATGGTATTTTTTCATATTAGAAAATGAACATTATTCGTTGGTGGGGCACAAAGGGGAGAAGAAGTCTATGTTGAAAATTTAGTGTTATATATCCATTGAGAATTTGTTATCATAACACCGACGGCCATACTTTTATACCAATTGAGGGGGTACAACAGTTAAATTTTTTTTTCAAAATGGTGGATTTTAAATCAAATTTTTGACTTTAAAAATATTAATTGGAAAAATTAAGGGATGCGAATAGCTTCAGTCAAAGGAGATATAAAAATCAATGATTTTGGCCCATATCCTATTAAAAAATATCAAATAGTTCAGCCTGCAGATTACGGCAGGATACAAATTTTAAAATCTCAATATCTTTGGATTAAATGGGTTTACAGACCTCTGGTAGGGCCTATTTCCTCAAAATAAACTATATTTGTATAATATATATATATATAAAATATCATTACTGATCAAAATTTTTATAGGTGAACCCAAAAAAAATTTTTAACTGTAGTATCCCCTTAATTAGAAATTTACTCTGATAAAACGTTCCCTGTATTGACTCTATATCTTTTACCAAAATGGATTAGCGCGCAATGCGTGACGATTAAACTATTTTTATACAGATAAATAACGAAAATGCTGTTCATATAGAGGTTTTGTTCCCGACATATGCTGTACCTTGGCCTGACTTCGCGTTACATACGGAGATGGCAGTAACTCTTCATGTATAACACGGAAAAACTCATGTGCGCAAAACGTGGATCTGCTACGCAGTTGGAAATCTGAGTGCATGATACATGCGCTCGGCAGCCAATGCAGTTTACCTGCGACTCTGAATCCTTTATGTCGTTCACCTGAAATAATCGAGAATTTCAGGCTATCCATTTGTCAACAAAGTATGGTGAGAAATAGAACAAAATAATAGGGTATTTATAATTCGTAATTTATTGTAACTTGAAAATGTTTGTTATAGACTTTACCAAAATAATTTTATTGAAATTAACATTTGGCTTAGCTAATATCTCCATTTTAGATAATCTAGTACAATATAACTTTCAACATTAATTTATGATACCAGAATCGCGGAGTTCACTAAAAATAAAACGAATTTCATCATAGTTAGTTCTTATTCCCATGTTTTGCTCAGCAATGAGTACTTGTAAGCGATCAACTAATTTGTTAGGATCATCCCAGACGTTAAGTTCGTATGCAGTTGTAACATCTGCTCACGAGATTTTGGGAACAACTTCTTCCTCTTCATCACTATTAGCCCACTGTCTCTTTTTACTATTGGTTCAAATACCTTTTTCGCTGTCGCATAATTAATTTTCTCAACCCTTTTACGCTTCTCTCTTGCGTTTTCTACTTCGTTAACATTATCTTCTCGAGATAATGACGAGACACATTTTACACACGACTTTTCGAACATTGGAGCAATAAATTTATAAAATTTATTACTTTTTAGTTTTCGGATCGACTCATTCACGCAATAGTGCTTTTCGAACATTGGAGCAATAAATTTATAAAATTTATTACTCTTTAGTTTTCGAATCGACTCATTCACGCAATAGTGCTTTTCGTGAGCGCTCGAATCTTCAATAATCATACGATAATTATCCAAATCATCCGAATTGATAAGACTTTCATCCGGAAGTTTTTTGAATAGTAATTGCAGTAATCCTACAGATAAATGATAGTTCCGCTCGTTTACCTGGACAAAGTCGCCTTCAAACTTTATTGGAAAAATTGCCGATTATAAGTAAATTTCCTCGCTTGTACATACCATAAATATTATCGAGATATCTCCTAGAATTTCCGTTTAATTTCGTTACATATTTCTTGACTAGTTTTGCAAATTTACGATTATTGGAGCTAGCAATTTTATTATGGCCAGGTCTCATATTAGATAGTTCGATTTCCGAAATTTCTATATCATCAGCTGTATCGAAAGCTTCAGCACTTTTTGCCAAACCTAATAATGACTGTGATTTTCGTACTATTGCATCCTGAAATTTGCTAATAACATCCTGTGCGTTTGCCATGCTTATGCTTCAATAGTTTAGCATCAACTGAATAAATATACCCAACATCCTTTTTATACTTTTATGCTATTATAGAGTAACACCTTCTATGTCATACAGTCAAAACTTTTTAAACTTTCTGTGTCATAGTGTAACACCTTCTTTATGTCATAGAGTGACACCTTTTTTTATGTCATCGAGTCACATGTTTTTATGTCATAGAGTTACACCTTTTTCATGTTATAGAGTAACACCTTTTTTATGTTATAGAGTAACACCTTTTTATGTTATAGTGTGACACCTTTTTTAAGTTACAGAGTAACATCTTTTTCGACTGTATGTCATAGACTAACACCTTTTTGAACTTTTATGCTGTAGTGCAAGCTTTTTGAACTTTTATTTTATTATAGAGTAGCATATTTTTGTTATAGAGTAACACCTTCTATGCCATACAGTCAAAACTTTTTAAACTTTGTGTGTCATAGATTAACACCTTTATTATATCATAAAGTAACACCTTCTTTATGTCATAGAGTAACACCTTTTTTTATGTCATAGAGTAACACCTTTTTTATGTCCTAGAGTAACCCCCGTTTTATAAAATGTAAAATATATTATTTATTAACATTTAATTGCACGTTTTACAACTGGAAATATACAGGGTGTGTCAAAAGTTCCGGGACGGCCAGTTATCTCAGCGGGAATGCATTTTCGGAAAAAATGTTTCATACAAAAGATGTAGGATTTTTCCCTGGCTATCTGATGGTGACCTTGAATTTGACCTTGGGCTTGACCTTCAATGTCATTTGAAGGTCAAGTCGAATTTTTTAAATGGGAACCCTCCTTTTTTATTGCGCAAACCGAAAGAGGGAAAAATTCTCTTTCCAACGATATAAGATACATACGTGGTCAAATGTGATCTAGAGGTCGTTTCAAGGTCAAGTCGGTAAAATGAGGTCAAATTGATCTTGGGCAGTCCAAAGCATGGAAACTAAGGGCGTTGGGAAAAAACTTTCCATACGAAAGTTTCCGCAAATCGAATGGAGCATCTGATGGTGACCATGAATTTGACCTTGGGCTTGACTTTCAAGGTCATTTAAAGGTCAAGTCGAATTTTTTGAATGGGAACCCTCTTTTTGTTGCAGAAATGCGGGAAAACTTACCTTTCCAGGGGTGTAAGATACGTACGGGGTTAAAAGTGAGCCGAAGGTCATTTGAAGGTCAACGTTCTTATACTCCGATCATCTGGACACCCCATCGAATTTCGTGTATCAGGGCGTTAAAAAACATTTTTTGTGCAAACGTTTCTGGATCAAAACCCAGACCTGGGACCTGGCTAATCACCGCTGACCTTGGAACGACCTTGGGTCGACCCAACGGGGCAAACCGACCCCAGATACGGGTTCAGCGACCCCGAAAACCCATGGGTCCGTGGTTTCAAGCACCTTCTGCAATTCCTTCTGGTTTGACCTTGGAACGACCTTGGGTCGACCCAACGGGGTAAACCGACCCCAGATACGGGTTCAACGACCCCGAACACCCATGGGTCCGTGGTTTTAAGCACCTTCTGCAATTCCTTCTAGTTTGACCTTGGAACGACCTTGGGTCGATCCAGCGGGGCAAACCGACCCCAGATACGGGTTCAGCGACCCCGAAAACCCATGGGTCCGTGGCCCGCATTTCTGCAACAAAAAGAGGGTTCCCATTCAAAAAATTCGACTTGACATTCAAATGACCTTGAAGGTCAAGCCCAAGGTCAAATTCAAGGTCACCATCAGATGCTCCATTCGATTTGCGGAAACTTTCATATGGAAAGTTTTTTCCCAACGCCCTTAGTTTCCATGCTATGGACTGCCAAAGATCAATTTGACCTCATTTTACCGACTTGACCTTGAAACGACCTCTAGATCACATTTGACCCCCTTTGTATCTTATATCGGTGGAAAGAGAATTTTTCCCTCTTTCGGTTTCCGCAATAAAAAAGGGGGCTTCCCATTTAAAAAATTCGACTTGACCTTCAAATGACCTTGAAGGTCAAGCCCAAGGTCAAATTCAAGATCACCATCAGATAGCCAGGGAAAAATCCTACATCTTTTGTATGAAACATTTTTTCCGAAAATGCATTCCCGCTGAGATAACTGGCCGTCCCGGAACTTTTGACACACCCTGTATAACGGGGTAATGAAATCTAAACTATATTTTCAGGTAACATAAATAGAAAAACTGATATTTATTATGAAACTTCATTCTTACAAATAATGTTTTCAGTAATATATTCACTAATAAATTTGTTTTTACACGTTTGCTTGCGTTTACAATGACAGAAAGAGCAGCACGGTATTTCCCCAGATACACAGCAGCATGATTTTGTTGAGTATACTTTACAAGTACAATTCAAAACTAATTGATTAGACGGGGGAAATAAAATTTCTACTCGTTCAGGTAATAATAACTTATTCTCTTCCTTCCATCCAAACAAGCAAGGATCTAACGGTATATTTTTATCTAAACAATGTATTTGCGTAAATACTACGTACAAAGATCGGTCGTGTTATAAACAAGTTAAAACTCGAATAGCGCAACGCCGCGCGCACGACGCTGCTCGCACACTTCCGCGCGCTTTTCCAGTTTTTAAAATTTTTTCCAAATTATTTTTCATTACATTCAGTATTAGTTAGCTTGATATTTTTTATTTTATTTATCATTTTGGCGTCTAAAACTAACATTTATATTCAAATATATTAAAAAAGCATCCAGCTATACAATCATGAGCTTCGAGTTAAACAACATAATGGCATGTATTATGTTTCTCAAGAAAATATAAAAATAAGAGACACGTATAACGATTAATAAAGATAAGTTTATCTGAAGAAAACATTATGAAATAATTAAAAAATATTGAATATGAACCTATGTCACTATTTTCAAAACATGTAGATATGTTTAACAGATGTTCTACTTAGATCTCATTACCCCGTTATCTATTTCCAGTTAGTTGTAAAACGTGCAATTAAATGTTAATAAATAATATATTTTACATTTTATAAATAGATTAAGTTAGTTAATCTACAAAAGCGTCACAGTTAATAACGTATATGGACTATCAAATCGAGTAACTTGCTTCTATGCGTCTCGCGTAGTTCGGTGACTCGCGCGGTAATCCGCGTCTGCGGGTTTTAGAGTTCAATCACTATTTCTCTCAAACCAATAGTGATAACAGTACATTATATGACATGAATTTGTTCGTTATGAAACAAGGAATTCTATGTAATTTGTAATATGTGTTTTTTTTTTTAAAAGAGTCGTCTTATAAACAAATAAAAAGTACTTTTTTCGGAAAATTTATTTAACTTATAGAGTTATAGCTTACTTGGAGTCAAATTTTATACAGATATTATGGCATATATTGATAGAAAAATGTTTAATCTTTAAAATGAGATGTCATAAGTCAACAAAATTCGAAGTTGAACGAAAATTACAAGGTAAATAGTGAGCGCGAAGCGTAATTATGCAAGATAATTCAATAAATTTGCAATATCTCGGGTTATAATCAACTTTTTTTAATTCTGCAAAAAGGAGCTGATTTCTTAGAAAAAATGCAACAAATCTACATGTTTAAAATATCATTTTAGTTTATTGTCTCGTTTCTACAGCATTCTAAACAATTAAATTGTTAATAACTTTTGGAAACAACAAGATACGACAAAACACCCTCAAAATTCGTAATCAGCGTGCAAGATACGTCTAGAAGCCTTTGGTGTCTGACTGGACCTCCATCGGCCACGAAAACCCCCCTGGCTCCTAGACTACTGCTCCGAAAGGCGGTCGTACGGGGTGCTCCGTTGTAGGCCGCGGCTAGAGCGGAAGATAGCGAGCCGCGGGCGCGAGAACCCTTTTTCTCGTGCTGCAAGGCTCGCGAGCCGATAAGTGAGGAAGGGGGTGTGTCGCGCTCACTGATCGCAGTACAAGTCTCTGACGAGACAATAGATGCGTCAGTCAGCGCGACCTTTGACCCGCGCGGCGCTCATTTCAAACTGAGCGGCCGCGACAATATAAAACCGCATTTCAGAATAGTTTTGGTAGATAATTGGCGTTAATTACGTGTCTGTGACTTAAGTAAATCCATTATTTCACAGTGTAATAATGGGCTACTTAAGTCACAGCTAGCCGTAACTTAAGTGCGGATTTAGGTCACACAGTGCTATAAAAATATGTTTGCTAATGTTTAAAGTAATTTTTAAGAATTGTTTGGTTTTGTAATTTTCTAGTTAGTCTGCCCAAAATGTTTTGATGTACTCGTTTGAGTTTTTGGGTTCATTTCCTAGAATACATTTAGTGCAAAATTATATTGAGACTTTTAGGTTACACCTTAACTTTCAATGCCTTTCCCACCATAAAATCCTTAAAAATACAAGTTTTTTAAAACATAAAAAGTAAATTATGACTTATTAGCAATAGAAGTGATAAAATCAGCTTTCGAATAATATAGCAATGTAAAGTTGTTTATTCGGGTACCAAAAGCATGTATCTACGAACTGGCATAGATTGAACGAAAGCCAGTGCGCAGGCTGCTAACTAAATATATATATATGACCGAATCCATCTCAAATCAGGTGGTCCGCGTATGACTATGTCATCGATCATTTTGGAATGAAACTATTCATGTTCTTCTCCAAAAATTATTTGACACGTATTTTTTTATTTTTTTGTTTTATCAAAATTTTCATGCGTTCAGCGATACCGAAAAATTCCAAGAAAATTCTTACTTATAAAAAAAATTTTTCAATGTAATTTTCAAATGCTACTGTTTCACCAGTTTTCTATGCTTTTAAGCATGTAACAGATAATTTTACTCAGTTTTAAGCCCTCTTTCACGTTCTCTATGTTATTTAAAAAAAAATAAAAAATGCACGAGTTATGCACTTTTTACTGAAAAATGCACTTTTTAGAAAAATGCATTTTTCTCGAAAATCCCAATTTTTTTTTGCACAATTTTCATATGTCGTGATAGAGGACCTAAATACCTACCTAGATGTATTTGTGAGATTCAGAACATTTGCACTGGGATAGCGATCACTAATGAAATAACACAGAAACAAATTTTTCATGCTTAATGCTTATGCATAGTCAATAATATTAGAGTCAATATAAAGGTATTTATCTTTGTGCGTATGTAATATACAGGTACATATACACTGAGAAAAGATTAGTTGAAAAATTATAAGAACACACAATAAAAATTACCCTACTAAGCACGGAAACCGACCACACACTGTCACAAGTGACCTATTTATTATACTTCTAATACTTTTTAATGTTTTTTATGAGAAAAATTGCAAACAAAAAATTGGAAAAATTGCTAAAGAGTATGGTAAAAATGACAATTCACAAATTTTACAAACCACTAGGGTAATTTTTCTGATATATAGATAGCAATGCACGGTGCTTGACATACCTTGCAAAGCTGTAATTCTGTAGCCAAATAAGAGTCTCGGGTCGCTGTAAACAATGTAATTGTTATGTAAATAGCTTCAATTAATATTTTAAATCATTATAAATCAATCAGTTTCTTAATTGTGGATGTTATTTTGACATAATGTAGATAAAAATAAACGAATACAATTATATACAATTATCAATATAACATATGTAGACGATTCGGATCACCTTCCGTAAGTAGTACTGTGTGGCGCAGTCGGTAAGCTGTTCGCCTGTCAACTTGTAAGGGTTCATAAGATACGAGAGGGATGGATAGGTTAGGAGTCACCTTAAGTGCAATGGTGACTGATTCTGCAGATACGATGATCGTTCGTTGAAGATATCAATGCCGCTCGCTCTGCTCCTGAGCTCCTCGGTTGTTAGATAAATGTATTATATTACGTAATTATTTTCAAATAATAATTTTTCCGCCCTTTAACCTCAAAATGCCATCTTAAATGTCATTTTGCGGCCTCGGACGGAAAAATACGTTACTGAAACGTGGATGTAAGAGAATTTTTACCTCATGCGACTTTTCGACCTCGCTTCGCTCGGCCGAAAAACGTCGCATGAGGTAAATAATCCTCTTCCGCCCGCGTTAGTAATATACTATTTATGGTGAATGAATTGTTCGAAATAATAGCAAAATTTATTATATTGAAGTCATTTAATAAGCAGAAAAAAGTTAATAAAAATACTCAAAATAAAATAGCAAAATATGAAACAAAATTCAAATAGATTATTATTAATAATGATAATTAATAATTTATGCGCAAGGAAGAATGTCAGGAGATAGGAAACGGTGGTGGAAAACGCCCAGGTTAAATAATAGCAATAATGATTAATTTATAACAAACTTATTTATTTCATACCCTTATTTGGGTGTAAATACCTATGGAATTATAAAAAGGAAATATATATATTTGGTTATGAACCATTACAAAAAAAAATAAAGCAATTTTAATTGATTTACAATATTTTACATCAATTTATTATGACGACCTAATCGCATACAATTTTCTCGTACCTAACGCAATAAGATAGATCACAAAAAAAAATAAAGATAATTAAATTCAATTTTATATATTATTTAACGCAAAAAGATATGATTAATGTCGCGCCTACCAAAATAAACCACTCATTTAATGCGCGTCAAAAATGAGTAACCGCGAATCTGCCCGACGATAAACCGAAAATTCGATATACTAATAACCTCTAAATTGTGTCAATAACAACAACAAGAAAAAAAAACGCATCCGCGGATGTCTACCTCTGGTCCTCGTTCATGCACGCTATACGTATATAGTAGAAGCAACCAAAGGCTCTCAAAGGGGATGACCTTGCGGTCACCTTCCTAGGGGCCCGGGGTGAGGGCCGCCCACACCATCTACAGCTCCTTTGCCGTGCCCAGTAGCAGAGAACAACCATTTTATATCATACGGTGCTCGTTTTAATTCATCTAATTGAAAGCGATTTTTAAAGTGACTAGCGGCGCCGTCGGATACGATGGTAATTTTTTAAATTGAATCACAACAATTTTCTTTCAAGAATTTTATAATTTTTTGTACTGCTAGCAAAGCATACGCTGAATCATGTTTTCGGTCATCACTTATGATTGCGAAACTTTGTGTCGAATCCCCTTGATAAGACACTGCTGTGAAAATAGAAATTTGTTCATTAACTCAATGATTCCCTTGAACAGCTTTATTATGAATCACAGCCCAGTTTTCAGCGAAGTCTATTTGAAGAACTAAATGATGTGGGTCTTTTTTAGAATTTTCTCTTTCTGCTTTTATAGCTTTGCGTTGTATATTTTTTACATACATGTGAGTACTAACCTTCATGGTCCAAACCGAAAGTTCATCTTTAAAAGCAGAAATTGACAGTGTTTTTTTAATCAAGTTTCCATTATCCCACAAAGCATATGTAATTTCTTCGGTGCCTTCTATATCTTGGAGTTTTAAAACATGAGTTTAATAACTTATGACGAAATATAGCTACCGACTTTTATTTTTTTTAAATTGTAGATAATTTTATCCTACATACAGAGAATTCATGATATACCGGGTGTCCCATTTTAAAACCACCAGGCAAATATCTCGAAAACTAAGGGAGATGGAAAAAAACTTTTAATACAAAAGTTGTAGGGTTCAGAGGGGCCCAACTGATCGTGACCTTGGTTATGACCTTGAGGTCAATGATCAAAGTCATTTGAAGGTCAAATCGATTTTTTCAAATGGGAACCCCCACTTTTGACCTCGTAAATGGAAAGAGCGGAAAATTTTACGTTCAGATATGTCCTTGAGTCAAGGTCATGGTCATGGTCATGGTCATGTTTAAAATCAAAATCAATCAACGCATCAAACATTCCCATAATTAGGCATACGAGACAAATTGTTAAATACAAAAGTTGTAGGGTTGAGAGGGGCCCAACTGATCGTAACCTTGGTTATGACCTTGTGGTCAATGATCAAGGTCATTTGAAGGTCAAATCGATTTTTTCAAATGGGAACCCCTATTTTTGACCTCGTAAATGGAAAGAGCGGAAAATTTTACTATTTTTACTATTATCAATATTTACCAGGGTTTACCACTTATATCAAATAATAACAAAAGTTAATAAGTGTTGACCACCTGTATCCAATACTGACCGGTAGTATTCAGCATTGATCGGTAATAGTCAATAATTATTACTGTTTACATCAAATTGTTTTCGAATTGAGCACACTTATATTGGCACAGAAAATTAAACTTTTTCGTTTTAAAATATTGTATAGTATAATAACATATTATTTCTTTTGTGGTGTGTTTTGATAAATAATTGCATTTACAACTAAAAAAGAATGCCTGACTATTCTGTTAATGAAATAGTTGACATTCTTCTTATTTTAGGAGAATGTCGACGAAACTATCGAGAGGCAAGCAGATTGTATCGTGCTCGGTTCCCTCAACGACAACATCCTGATCATACGGTAATACGTGACATTGAACTGCGCGGTCGACAAGGAAACTTCGTTCGAAGAAGGAGGACACTGAATAAACACGATTATAAAAATAATCCTCGCTTTCTTGCTGTTCTAGCCATGGTACATTTAAATGTTCATGTCAGTTTACGCGAAATCGAGTTAACAATGGGTATTCCAAGATCTACGGCCAGTAGATATTTACGATATGCGCGTTACCATCCTTACCACATTACTCTAAATCAAGCTTTAACTGTGGAAGATTATCGACGGAGAATAACATTTTGCCAATGGGCAACACAACAAATTACTGATGATGAAAATTTCTTTAACAATGTTCTTTTTAGCGACGAGGCTACATTTCAGAGTACTGGTATGTTGAATCGCCATAATTGCCACTACTGGTCTCCTGTTAATCCTCATTGGATGCGAGAAGTTGATCATCAGCATCGCTGGAATGTAACGGTATGGTGTGGTATTATTAACGGATGTCTGATTGGACCTTATTTTTTTGAAGGTCACGTAACTCAACATACTTATTTACAGTTGCTGAGAGACGAGCTGCCACTCTTTCTAGAAAACGTTGATCTCCATACATGGGCCAGAATGTGGCTACAACAAGATGGTGCTCCTCCACATTATGCCAGAATTGTCAGAGATTTTCTTAATGAAAGGTTTAATGGTCGATGGATTGGTAGAGGAGGTCCCGTAGCATGGCCACCAAGATCTCCAGATCTGACATCTCCAGATTTTTATTTATGGGGCTTCCTAAAAAATACAGTCTACCGCAACAGGCCAACTACAAGAGATGACATGATTCAAAGGATTACACAAATCTGCTTAAGTATTCCACGTCAAGTATTATTAAATACTGTTAGAAACTTTAAAAGGAGAATAGAATGTTGTCAGCAAGTAAATGGTGCAACTTTTGAGCATCTTCTTCAGTAAATGGTGACCGAAACACTTGGATCCTATGACTAAATACACATGAACGTGGAATTTTCCAATGAATTTTTAGCTAGCCTGATCATCCCTGACCTTGCCTTAACTGGCCGGATCATCTCCGACCTTGCCTTAACTGACCGGATCATCTCCGACCTTGCCTTAACTGGCCGGGTCATCTCCGACCTTGCCTTAACTGGCCGGGTAATCTCCGACCTTGCCTTAGGTGATCGGGTCATCTCCGACTTTGCTCTTAACTTCACGGAAACTGACCATAACTTTGACCATGACCTTCACCCAAGGTCATATCAGAATTTTTCGGTTTTTCCATTTACGAGGTCAAAAGTGTGGGTTGCCGTTAAACAAAATTGATTTAACCTTCAAACGACATCATCCTTGACCTCAAGTTCATGGTCAAGGTCACGATCAGTTGGGCCCCTCCAAATACTACAACTTCTGTATTTAACACTCGTATGCGTAATTATGGGAATGTTTGGATGCGTTGATTGATTTTGATTTTAAACATGACCATGACCATGACCATGGCCTTGACTCAAGGACATATCTAAACGTAAAATTTTCTGCTCTTTCCATTTACGAGGTCAAAAGTGGGGGTTCCCATTTGAAAAAATCGATTTGACCTTCAAATGACCTTGACCATTGACCTCAAGGTCATAACCAAGGTTACGATCAGTTGGGCCCCTCTGAACCCTACAACTTTTGAATTTAACAATTTGTCTCGTATACCTAATTATGGGAATGTTTTGATGCGTTGATTGATTTTGATTTTAAACATGACCATGACCATGACCATGACCTTGACTCAAGGACATATCTGAACGTAAAATTTTGCGCTCTTTCCATTTACGAGGTCAAAAGTGGGGGTTCCCATTTGAAAAAATCGGTTTGACCTTCAAATGAACTTGATCATTGATCTCAAGGTCATAACCAAGGTCACGGTCAGTTGGGCCCCTCTGAACCCTACAACTTTTGTATTAAAAGTTTTTTTCCATCTCCCTTAGTTTTCGAGATATTTGCCTGGTGGTTTTAAAATGGGACACCCGGTATAAACAATATTTGTTCTAAATATTAAAAAAATCGAAAATAAAAATTTTGAAAATTAAAAAATGGCTATAAAAAAAAAATTAAATTTTACAAAAATAGAATATTGGCCCCAATTGTGGAAGCAAAATCTAAAAATATGATCACTCTCCCGTTAAAATCGGTCGAGTAGATCATGAGATATCAGCGTATACGGATACACACACACACACACACACACACACACACATACACACACATATCCGGACATTTTCTAAAAATAGTGTATTTCGATTCCAAATTTGCTAAATAACATTTCTAACACATTGTCTCATAAACTCTTTTTTTTACTATCACAAAGCTTCCTCTAGGAGGAAGCTTTAAATATACGGGTCAAATAATTTTTGGAGGAGAACAAAAATACTTTTATCCCAAAATAATCGGTGACATAGGCATACGCGAGCCACCTGATTTGAGATGGATTCGCTCATGTGTATCTTTATTCCAGGTGTTCTGGCGAGTGCAGCTTATCAAATCTCTAAAATTGGACCTAGAGAGGTTTTTTGGGCTTCTTTTTGTGTATATTTGTATATATCTCAATAAAAAAAGAGTTTCCTCAAATTATAAACAATCTTTGACTTTCCTGTACCTTCTTCCCTTAAGAAGTTTTTAAATAGTCGTCTTGCTAACTGTAGCGCGTCTATGTAACTCCCTTTTCTGCGTGGACCTGGCGTCCCACAGTGGTCTGAAAGCATACTCCTGCGGACAAATTAACTTTCAGAATAATTGAGTGAACGTATTGGAAAAATTGAAACGAAAAATTTATCTTTGAGAGAATTCCTACCGATCCCTCTAGGCCGATTTTCAAAAATCCCTTTATATTTTTTTTGTAGATACATATCTTAAAAAATTTTTGAAAGAAAATCATTTTTTTCTCCTATTTTGGTGAGAAATATTTGTGGCTGATCGTATCAATACCAAAACTCTTAAAAATGTATAAACAGATTTCTAGGAATGTATAGGCATTATAAAAATTACCAAAATAAACATATATGGATTATTCCGTAGAAAATCAAGAAAAAAAAAAAATTTTCTCTAAAAGTTTGTAAATATTCTGTACTTTGGTTAATAAATCTGGACTCATGATTATTTTTTATGTTTACATAAGAAAATTTTTAGTGATAGATGATCAAACTGAAGAGAAATTCGCGGTTGAAAAACGTCCATCGAATGGTATACTTATTTTGGAGCTCCTTATTCCTAAGAAAAAGAAAATGTCAAAAAGCTTCTTTTATTTTATTTAAATGATTTAATGGATCGTATTTTTAACCAATTTCTTACGTTATCTTTGATTGCTTATAATTTACTGAAAAATCAATATTTTTCAACGAATTAGAGCTTAAATTTTAGGTTTTGCTGTCTACTTTTATATACGTTTTTGATCTTTTTATATTATAAATACTTGCAATGCAACAGGCAATAGACATCATTTTATAATGAAATAGAGGATATTTGAGATTAAATTGCCCATATCTCAAGAAATAGGGCCTATGAGATGGAATTCGGAACACTGAGCTTTATTTCTTGGTATCAAGAATCGACTTTCAAGTGCCCGCTGAAATCCGTTTCCTGGAGAGTGTGCAATCTCCTTGTAAGTCGTTTAAAAAAAATATAGAGAAATCTTAAAAAATCGAAAAAAAATTAAAACTTCGGGTTTTGGTAATTTACAGGAAATGAAAACTTATTATTATTACATAACTATTAATTTCCTTCATATTTATATTTTTTGTAGTTAATCGGATATTACTAATCAAAGGGCGCGGCAGCGCCCTGCTTGGCGAGTAATTTTATTTAAAAGCAAACGAGAAATCTCAAATAATTGAAAAAAAAAAAATTTAGTATCTTTTTTTTAGAATTTTTTAAATCGCATAAAAAAATATACAAATGTCTGAAAAAATAATGATAAAAATTTTATTTTCTACTTTTTTTATAAATAATACATAAAACATTATTTATAATTTTTTATATATTTTTTTATACTTTACCTATATTTCGTTGGGTAGAAAGAAGAAGGTTCTATCTCAGCGAAGCACGTGAAAAGGCCCTATCTCAGCTGAGCGCGTAAGAAGGTGTCATCTCATTATCGCAAGATTAACATCGACTTCATTACTTTTGCAATGTTTTTGTACCCGAAATCACCAAATAATCTTTTATGTTCTATTATATTAAGATTGGAAATTCTTCGGGTCTCAGGATCTCCGTCTTTTTTCAGGACCATCATTCACTATAAAATAATTTCACTTAAATATATTTTTTTAATTAATAAGAACAAGTCATTTTGTTATAATATATAGTTATAGTTATTTATAGTTTGTTATCCTTGTCAGTTTTACAATTACATTAAAAAAGTTTAAACTCTCAGTGGAATTTTGTTTATAATTCTTACATTTTCAATTTTCAATATAGCTACATACGTTTAGCACTCAGTTTTATTATTGAGCATTATAAACTATATTTTATAGTTAAATATAAATAGTATTATAAGTTATATTTAGAATTATAAGTATTTGCATCGTTAGTTAATAGAATCGTCGGCATCACGCTAAAAATTAATCAAAACTAGTAATGAAGTAAGTCAATACGATATATAACGAGCGTTATTTTTTAGAAAGCAGTTAACAAATTTCTTAGGCATCATAATTCCTTGCTGATGAAAGAAAGCACTGCATCGCGACAGAAACCGTGGACAAACGATGCTTAAATCGTAATATCAACAATGAATCGACGATAGCATAAGTTCGTGCACTTATCGAATAAACAATGTTTATCATTGAAGCTGGTGTCAAGAATTCACTAATATATTAAACTTTTCTCAGTGTCACAAATCAGTTTTGAAACAAATAACTCGAAAGTCAAACCGAAGGCAGGTCGCTGTCTCTAGCTGTATTAGTAATTCGATTCAATTTCATCAGGGAAGAGAGAGAGAGAGAGAGAGAGAGAGAGAGAGAGAGAGAGAGAGAGAGAGAGAGAGAGAGAGAGAGAGAGAGAGAGAGAGAGAGAGAGAGAGAGAGAGAGAGAGAGAGAGAGAGAGAGAGAGAGAGAGAGAGAGAGAGAGAGAGAGAGAGAGAGAGAGAGAGAGAGAGAGAGAGAGAGAGAGAGAGAGAGAGAGAGAGAGAGAGAGAGAGAGAGAGAGAGAGAGTCCAATTTGTCCAGGGCACCATAAACGAAAATGCTGCTACCAGAAGTATGTCCATCGCTACACGACACGTCGGATGTCATCCGGCACGAGAGCAAGTGAGGAGGAGGGAAAATACTTGAGTATTGGGGACACGTATGTGCAGCGACCGACGACGCGCACAAATTGTGTTGAACGTGAGTTTTGGTATAGCGTGAAATTACTGCAGGCCGACGATGATGATGACGACGACGGCAGCGACGGCGACGTGTGCTATTTTACGCGCACGATAAAGAATAGTTAACGTTAAAACGTTATTTTCTCACACGCTTGTATATGTTTAGTCTATCTGGCTAACCCTTAGAGATATACTACTGGAGGGAGCACACAATGCAGAAAAGTGTAGCCCAGCCGAAGAGACAGCTATCTTAGCGGGAATAGCTCTCTCTCTCGCTCTCTCTCTCTCTCTCTCTCTCTCTCTCTCTCTCTCTCTCTCTCTCTCTCTCTCTCTCCCTCTGTGCTAGTCAATGAGAGCGCGTGTGAGAAAGCTGTTCCCGTTAAGTTAGCTGTTTCTCTCTTCGGCTGGCCTACACTTTTCTGCATTGTGTGCTCCCTCCAGTAATATATGCTCTAAAGGCTGACCCGAATTCTATTAAATTAGAAGGACACTCAAAAACATTTATCTTGATAATGCTAATTTGCATACGTGGCTTTTCGTTTCTTCGTCGTTTCTGCTCTTTTTTCTCAAAGCTGGTTCTCCGAGTCCTGCAAGAAATGGCTTGCCATCGGTGACGTGATGAAATGCTGACGGTAGTTGATGATTCACCGGCGCTTTTTTAAAAATCTGTAACGTGCAAGGAGTGACTCTACTGTGTTAATAAAAATTTTTATTTGTTTACTCGAAACTACTGCACGCGGTTCTTGTTGGACACAGGCTCCGTTTTTGAAAATACATACAAACGTATGCTGAGGTATAGGACGGGTCTAGGCAGACGGATCTTTCGAGCCGTCTGTTCGAGCCAAGGATATGCGGGTGTATGGTCGGGAGCCGTAAAGCGCCCTTCGACTCAGCCGTTGGAGGATGCGGATCTAAGCAGATGGATCTTTTGAGCCATCTGTTCGAGCCGAAGACACGGGTGTATGGTCGGGAGCCCGAAAGCGCCCTTCCACTCAGCCATCGAGGTAGAATGGGTCTATGTAAACGGATCTTTCGAGCCCGAAAGCGCCCTTCCACTCAGCCGTCGAGGTAGGATGGGTCTATGCAAACGGATCTTTCGAGCCGTTTGTTCGAGCCTGGGAGAGGTGTAGGTGGGTGAGATGGCTTGATTCTACGATAAACTGAAAAAGAGAATTTATAATATCAATGGCTTTATTGACGCAGGTGTATTACATACGAGCAGGCAAGGCGGAGTACAGTTCGTGTGCAGTGGCTGCTCGGTGAGCAAATGCGTGCCCGTCGTGCTGCGCTGTGGGCTTTATATACCCGAGCGGCGTATAGCCATCTCTATCGCTCGTACAGTTGTCGCCGGTGAGTGTCGGTGGGGGATTACCCTCGTATATGTGCTGTGTAGTAGGCTTGCACCTCGCTGGGAGTAGGGATGGCGTGTGGGAGAACTACGTCACAGCGTAGGCGGCGAGGAGGTGGAGCGCACACGCACGTGTGCCCGCGTAGGTATTGGTGCGCCCGCATACACACTCAGCGTCATTCGCATACGCTTTACATGTTGCCGCATGCGCCGCGTACACGAGAGACTGGTAGGTTGCCGATGGCGTAGGGGCTCGGTCAAAGCCGTCGCAAATCTAACTGTAACTTAATAAGAGTGGTAATTGAATGCGTCCTCGCGTATATTATAATGTCCAAAAAATAGTCAAGAATTAGCTCAATTTTCCAGTTCTTTGAAAAATTAGTAAGATAATTTTTAGTAGAATTTATTGTCAAAATAACTATTGTTATACTTTGAAGTGTTATGTGATAAAAGATTTGAATAAGTATTTTGATTTTAAAATTCAAACTTATATGTGTTGCCTTTATTCCACATAAAACGTATAGATTCTAAAAGACAAAAATAAATTGTATAGGCTTAGTTTGAATAAAATTATGGTATAAATAATTTAAAATAAGTGAGAAATCAGATCATGATTCACATCTTCATTGGTGGAGGAAGGAAGCGCTAGGTCGGAGTCAAGGAGGATGGAGGGATGATTCCCATGGTTTTTAGGGCTCTTGGCGATGAGTTCCATGGGTTTATTTAGGCTTATTGTATGAAAAATTATTGCTGATAATTTCATTTGATTATAGTATGTCCTAAAACCATATTTAACTATCATTATTTGTCATATATAACAGCTAAGTAAAATAAAATCAAAAACTCAAGGCGTACTGTTATATATCGGGGTAACATTCGAAAACATACACGACATTTCTCTCAGCCAAATTGATAAATTTATCAAAGTCTGGGGTTTTTAGACCCAAGTAATCGAATGACGTGGTCAAAATTTTCATAAGATGCCAAACACAAAAAGTAAAAAAATTATTTTTTCGAAAAATATATCTGGTATGGCTTTTATGTTAGTATGTTGTAGTTTATTCAATTTAGAGGCTATACTACCTTTACTCGATAGCATTTCATGCAATAATACTTATTTAATGCAGGTTTGAAAATTGAATATTTCACTTGGGCTTGAACGAAAAATTCGCGTTCGAAAAAGCCGAACTCGAAAAACGCCACACTTTCGAAAATGAGACTCTAGCAAACAAGAGGCAATTTCAGCACGCAATGGCTGTGTACAACTAAATCAAGCATAGAAACTATCTATTCATTCATATAACATAATAGCATGAGATTAGTGATGTTTTCATCGATAGATATTTATTTCAAGTACATATAATTACTGTAGCGTACAACGTAATACGTAATTTGTAGGCTAGCGAGCAATGTTTACAAATGGTGGCAATTTGCGGAGCCGTCCAGAGATGGCGCCAGTGCGAGTCACGTCGCGTCGTAATTAACCGTAGCGCTCGAAGTGCGCATATGTATGCGTTATGTTCTGACACTGCCTTTCTGCGGGCTTGTAATAAACATACATATGATGGCTTAAGTTAAACACGTATTTCCCTCTAAACATTTTTCACAGACCAAATATAAGATTTCTTACTTTTAAAGAAAATTAATACAAGCATTATCTTAACTGCCAATACACGTAGAAATAAACACACGTGCGAGGTCGGAACTAAATTTTCATGCAAGAGGGGCTCCCTTCCTATTACCTTTTAAAAGAACATTACATTATTTACTATTACAATCGTACACACATGAACAAATGGTAACTGTGAGGCAATAACTAATTTAATATCAATATATTTACAGCCTATTTTCATTTACTGTATATATTTTTTGCCAGAAATGACTTGTGGATCTCACGTTTTAGAAGACGCTCATCCCTTTAAATTCATCAAGGACATCTATGCGAGTAGGGAATCGCGAGAAGAGCTTACACTCAGCTAAGAAGGGGATTAGTGCTTAATGATTCTAGTTCACTTGTTGTATAGGTGCCCGTGTAAATAAAATTTTCGTTTGGCGAAAGTTGTTCCAAAATTTGCTGTTCCCGAAGTTTACAGATAGTTTTGCTTTTGGAAAATGGGAATTTCCCGAAGTTATAAAACAACATACCAATGATACGGCAAAATTTGGCGAAACTTTATCGAAACTTTTGGCAACGAATCCAATTAATTTGAGGTAACTTATAACCTCAAGTTTGGCAAAACTTCATATCAAATTATTGTTACGTGTGAAGGGTATCTTTTAGTTCCCAGCGGTTGATTTTACGTGAAATAAAAAGTCGGAAGGCGAGAAGTATAAGTAATGAACTATGGTATTTATTAGGTACTCAATTGCGCGAGAGAGAGAGGTGTTCTAATCGTGTGTGAGTGTGTCATGATCGTGGCTTCGTAGCTTCCTCGTGGATTGATGGCTGAAGACTCCGTTGTCGTCCTCTCTCGTTCTGAAATCGTCGTGTCGTATAGACCTCTCTCATAGGTTCCCCGTGGCTATCAATCGTCACGCGACGCCGGTTGCGTCGCTTTTTATATCCTCGATGCAGTGTCTTCCATTTTCCTAATTAATCATAGGTGGGGATTGGCTGCACGTGGAGCTTCGTTCTTCCGCTGGTGCCGATCTCGCAGTTTTCGGCCGCTCGACCGATTTGACCGACTCCGGTTTCCTCACGCCATGGTCGCGGCACAGTGCCGAATGTTCTCGACGCTTCGAACGCTGAATCGTGGCTTTTATTTGTACGACCGAACTCGCGTGTGGAATGATTCCACACGTAACAATATAATTGTTACAAACATTGGCAAAAGTTGAGGTAAACTTTTCCCAAACTTTGTTAGTGGTGATGATTTTTTATATGAAGTTTTGCTAATGTTTGGGGTTTGGGGTAACTGAATTCTAACTTTGGAAGAACTTCATATAACAAAATTACAAATTTCAGCAAAAGTTTAGGTGATAATGTGTTAGTCTGGCGGAGAATTAAATTCCCGTGACGACACTGCCCGTGGCCAATTAAACATTAGACTAGCATATGACTAAAATGAAAAATATTTATATTAGTCTTGTATTTTTGCCGTTTCGAAGATTGAAAAAAATACGCTTAAATCTCAAGACACGAAGACCTTTTTGGTTTTTCATTATAACTGATGGCTTAATCTCTACGAAAAACAAACCATATGCAAATGTAATTTGCGACCATCGATTTCAGTTTAAAAAATAGGCATGACTTTCTACACTGGCCATTAGATTATACAATCTTAATTCCCCAAAACCAGGACTCGAGACACTTTCAGTTATTTTATTAGTCTGGACTGTTTTAATTTTTTTTTAACAATTATTATACGTAAACGTGTTTTACAAACATCTATTTCTATTAAAAAACTAGACATGGGGTTTAGTGACCGTTGGATTGGACAATCTTAATACCTTAAAACTGGGACACTCCATACTTTCCGTCATTTTATTAGTTTGAATTGCTTGAAGTTTTTCAAAAATTATAATACGAAAATGAGCGTTCCAGCCATTGATTTCTGTTCAGAAAAAAACAGGCTTCAGTTTTTACTATCAGGTATATTCATCGATATTGTATTCCAAAGCCAGGGAAGGAGACCTGTTTTAGCTTTTTATTACAGTTCTGGACATCTTAGATGTTTTGGGAAATTATCATACGCAAATATGCATTAGAGCTATCGATTTCTGTTTAAAAATAGGCCTGACTTTTACTGGCAGTTAGAATATCCAATTTTAATACGCTAAAACCAGGACATTCGACACTTTCCCTCATTTTATTACTTTTTGAAAAATTGTAATACGTAAAAGAGCGCTGCAGCTATTGATTTTGTTTCAGAAAAAAGGTCTCAGTTTTTTTAAGTCATACTTTATAAGCCATTCTTTAAGCCATACTTTATAAGACATTCTTTACGCCATACTTTAACCCATACTTACAGCCATACTTCCAGCCATACTTTAAGTCATACTTTCAGCCACACTTCCAGCCATACTTTAAGCCATACTTTTAGCCATACACGGAGAGAAATTTTAGAGTAAAAATTACCAAGGTTCCTTGGTAGCGCATGGATAGACTGTCAAAAGCCGTGATATTCCCAGGTTTCTAATACAATTTATAAGTTTCCCAGGAAAAACTACCATAACCACTTAAAAAAAATACCAAATTATTGGAATAAAAATTACCAGACACACTGGTAAAAATTGAGATCTCGTCATTTTTACAAGGTAACCTAAGAATTTTTACTAAGAAAACTCATAAATTTTACCAAATAACCTGGTATTTGTGTACTCGCGCATGCGCACTGCGCATTATTGTGTTTCAGAAGATTGATACTAGAGGCGGGCGCGACGTTAAAATGAAAACAATACACATATTTTCAGTAAGTAATAACGGCGATTCAAATGACTGTTGGTAACAGCTTCCGTGGCGCAGTCGCTAGAACGTCGGACTCTCAACCCAAAGATCGTCGGATCGAATCCCACTTCCGTAAAAATTTTTTTTCAGTTTAATGTTTTTTCATCCTCGTTTCTGTTTCTATTTCTATATTAAAATACTATATATCCATCAATATGGATAAAAAAAGTTAATTTTTTTAATTTGAATTAATTAAAGAAAAATTTTACCAAGGCACTTTGGTAAAAAGTTTGAAATTGTCAGTCTGTCCATCCATTACCATAGAAACTGGTAATTTTGTCTTGAATATTTGTAATTTTCACTACAAAATTTCTCTCCGTGTACTGTAAGCCATACCTCCAGCCATACTTTAAGCCATACTTTCAGCCAAAATTCTAATTACAAAAATAGGATCGAGTTTTACTGTCAAATAGATTTTTCAATCCCGTACCCCAAAGCCAGGACATGATGCTTTTTTCCACGTTTTAAACCATCGCTAAACTCTTTACCCTCTATATAGATTAAAAATGCAAGCATGAAAAAATCTTTAAAAAACATTCAGGAATACTTATATATTATATACAACCATAAATTTTAATATATAATCATCTATATCTTTTTTTCCCGGAACTCCAGAGGAACCATCTAGAAAAACCATACCTTTACCTATATACATTAGTATTAATGACATTTAATCGTTTTAAATTTGATATACTGTAGTATAAAACCGCTGCTAACTGAATTAACAGAATGCTTTCTCAAAGAGTATCTTAAAGAAGTAGAAAATGTAGATAAGAAATGATTTAAAAAAATCTATTGATTTCTATTATTTTTTTTTTTAAAGCAAATTGTGATAATTCATAATTTTTATGAATTCCTTGAGTTATTTTACTTTTATGACTTTGACAATATTTACACAAATATTGATTTTCCATGAAAAATCTGATATTTAATTAAAAATTTTTTCACTAGACCTATTACTTTAAAACGCACTGTTTGCTTTAATGTAGCGTTACTTTTGAATTCATTGATTCAGACAACAAAGTTAACATCAAAGAGCCTAGTAGGGTAAGCTAGTCAAGAATGCCCCCAAGCCTTGAGATATCGGACTAATGGGATCTTTATATCAAATTAAAAAATTGAACGATGGGAAGGGTCAACCCTCAAAATAAAACAACTTCACATTCTATCTTCCAACGTTTCGCTGAACCATATTGTCAGCCTCTTCAGGGAATATAATATCCACGATATGTTAAAAAATATTTTTCTATTGTAGTAACAACTACATTGTCAACAATCCTAACAGAGAGTAACATTGTATGTAAACTAAAAGACTAAATAAGGAAAGATTTGACTAGAATATATAGTCATTGCTACAACTGTTACAGTTGTAACAGTACAGTTGTACAGTGAGTACAGTGTTGAACAGTGTTGAATGCATGCTAATCAAAGGAAATAGATCCGACCATGGGACAGACAAATAGCCGGTATCAACGACATACGCAGGACGGAAAGCATGGAATGGGCAACGTCCGCATAGACGCTTGCAACACGTCTTTGTGCACGCGGTTGTGTGCGTTCACCTATCGCGGCTCGATTTAACACGGCTTGATCTTTTCCTATTTTCTTCAATACTGCTCGAGTTGAGTTGTGATTTGTCAGCACATATGCGCGTGTACAAATGCACGTGTAGAAACGGAAAAACATGTAAAATAGTAAAGCTATGCTCCAGATGTTGCAGAAAACTTACCTAAATTAAAATCAGCTTCTTCAGTATTGGAAATCGACTGTTAGGATGTTTTACCCCCAGATGAGCTCAAAAATACATGTTTAGAAGCATTTTATACAATTTTTCAATTTAAAAAAATTGGTGCACGAGATCTCACCTTAGATCTCACTTGATGTCTCACCTGAGATCTCACTTGATATCTCACCTGAGAAATCACCTGAGATCTCATGTACTAATTTTTAAAAAGTGAAAAATTGTATAAAATGCTTCTAAACATGTATTTTTGAGCTCGTCTGGGGAGGGGGGGGGGCATTCGAACATGCGATTTCCAATACTGAAGAAGTTGATTGTTAAGTTAGGTAAGTTTTCTGCAGCATCTGGAGCCGATTCTCAGCTGAGATTTTGGCATGAGATTTTACTTGAGATCTCACCTGAGCAGTCATCTGAGATCTCACCTGAGATTTTTCAGTAGCGAAAGTATAAACTATGGTCATATACACAGGTTCAGAGACTCGGAGGCAAAAACTGTCGCTCATGTAAAGCAGTAAAGCTAAAGAATCCAGCATGGTGATGAAAGAAGGAAAATATATTATAATTATATTCAGCTGTCATTCGCTTGATCATTTTGTTGAAAGAAGGGAAAGCCCTAGCAGGCATATTGCGTTGTTGTGTATACATGCTAGCATACGTGTATATATGATGATGCGCTAGCGTGCGTGTGTGCGTATTCGCGTATGTGTAGAACGTTTCCTTTGTCTGACACCATATTTTATTTGTAGCGTCAAATCAGTAACATTTTCGCATGCTTTTTTTTAGGCTTTTGATTACAAACAACGTAAAGTGCATCAAATTGACCGTTTTTGTATCGAATTAGACAATAGAATACGTTCAATGTTGAAGGTATAAGATTACCCCGCTGCCCCCTATTTCTACCTCCCTTTAGGGAGGTATAGTTAATTGTGTATACATTTCAAATTATTTTGATTTCCAACTGCGTTGTATACAACTCAAAATGCCCAATCCTCTCTCCGATTCACGCACATAAAAAAGGCTCCATCATTCCTTCGTTAAAAAAAAATACGGTGTGCAACAAGGGGAGCAATTAAACTATTTCTAGCGGGGGTGAGGTGTTTTCAGTACTTTTCGCTGTCTCGTGCAGAACACCTGACCCTCGCTAGAAATAGCTTAATATTTCTTCCCTTGTTGCATAATGTACTATTTATTCTCATTTCAACTAAAATGGCCATTTTATTCCCTGAAAAGCGGGACCAAAGTTATACTTGTCCCGCAAAATGCGGGAAAGAAGGGAATTCCATGATTTACGTCAACTGTCTTTCGCCGCCCTTGTTTGCAAAGACTCCGCATCTTTCCGTTAGTTCTACTTTCCCAGTCAAAAAAGTGGCCACAGTTGAGATGGGAATAATGTTCTATATGTAACACGGGAAAAAGGTCGATAAACTACGGGGATCACTGCCACTCGCGAGAATCACCAGTGATTTGTTCCCTTGTTACATGATGTAACAAGTCCTTATCAGTCTTACATATATACATAATTTATTTATTAATAAAATAAATTGTATTAAAAATGTATAAAAGTGGTTACAACATTTACTATACGACAATGGTAAAACGTTTTTTTGGAAAAATTAATATTGTAAAAACTAATTTTTAATTTATATTTCGTACAATTATTATTAGAAAATATACCCAATTTTTACTATTTTACAAAGCAAAACTTCGTGCATCCCAAATTTTGATCAATTTTTACAAGACAGTATAGTAAAAACGCAACTAGTTATCAGCTGATGTCGGCAGTCGACAAGCCGTCATAATTTCAAAAATGGTGTATTAACCATTATAATTTCTTCAAAACTAATAATAATGTAACAGGTTCTATGTTTTTTTCAAATATTTATTAATACGAAGCCACGAATACTGCTTGGTTACAGAAACAAATAACAATTAAACTTATTTGGTAATATTTACTCAAAACATGATTCATGTTAGGGCATGTTGGCGTAGAGGTAAGATTGCGGCTTCTTGATCTGCAGGCTCGACTTCGATCTCTGCTCTCAGAGTCTTTTTTTCGAATACAAAAATAAAGTATTTCTTAATTTAATTATAATGTATATCTGATAAAAGATAAAAATGATGTCAGTTAAGAAAGTTGAAAAATAGTACATTTCGACACGGGTGGGGAAGTCGATTATTTAGCTGGTGTGACTTTTTGCACGAGCGAAGCGAGTGCGAAAAAGTCACACCACCTAAATAATCGACTTACGCACTAGTTTCGAATGGTATTTTATACCACGAGCGCCGAAAAATCATATCAAAGTTGTGATTTTGAGGTTAGAGTGGTATACAAAATATTTTTCATTGTATATTTCCACTTTACTTTCGAACATAGTAAAATTCAGTGAGCAATGTTGCAAAATTTGATAAGATTCGAGTCTTACGTATCGTGCCTATACGAAAATCACGTACGTATTTTACTGTAATGCTTTTTTAACCAACTTGACAGGTTCAGTACTGACAAGGTGTAAGCTTTTCTACTCCTCCAGCATATACGCAAAAAACTTGTTAATAATAATGCATATAGGGTACGAGACCGTATTAGTGTGCCCTTAAAGACGACAGTCCGTATTAGTGATACTTTTTAACTTACGATTTTTAAGGAATAATACATCAACCCGTGTAATTTATGAGATAACTCGTCATTTTACTCTTTCTTGTCATAGCCTTATTTCATTATTTTTAGGGTTAGATCTTTTTCTTATATCGGAAATTCCGAAAGAGGCACAAAAATGCGGACAGATACACTGATAGGGATCAGTACTCTACATCAATATAAATATGAAATAAGGTAAAACCTCCAATACCTGGATAGAACAAGATATCCGACTTATACTTGGATAACGGTAATGAACTACTTTTATTGATAGATATTATGCCAATGTCGATTTATTAGCATTGCTTACGATAATAACAATCTATTGACGTCGAAATTTAATTTAATTCGTTAATTTATTTTTATAAGAAGTATAAAGTTTTGAAGGTTATGTTTGTGAAGCGTGAAAAGTTGAACATTGTCAAACTTTAGGCAACTCTCAATTGCCATAAAGCAGCAGTTAGACACATTTAATAATATTATCCAAGTACTGCTTTAAAATCATGTCCAAGTATTGGTATTAGCTCGACATAGGGTGTCCACACTGTTAAAATTCTGCTTGAAAATTAATGTATGTACTGGAAGCAAAATTTCATTGCAGTACATTAAATTTAATGCAAATTTTATTAAATTTAATGTACGGTACATGAAATTTAGTGTAAATTGCATTAAACTTAATGTAAATTTTATTAAATTTAATCTACATTGCATTAAATTTAATGTACTACGATGTAATTTTGCTTCCAGTACATACATTAATTTTCATGCAGAATTTTAACAGTGCAGCTATAGCAATTTTATACACATGTTTTAAACTTACTTTTTTAGTATAAAAGAGCATTCAATTATTTTTGTTTTTAGATAAATTCATTAAACAGAGCGCGAATTTATGATTAGATTCAACGAATTTCGATTATTGATTTTAAAATCACCGTTTGCTTGAAATGTACTTCAAAAGTGTCTAGGTACTAGGCATTTTATTTTATTATTTTAAATCATGGGATCAGTATCCTGTTGAATATAATAACTCTTAAAATCCTACAGAATAAGAAAATCATGATTTTAAATAGTTTTTTTAACTGTCGAACCGTTCGATGTCATAAAGTATGACAAAACGCATAAACGGAGGAGTGGTATTTGACTCATGTCTGCCTGGAGGAATGAAAATCGAACCTGTTAATATTATCCGATTGGTCCAAAAAATATGAATGAATATGAAATTACAAGTACTTTAAGAAAATGCTCTTACTTTTAACAAATGTTCAAACCCCGAAAAATTTTTTTTTTTCGTTTTTTCATATTTTTCTTTATTTTTATTTTTATTTTTTTTATACCAATTTACTATTATCCGATTAACTCTAAAATTAAACTTGCACAACTTTAGCATAATACTTTATATGCCTGCAGAATTTGAGCCTGATATCTCTTTTTGTTTTCCAGTTATGGAGCAGACAATTTATAATAAACGCACACACACATACATACATACACACGGATATTCCCTGAAAAATCTATATTTTGACTCACGGAGTTCGGAAATGTAAAAATAATCCAAATCTCGGAGTCCAAAAATTTCACCGTTACAAAGCTCCCTCTTTGAAAAAACCATAGTAAATCTTAATGCATATTGTTGTACTTTTTCATAAAACAGTTTTCTCAGTGTACGTAGATTATTCATTTTGTTTTCATTAAAATCTAGACGTACAAACACAAACCCGAAAAGCATTAATAAAAGAGCTTTCAATAATTTTGTTGTTTGGCAACATTTTAAAGTTTATAATCACCTTTATAACTAATACCGTCAATCTTTGAAAAGACTAATTATTCGGAAATTAAATAACTTCCACGTGAATATAGACTATCTAATTAGAGGGAGAAAAACTAATTTTCCTATTACTTTGATGGAATTCCTATTTTCACGTTGCAGTTGATAAATAGAATAAAATCACTTGGCAGCCATTTGGTTTGCGCGTCGACCGTAAAAATTCTCGCATCTTTTCACAGTCAACGTTTCGCAATGCGCGACGTCTTAGGTCGTATTATTAACCCGGCTTCCGCGGAAAAGCTGGAGCAGCTGCAGCTTCCGTCGGCATCGCGGCTGCTCACCGCGACTGCACCACCGCGGCAGTTCGAAAAAGACGAATGACTGTGGAAACACGCGCGCTCACGTAAGACAGAGAGAGAAAGAGACAGAAGCCGCGAGTGGGGGGGGGGGGGGGGGGGCGTGCGCGCACGGGACGGGGGAGGCATGCGCGCAATCCCGGGTGTAGGATGGCTCTTGGGGGTTAGTCTCTCGCCAGCACTACACCGTGGCGCATGTAGTGGCGTGACTCTTTCTCTCCCTTCGTCTCTGTGTATACACTACACCAGCAAAATCGCGTGTATCCCCGTGTATGGGCACGCGCACGCGAACGGCAGTGGAGTAGCGCGCCTTTTCAAAACAAAACGAGCATCGCACGTGAGTTCTCACACAACTGAATTTCGCTGCTCTAGTCGATATATGATAACGAGGTTCGATGAAAAAGAAGAATGTTCGCGTAATAACACAGTGCTTCCGAGTGATTAGTGGAGTGTCAATTAGTATATTCCGTAGGTGTAGAACTTGCATTAAATGTTTCACCCTTGTAAGCCGTATTAGTGAAAGATTCAGTGGATTTAAAGGATTTTCTCGCAGACTTACATTAGTGATGGTAGTAAGTTGAACAGGAGCCCACCCCAATGCGATAGCGCGCGCGAAATTTTACATTCTCGAAATTGGGTGGGCGATAGTTTTCCTTAACATCGCGCCCAGACAAAGTTTGATCCGTTGATTGGCCTTCGGGACTGAAAGAACCATCAAAGTTTCTTGCTACCGACGTCATCGTTCTTGTCTTCGTCGTTGGAGCGCAGCATTGACGTTTTGACGTATAGCGCTGCGCGCATACATACAGCTGTGCATTCGCGCGTGTGACATCATTGTGCGCCACTACGCTTCCTACATCCATCCCGAGGAGATGCCGTACACCGGGATTTGAGGAAACTAGTGCTGCTAGTGCGGAATGCTAGGGATATGATTGCTCAGGTAAAGACAGTAAGCGGGAGCTTCTATACTTTTTCTTTTGCGAGTGCGTGGGATGCTTTTTCTTTTGCGAGTGCGTGAGCTGGCGGGAGAATTCGCACAACGTTCCGTGGGTATAAGCTACTGCGGTAGTTCTACGGTCGAGAAGTAACCGCGTGAGTAGGTAGTTTATTAGGATACGAGGAGGATGGTGGGCTGTGGGAAATGCGAAGGTTTCTTCGTTTAGCGAGAATGATTAGTGTAGCCAGACTTTGAAACTTATGTTTTTATTTCTGAATACGCTTATATTGTTTTCGGTAATAATTGATAGGTAGAAATTGACTTACAACATATTCGTCAAATTATTATATTCTTATTTCAGAAAAAAGTTTATAATAAAATTTCGTCACTATTTTTCAAAATTATAAATTACTGAAGACGGTAATGTACTTTGACAAAGGATGCTACAATCTTGTTCTAGTAATGGAAGATGTATAACAGATCTTTAATGACAATAATAGATATATTGAAATTATTAGCATAGTATTCGCTGTGTGTATGTATTTTTCATACAATGTAATAACGACTCCAATTAGAATATTTCCAATAAATCAATATTCTTCAAGAAAATAAAATGTCTAATATTGGAAATAGAGATTTGTTTATCGTGCACAGTATAGATTAGCAACTAAATCGTGTAAATGCATTAAATAGTATATAATCCATGTGATTTTTCTTAAAAAATGTCTCTCGCAACTAAGATTCACCAGATTAAGTACAATGGAATAATGCAAAAATAAAACATAACATTGCAATTGAATACTGGACCTCGCACGTAAAAGTGTAGCAAAGAAGATACGATTAGGATCATTCATCCTTAACAGTAGTTAGTCGATTCCAATTTTTACATATTTACTGTATTTCACAAAACCTACCGCTACACACTTATCGATTTTTTCCACTTTCAAATAGAGAATATACCACTGAAATAAATAAGCCTTTACTATTTATACATTTGTAGTTTCTGCTGACCAATTTGTAGTTTCTACTTCAACAATTGTTAAATAATAGATTTTTAGTCAAAAATATATTTCGAACCACGGTATTTATTTATTTTAAAAACGTAATTTATTTTGAAAAATATTGTACATTAGTAACTGTAAATATGAGAAGTCATATCCTCTAGAGTGTATGTATATCTTAATGAAAGAAAATTTTTTTCCTCCCTAGAATCCGTATGCGATAAGCCTAATCTTGTTCAATCTTTGCTGGGTATTCGCGGTCATAATATATGCAGTCAATCTCATCGGACCGAATAACTGTTGGTCTTCATGTGTCCATCCAAAAACCGATATTAGGATTGGTTGTCGCAGACAAATGTTTTAGTATCAATATTGGCACGGTGACAGATATCCTTGATGAAGTCATGTTTAACTTAGTCTACATTTCACTATTAGTCACATTTTAATATCAGGCTATTTCTGATTTGTAATAAACGCGACATGTTATATAATACCCCGATCCAGTATAGGTGTGGCATTTTTGGTTTATTAAATCTAGTTGGATTATGTAAACGTCAACAATTTTGGTAACTCTGAATCGTAGATTAGATATACTTGCTTTTTGATTAGTTTATGCGTATTGGCGAAATTAAATGTATTTTCAATGCAAAAACAACACTTGCATATAAAATTGAAAAAAACAGGGTAGCAATGGGAAGGTAACATCTCAGTAATTATTTATTAACCAATAAATTTATAAAAACTTTTTTCAAAAATCTTATTTTAAGAATTTCCTGAATTAGAAGATTAGTGAGAAAATAAGTGTATCATAAAACAGTTTTATTCCAAAACTACACTTAATTGTGACTTTTTTAAAGTGAACATATTGTTAATGTTAAATTTATTCTTGGGCCAGTAAAGAAAATCAAATGATTAGCTCCTACAGTAATCTTAAATATTGATATTTATTCAAATAGTAAATTGAGAAATTCGAGTTACACAGATCAAACATTAAATATCCATTAGTAAGTAAATAAATATGTAACACAATTGTGGAATCTCTATGAAATGATTATATAATGGCCTCGTCAGGATGTTCCATTTAGCAGTGCTCTTTCGTTATGGAGAATTAAAATTTTTCGAGTATAAATATTCACTTCAATTTTATGAAAATTCCAACTCAGGGAGAAAAACTATATTTTACGATAGTCTTATGGTTTATTTCGGTACAAGTGGGCAAAAGATAATTCTCGGACGAGGGTGAGTTTATCACACGAGTTAAGAATCAATTTACGCACGTGTATTGAACGATATTTTTTGATATAGTAGGCATAAAAGGTATTGAAAATTTTGGAAGATGTGTAAAATGCTCTTTTACGCATACGATATAAAAAAAATCCATTATTATTTTTTCCCGTAGCGCGACATAATATCGTATGGTATTCGCGAATATGACACTCAGCGGGAATTGTTTATTTGTAAATACCAGAATGAAACCAAGTATTTTATTAATGCATTCTGCTGATGCTTTGCGCGTGTGTGACCACCGGAGATTCGACCCTCTTTTTCCTCCCATCTTCTTATCTTCTAACCCTTGGCGATACATATATATATATATGTGTGTGTGTGTGTGTGTGTGTGTGTGCGCGCGCGCGCGTGTGTGTGTGTGTGTGTGTGTGTGTGTGTGTGTGTGTGTGTGTGTGTATACGAGTAGTAGAATGACGGACTCGAGAAAAAGATATGTAAAATTTACGCAGGTCGATGGTGAATCTACATTAAGTTCTTCACAAGACAGGGTCATATGAGACTATGTAAATTTTACTTAACATGTTTTATTCTGTCCGTTCTTTGTGCGAATAATAAAAGAATCTATACTACGCGAAACGCTCTCGAGGCTTTATTATGCAGACAGAAAAATAGTGCCTTTTCGCCTTTTTCTGTTTTTGCAACTACACGAACTCTGCTCTGTGTATGCATTCGTACTCGTCATTTATACAAACGCTATAGATAGCGGAAAATTAGATGGTGACATAAACTGCCATATTAAATTATGCCATCATTATTTTTTTTTTATGTTAGGAACAATTTTATATTGCAAGTTGCTTGCGAGATCCTACATTTATTGATTGCGAAGGGAATATTATCAAGCACACACCTAAAATCTCATATGGGGATTTTTGAAGAATTACGGCAATGAATTAAGATAGCATGATAATAAATTATAATATGAATTATTTTCAACTTAATAATCTTGAAAAACGTAGAATTACCTTATTGTAATGATAGTTCATGTATCTTTCAACCAGGCAACCAGAATATTTCGTATTTGATAGCAGATCAAATTATAATTATTCATTGAAACAATTTATTTCCAATAATCGATGTTATTAATGTTTATAATATATACAAGGTAACTCGAGGTAATACGGCTATATACGCTGTTACGTTCGGTGACGTATTATTAAAATTTTTAAAGTTGAATCGGTGATTTTCACGTAGTATTACACGCACATTATATACAATTACAAAATTCAGCAGTGCCAATGTTCGGCACGAGCGACGTCGTGACGTATACGGGTCATTGAAACCGCTAATATTCGCACTCAGCAATTTTTAAATGCGAAGAAATTGACTTACTTAAGAGTCTTGTGTTAATTCACTCTTTTGTAAATTTCCATATTTATAAATTATTATAAATTTTTTAACAACTTTTCTGTAATATATAGCGATATGAAATGCATGCAACCTCATTTACTATAAAAATTCGGACCCCGTCACACCCCACTCGACAATAGTAGGAAAAACGAAGAAAAATTATATTATCAAATTATAGTTATACATAAATGTCAACCCGAATCAATTCCGAATCATTTTCATTTGTTTACAAAAGAATTAACCGAAAAAGTGACCGTATTAACTATGCACCCACTAACCCACTAACAAGGGGAGTGCTTACACTCCAGGAAACAGATTCTATTTCGTTACAAAAAATGATGTCACTTCTATTAACTTCTACTTTGTAAGTATTTATGATACAAAATCGATAAAAAAAAGTTATAAAAGTAGACAGAATAAGCTAAAATTTCAGTTCCGTTTTGTTAAAAAATGACATTTTTTCAAAAAAATTATAAGAAATCAAAAATAGTGACATGGAATGAGGTATACCGGGCATTATTTTTAGACACAAGAAATTAACTCTTAAATCCCCGCTAGAATCTGTTTCCAGGAGGGTGAGCACGGGCTTCATTTTTAAAGTGTAAAGATCTTTTTTCTAACACAAGATGGATTGTCTCTTGATGTATGTTTATACATTTTTGTCAATTTAGCTTTAGAAAAAAATTAAAAATCATTTTTGTATTAAATTGGTCGAATTAAAAATATATGACGAAGCACAGTCAAAACGATATTTTGACATTTTGGATTTATGTAAAGTCAATATTAGGTTTAGGGTGTCCTTAATTTTTTGTTCTTCGTGTGTAAAAAAACTCATATACGATCATAAACTTCTATATTATATGATTATATATTGAATTTGACATTGTATAATTATATATGATTATGTATAAGCATATACGATAACGTACACTCATAATTATGATCTTATATAATCATGTATATTCATATATCCCCTATATGATTATGTATGCTCATATATGCTCTTGGATATAACTATAAGTGGCTAATTTTTCGGAAAAATCCATATATTATTATATATAGTTATATATAATCATATATCATTGTATATGATACAAAATATATGAATTCAATAAATATTTTTTAAAACTATGTTTATCATAAAAGATCTAAAGATCTACGCTACAACTTCTATTAAACAATACACGTTTACCTTCTCATTGTACTAGATGTTAAAATATTAGAAATGTTTATGAAGATATTAAATTCTCTTTTACATCTCAAAATGTTACGTACATATAGTATGTAGTTGACCAATCAGCGCTCGCCTTTAGCTGGCAAAGAAGGCGCCGCTGGCATGTATTATACATGCGAAGCGGCGGCGCAGGGAGAGGCCAAGTATAAAGAAGCAGCGTGCGAACGGTTGAACATCGGGTGAGCGCCGAGCGGGCCAGAGCGTCTGACGGCGGTGCAGCTATACGGCGACAAAGGCACTCCGCGCGGTAGCGAAAAAAGCTTGTTTTAACTCTAAAAGGGCTCGTTGATGGACATGATTATTTATTCATGATGTACTGTAACGGATGGAAAATATGAGAATACGAAAAATAAGCGCTTATATCAGGTTTCGATTCCGGGCTGTCGGAATGACAACCGTGTGTCTCTACTACTGCGAGACTATCAAATGCACTGCTCCTTGGCCTTTTCGAATAGAGACTGTGCGTAGAGACTGGTGGCGCCAAAATGGAGTATGCAGAGTATATCTATATATATATGATATAAATATAGATATATTTTACCATAGGTTTACTCCGAAAGTTCTCGATTTTAACGCACCATTCTCGGTCTCTATATTTCATTACTCAGAATGCCGGTAATCTCTTCTCTGCGCTGACTCGCTGTTATCTACGCTCCTTTATAGCAGTAATCATTGATAATGTTACGATGTTAAAATAACCATATTGATCAATCAATGAAAGTTGAAGCTTAAATTTCATAAAAAGAAAAAACAATTAAATGTTTTAGAGTATGAACATACTTTTAATAGAAAATAATGCCCAAAACTTGCGGTAAATAAATAAGTAATGAAAATAGATAATAAATCAGAAAGTCCAAGACATGCACATATGTCATCTCAGTATTTAATACTGATTTAATAGGATTTTCACGGACTATAAGTATATTAGATAAGAAATAGAATGTAAAGTATGCACCATAGAAGCTAAATCACATATACCACGGTAAAATACGAGAATTAAGTAATTGCTATTATTCTTATTTATGCATTACAAATTAAAGAATATTCCTAGTACACTACTACCTTATAAACATAAGCAAATTAATTTATCCCAAAAATGTTCAATTAACAGTACTTAATCGTTTAAAATAAAAGTCCGGCGTAGAGTTGAACGTCCCCGAGGATACTACCCGTGGCCAATTAAACATGAGACAAGGATATGGCTAAAATGAAAAGAGGTTAGACTACCCTGGTAGAACTATTGGAGATAATATGGCCATAATATGCCGTATTTTATGTCGTATGACCATTTTATGCCGCATATTATGCTCATAAATCCTGTCACCTAGCGACATAATTATGACCATAATTATGATCATAATTATGCTGAAGAGATAACGAGGTTAGGTGAACTATAGAGAGTAATTATGACCATAATTATATAATTATGATGAAGAGATGAAGAGATTAGGTCAACTAATACATTATAATTGAAAAATAACATATTACTTAAAAAACTTTATTTTATAATATTTATTAAATAAAAAATTATATTTTCTATAAAATAATAATTATTTTTGCCATTTTCTGACGTTGCTTAAAATATTACTTAAGGCTGTAGTCAATTCTTCAGGTTAACTCTTTCTGTCTTGCATTGAGAAAACGATAAGATTATAGTTAACATATATTGTAACTGTTAACATACGTATTTTTAATTATGGCGAATTGTACATACGTTAACAAATAATGTATGAGCTATTACACACAATCGTGTGCGTATGTTAATATCAAAATGTCATACACTGAGAAAATAATATAGTTAATAGTAACGTATACGTACGATAGGATCAATCTTACCAAAGCCTACTTGTGTGCAAGTTATGGCAGCTTTATAATAAACGTCGATGTAACAGTTACAGTTACAACATGATATTTGAATATTAGAGCGGGAGTTGCTCGGGATAACCGATGTCCGGGTTACGTGGTGCTCTTCATAGTTTTTTGCGTCTAGGTGTCGGAATGCATTCAATGCGAGGTCTAGGTCTTTGAGGTGGCCAATGATGGAGTCTAAGTGGTGCGCTCCGCAGTGTTTGACCTCAAGCTGTCGAACCGCATCCAATGCTTGATCTAGGAGTTCCAGGTAGCCGATGACGGAGTCTAGATGGTGCGCATCGTAGGTTTGTGCCACAATACATTGGAAATCATTGAATGCATCGTCTAGGTGTTCAGCGTATAGGTGTCGAATAGTATATTACGACACAAGGCCAGGAAGTTGGATTTCCTTGATGCGCGCCGGCCAGGGCATCCAACATTCTGGCCAAGTGTCGTATACTATTTTTCTTCATCCCCCACCGAAAGTACACCCATATAGTTTTGATATTAATTAATAAAATAGCGTTGTTGGTTGCTAACTACGGCTCGGCCATATGTATAAAAGGCCTGCTTCAGCGCCACTTTACATATCGCGGAGCGTAAGGCTCGACTTTTGCTTTTTTGATGCCCCCCCGCCTTTTGCAGAACCGAGGCGAAGCCGAGGTTTTGCTGGTCGGGGCGGGCATCAAAAACACTAGCACGTGTCCAGTATTTATGATACGAAAACGAGTAAAAGAGATTATAAAAATAGACAGCAAAACCTAAAATTTAAGCTCTTATTCGTTAAAAGATCATAAGCAATCAAAGATACCATAGGAATATGGTTAAAAATTTGTCTTCACACACACACACACACCCACCCCCACACCCACACCCACACCCACACACACACACACACACATATACATACATACACACACACACACACACACACACACACACACACACACACACACACACACACACACACACACACACACACACATATACATACATACATACATACATACATACACACACACACACACACACACATATATATATATATATATATACATCAAATGCAGCTTTTGAGGATCTATGTCAGCACGGATTCGATACTTTGAGGATTTTTCGGACTTTTGAGGACGTCTTCAAAATTCCTTCGGTATGAAACGGTACTTTTGAGGATTTATATTAATACCTTCAACACAGAGAGGGAGTTATTTCTTTAGTCAAGCATATACGAAATCTGGAGAAAAAAACTATAGATCTTCAAAAGTACCGGTTTCCGCAATGTGTGTGTGTGTGTGTGTGTGTGTGTGTGTGTGTGTGTGTGTGTATATATATATATATATTTGTATGGAACGTGACTTATGCAGACAATTTCTGAACTGGTGCGAGACTTATGTTGACTTTGCGGTACTTATGCGGACGTCGGCATAATTTTTACGTGTTAATAAAATATATGGGAGCGTCCAGCAGAAACGGGCCACCGAGCGCGCGCGGTGCCTTTTTTCGCGTAAAAGGCGCTCTGTTTAACTCGCTCATAATCGTATGCTGCGTCTTTGAAAAAAAAAAACAAGGAGCTATATCAATAGATTTTTTCCTGCTCTTTCCAATGGTGCCATTGTTTTTATTGCAAAACGCTTTCTTCTGGACGAAAACTCGAGTTGAATATTGAAAGCCATTTTTCTCAAAGTATATCATGTTTTTTTTCAAAATAAACTACACCATTGGAAAGTACAACTCTTAAGCTTCAAAACCCTATCTTGGAGAAGTCGGAAACATAAAGGGTTTAAAAGTAACAACATGAAAAATACAGCGCCGAGGGTCCGTGCGAGCCCCTCGCGCCCGTGCGTACGGCACGTTTAGGAGGAAAAAATCTATCGATATATGTCCTTAATTCTTTTTTCAGAGACTTGGTACACGATTATTAGCGAATTGAATAGAGCGTGCACTTAAACGTGCCGTACGCACGGACGCGAGGGGCTCGCGCGAACCCTCGGCGCTGTCTTTTTCATGTTGTTACTTTTAAACCCTTCATTTCTCCAACTTCTTCAAGATAGGGTTTTGAAGCTTAAGAGTTATACTTTCCTGCTAAAGAGCAGGAAAAAATCTATCGATATATGTCCTTAATTCTTTTTTCAGAGACTTGGTACACGATTATTAGCGAATTGAATAAAGCGTGCACTTAAACGTGCCGTACGCACGGGCGCGAGGGGCTCGCGCGAACCCTCGGCGCTGTCTTTTTCATGTTGTTACTTTTAAATCCTTCATTTCTCCAACTTCTTCAAGATAGGGTTTTGAAGCTTAAGAGTTATACTTTCCAATGGTGTAGTTTATTTTGAAAAAAAAACATGATATACTTTGAGAAAAATGGCTTCCAATATTCAACTCGAGTTTTCGTCCGGAAGAACGCGTTTCGCAATAAAAACAATGGCGCAATTGGAAAGAGCAGAAAAAAATCTATCGATATAGATCCTTGGTTTTTTTTTCAAAGACGCAGCATACGATTATGAACGAGTTAAACAGAGCGCCTTTTACGCGAAAAAAGGCACCGCGCGCGCTCGGTGGCCCGTTTCTGCTGGACGCTCCCATATGTATATATTACTACTAAATCTATTACTTGTATTCTATATTGCATTAGTCATTTTACTACCTTGTATGCGCGCATATATAAAATGTAATTATTTATTATAAACAGATTTCTAATTGTTTCGAGCTAATTGTTATATACACATATATATTCAAATTATTTAATAACTAAAGAATTCCGTCCTTATTGCGCCTACATGCACGAAGCAGTGTTGCTAACTCGTGGCAGTATATGCCTTGCGCACGGAACTGAGGTTCCGGGGCCAATAGGTTCAAATCGTTCGATCGAACCACGGTTCAACCGGAGTGAAGGGAGGTTGGAACTGTATGGCGTACCGGAGCAATAACGACGAAATAAAAGAAAGAGGCTTTGCAAAAAAAGAAGGTTTTGGGGTGCGCGCTCTTATTTTTTTTGTCTGCCGAGGAAGAATTGCGTTTGAATAAAGCGTCAGTAATTAAAGTTATTATAGTCTATTTTACTTTCCTCAACAGTACTTTTTATCCTCACCAGTGGCTGTACCCCGTTTATTTCCTATTTTTCTTTTTCGTTTTTCTGTTTACGTATGATTATAATTTTAGGCATTAGGTTTTTGTGCATTAAATGCGTTTTTGCGCCCTACATTGAGTGCTGAAAATGTCACTTTATGATACAGCGTTTACGCACACTGTAATAAACGGATTTTAAGCCCTTGTTGCATAATATACTATTTTGCGAATATGTTTAAAAGCTACAAATTATTCACTTTTTAATTGCATTTTCTTTTTGCTTCCTCCTAGAGAAAGGTTTGTGATAGTAAATTTTTGAGTTGTTGTAAAAACATGTTATAATTGTGTTCCGAGGTGTTAGGAATCAAAATACATGGTTTTTGAAAAATGTCTGTATGGATGTGTGTGTGTGTGTGTGTGTGTGTGTGTGTGTGTGTGTGTGTGTGTGTGTGTGTGTGTGTGTGTGTGTGTGTGTGTGTGTGTGTGTGTGTGTGTACGCCTGGATTTCAGCTTCTACTTGGTCGATTTTGACCGGACAGGTCTCATTTTTTTTTTTTGCGTGATGGCGGGTCAAAAATCCGTTTTTTGATTGGAGCGATGCGTTTTTGTTTTTTTTTCAAATTTTCGATTTTCTCAAAACTGTTTTTTGATTTTTTTTAATGATAGGATCGAGTTATTCGAATCTGATGGGTAGCGCTCGAAAGAGAATTAAAATACCTATATTTTCTAAAAAAAAAAGTTTCTAGCTATCACGGTTCTTTTGTTATTAACAAAAACGTGTTTTTTTTTTAGAAGCTTGTAACTCCTAAGCTTAACGGTCAATTTTTTTGAGAAAAATCATGATAATACAGAATAGCTATAATCTGTTAAATTTTGAATACATTCTGTAGGCTAGATTTTGAATAAAAAATTGAAAAATGAAAAAAATCAGTTTTGTATGTCCAACGATTACAAGAGTAAAATTGACTTAATGGCTTCAAAATTCCTTTTAGAGGTAGATTTTTTATAGTTCTCGGTCGAGTTCTTTGGGCAAAATGATTGGTCCATAAATTTCAGAGATATTTGAGGTTAAAAATTTTTTGACATTTTTTTAAAATCGTAATTTCTCGAGAACGGCTATATGTATCTGAATGGGGTGGGTGGCATTCGAAAGAGAATTAAAATACCTATATTTTCTAAAAAACATTAATTTTCTATCTATCACGGTTCTTTAGTTATCATCAAAAACAAAAACGTGTTTTTTTTTAAAACTCATAACTCTGCTACCGCTACCTACCGATACGATATCTACCGCTAGGTGGTGTGGAATGAGGAAACTTCATTGAGTAGGCATTCGATGATTTTTTTTTATTTTTTAAAAAACCAACCAACAAAATGAATTAAAATGTTTAAAAATTATATCTATTATAATCTATTATAATTATGAATTATGCATTATGAATGCATTATATTCTGCATTATTATAATTTATTTGTGAGTTATGAACTTTTTTAAAAAAACCCGTTTTTGTTAATAACAAAAGAACAATGATAGCTATAAATTTTTTTTTTCTTAAAAAATATGAATTATGAAATATAAAAAAAACACGTGTTTGTTAATAACAAAACAACCGTGATAGCTATTTGTTTCATTATAAAATATAGATATTTTACTTCTATTTCAAATGATAACTTTATTTATCAGCTCAAAATTTATATAAATTTGATATAAATAAATAATAAATAAATAAATAAATTTAAAAATTAACAATTTTTAATATTCATAAATGAATTTAATTATAATTATGCAATAAATTTTTTAAAAAATTATAAATTTTGTTATTAAAAATTAATTAAAGGAATCAACAAATTACGGTTAAGGAAGCTACGGGTCAATGAATTGGCAGCGGTTTTTTACTATGACCAGTCTTTTTGAATATGAAGTTTACTTATTTTCATTATTCAATCACGAACAAGCAAACAATTACAGATCTATAAAAACATAATGCATTAAAGAAGTTATTTTCCTAAATCATTCTAGAAAAATTTATTTCAAAGCCAAAATAGTCGTGACATTCAGCTAAAGGAATTAAATAACTCTCTAAAAAATTTTTTTACAAAAGTAAAAACTTATTAGAGGCAAGAATAAATTTGGTTACTATTCTATATAGTTTTATACTTAACAAACATTATTTAATAAACTCTCCCACCTTCTCTTTCTTCCCCCTCTCTCTCTCCCTCTGTACCAAAAATTTTAATGAGAGCTTAAATATTTTTTCAAAATAATCAACACGTTCCTTAAAAAACTAATTTTTTAAATATATTCTAACAACACAATTTGTCTGTAGTCCTTTTATTTATTCTAATCTCATTTATTCAATAAGCACTCTCTACAAATGGTAATAATTTTTTTCATGACTGTACAAATAATAATATTGTTAATAAAACTTTCTACGAAAGTATAAAATAAGGCAAGTATAGAAGTTTTTTCTGTATAATCTATAAAATAATATTTATGATTTTTTAAAAGAAGTCAAATAAATATTATAGTAAAAAAGTCTTTTACTTCTTTGAGCCAATGTATGCTCAACAAATTACATGTAAGTACATTCAAATTGTTCACTGCAAATCAAACAAACCAAAGTTGTGAAATCAATTATCGATAGTCAAGTAATGCAAACCATTCTCCGAAAAACTGTATGACTATGTTCTCAGAAATGTATTCAAATTTCTTCATTCTTCTATACAAATTAAACACAAGAAAGTACTGAAATCAATTAATTGTAGTCAAGTACCGGCCATAAGAACTTTTCACACCTCGCGAGTAATAGTACATTACGGTACAAGTGACGAAAGTTGAAGTTCCGCCACTGCGTGAAGTTGGCGCCCGAGGCGAAGCCGAGAGCGCCATATCACGCAGTGGCGGGCCTTGAAGTTTCGTCTCGTGTACCGTATACTATTTTTCTTGATGTTCGGTGGAAAGTACGTTTGCCACTGACAATGATAACGCACCCGACGGGCTCGAGAGCATTGAGTTCGATGCCTGCCCCCGACATTTGCGGCACGAGCGCAGCGAGTGCTGCTGGTCGGGGGGGCGGGCATCGAAAACATCACGTGCATAATTTTAATAAGTGAATTTTACTGAAGATCATGTAAAATATTTTTATTTTACGTGCAATTGTTACAATTGTTACACTTATTAATTGTATAATTTATAATTGTACAATTATTTTATAATTGTACAATTATTAAACATGCGGCACTTGCAGCTCCATTTGCAGCAACAAAGTCAACTACTTTATTTGTATCTGAAAAAATAAGTGATCACTCAAGAAGAAATTCTCATAAAAAGTGCGACATTATTAACGAACAATCTTTTATCCATTTCACAAATTAAAGCAATATAAATCACTTGTATACCCGATGGGCCGCATTGATTCTGACAATGCATATCCCGTTAGTGACTGTCACACATAATATTTAAATCGTTAACATACCTCGAAAATGATATGAACATTCAAAAGGTTATGTGTGAGTGCCACTAACGGGACATGCATTGCTAGAATCAATGTCCATCGGGTGTACCTTGATGATCAGAAGTGATAGTTTTTGTTGTAAATATAGGTTAATGACTTTGAATATGTTGACAAAACCTCTAAAACAATCTATTAATAAAGTCTACAGTTGCCTAGTTACCAACTCAGAATCAATGGTTAAATGTCCTTCTTTCGCCATCGAAAACAATGGCGAAACCACGTACTTTCCACCAGGTCAAAATTATTCAGCCAGCGGGCATAAAGTACTACATAACGCCCAAGAGGCCCAATAGCTCACACACTCCTACAAAACTTTATAGTACCTACGTACTTTACGCCCGTGTGGGCTAAATTATTTTAATTATATAACTATTATATCTTCTTTTTATTTCTAAAATTCATAAGAATTTTTTCAGATATTTACGAAAAGTCAAAGCCTATATAAAAAAATTACATAGTTACGACCACATCACCATTTTTCATTATTCTTTCTCAATTTTGAAATTTCTATAATATTATGCATCTTGGGACGACAATAGAAGTCTATAGAGCTGCTCTAGCAGGGGTGGCCCTCCCCGATCTCCTGTACATACTTGGCGGGCCCGACGGTTTACAGTTCAAGGTGTACGGCATGGCCATTTTCATATAAATATTCATATGTTTAAGGATCAGATAAAATGTATAAATGGGTTGCTTCTACATATTAACTACTGATCTATGAATCTATCACTCTGTTTTTAAATAGAAAGTACACACCCGTGTGAAAATATCATATGAGATCTCATATGAGATCCCATAATATATAAAATTGCATATGACATCACATATAAGATCTCATACGAGATATGCGCTGTCTGAAATTCTCATATGAGATCTTATATGATATTTACACGGGGGAAAAGGATATAAAATATGTTGCTTATAAAACGGTTAGTAAAATGTAAAGGACTTTTGAGCAGGCTATAAATTTATATGAATTTTTTATTTTATTCTCGTTTAAAAAGGACGGACACAAGGAAAAATATGTTTAGTAATGGAATATAAATCATGATTCTGCACATGTACGGATATATTGTACTTAACGGCATCAATTAAAAATTAGAGCTAATGTAATTATTTATGGTGCACTTATAGGTATAAATATTGTTAATGAATTTCTGCAAAAATTTAGTATTCTACATTTAAGTAGCCCACGTATCTGCAAACCGTCGGGCCCGCCAAGTATGTACGGGAGATCGGGGAGGACCACCCCTACTAGAGCAGCTCTATAGACTTCTATTGTCCTTTCAAGATGCGTAATATTATAGAAATTTCAAAATTGAGAAAGAATAATGAAAAATGGTGATGTGGTGGTACTTTATGCCCGCTGGCTGAATAATTTTGAAGTAACAATGTGGGCGTAAAATGTAATTTTACACGCGAGGTGCGAAAAGTTCTTATGGCCGGTACTTGACTACAATTAATTGATTTCAGTACTTTCTTGTGTTTAATTTGTATAGAAGAATGAAGAAATTTGAATACATTTCTGAGAACATAGTCATACAGTTTTTCGGAGAATGGTTTGCATTACTTGACTATCGATAATTGATTTCACAACTTTCGTTTGTTTGATTTGCAGTGAACAATTTGAATGTACTTACATATAATTTGTTGAGCATACATTGGCTCAAAGAAGTAAAAGACTTTTTTACTATAATATTTATTTGACTTCTTTTAAAAAATCATAAATATTATTTTATAGATTATACAGAAAAAACTTGTATACTTGCCTTATTTTATACTTTCGTAGAAAGTTTTATTAACAATATTATTATTTGTACAGTCATGAAAAAAATTATTACCATTTGTAGAGAGTGCTTATTGAATAGATGAGATTAGAATAAATAAAAGGCCTATAGACAAATTGTGTTGTTAGAAAATATTTAAAAAATTAGTTTTTTAAGGAACATGCTGATTATTTTGAAAAAATATTTAAGTTCTCATTAAAGTTTTTGGTATAGAGGGGGAGAGGAGAGAGAGGGAGAAGAAAGAGAAGGTGGGAGAGTTTATTAAATAATGTTTGCTAAGTATAAAACTATATAGAATAGTAACCAAACTTATTCTTGCCTATAATAAGTTTTTACTTTTGTAAAAAAATTTTTTAGAGAGATTTCACAACTTTTTAAGAGTAAAAGTACATTATAAATAATGTTTGTTAAGTATAAAACTACACTTTAATTAATTTCACAACATTTTTGGGTTTGACTTTCAGTATCCGTTTGAAAGAAATTTATTTCGACTTTAGAACGCAAAAATTTATTATTTATTCGTAGAATTCCTTTTCATAAAATAAAACCTAAATAATTTTTTAGGATATTGTATAGGTTTCGGAAAATAATTCTTATGGTTTCCGAAAAAATTCTTATCGTTTGTAAAAGTTTTTGTAAAGTGATTGTAAAGATTTTGGAAAAGAATTTCTCGTTGCTTGCAAAAGTTTGTAAAGGATTGTAGAAGTTTTGTAAAATAATTTATTAATGGATTTTTTAAAAGATGTAGTGATGGACCATTTTTGGAGATATTTTGTAGAGAAAATATAATAATGAATAATTTACAGAAATGATTCTGTTATTGAAAGTACTCGACTTTAATTTAATGAGTAATATTACAAATAAGAAAAATGATTTTTGTAAGAAACAGAAAACATTTTCATAGCAAATACATACAAACAAATATTGTAAAGAGATAAAGAGATAATTTAAAAATGAGAATAGTTACTGCTAATAGCAAAAATCAGTTTTGTGAGAAATAGAAAATGTTTTTATAAAAATTATAGAAAATATTAAAAAAAATAGTTTTTAAAAGTGTTTATTATAATTGTTTCCAAAAAACATGTAAGCTTTCAGTCAAGTTCTTTGTAGAGAGTTGGACAGTTGTTGAGAGCAAGATTGTTTGGATAAAAACATTAAACTTTTATTAGTATTTCAACAGAGAATTTAAAGTTGTTAAAAAAGATAACAATAATATATTTTTTCTTTGTAGCTATCACAAGGAATAAAAGAAAAAAGTACAAGTTCTCAGAATTACAATTCAAATCTCTGTATCACCTGATTCTCTTGCTTTTATAAAACTCGAAGCTCAAAGTTGGCTGAGAAGTTGAGTTCTCATGTCAACTGCCATTTTCATAACAGCAGGCGGTACAAAGTTTTTTAAAAACTACTTGTTGCATCTATTTCTCTGAAATCACCTAATCCTCTAGCCTTTACAAAATGCGAAGCTCAAAGTTTGCCATGTTAACTACCCTTACGTAACAGCACCTGATACTAAGTTTTTTCACAAAACACTCTTATGCATCCATTTGCTCTTGTCTTTTTTACAAATTATTATTACATTATTAAATTTGTGCTAAAATTTACCTTTAGCCTTTTATTGCACATTCTAAAGCTGGAATTCGTTTCATTATTTTGGTATCCACATATTTCTTTTTCATAATATTTTATCAAAGTCTTGCAAGGGTACTAGATCTAATAATCATACTACTGCATCACAATCAGCTAGCAAATTAAAATGTTGGTTGCAGAGTCAAAAAGTAGCCATTACAGTAATTTATATTATGGTTTTATGTACTGTATATTCACAGAACAAATTGCTCCTCTGAAACATTTGGCGCCCCTCACCATAAGCCAATCATTAATTACATTATTTTCAATACTTGGATTCGTTGAAGTTTTCACTAGAAACCACTTGAATTAATAACCTATCAGACACATCTTGCAAAATTAAAAACAAAAGTTTATGAACTAAGAATCATTGGAAGAAAAAAGCTTTCTCGATATTCTTTTAGAGTAGGAAATATAAAACATCTTGAAATTATTATTGATTGAAACTACTTAAATTAATAACTCATGATTGCCACACATCTTGTAAAATTAATAACAATCAGTTTATGAACTAAGAATTACTGATAATAAAAGCTTTCTTGACATTCTTGTATACTTTTTCAAATAATTATCTGAATCTTGTGTAGACAAATATTTACTGAGAAATCCTCTGAAACATTTTGACGTCTCCCACCGTGAGAAAATTATAAAATTAGATTAAGCACTTTTATTCGTTGAAATTTTCACAACAATAACACATCATTTTTGCTTTTTTCTGTATTTTAATGTTCATTTGGCATAATCTTTTAATTCGCGTTTAAGTAAATATGTACAAGAGCACAGCACTAATATCAACTAAGTTCCTTGAAGTATAGACAAAAAATGCTTTTTTTTTAACCAAGGCTCTAACGTCTGACCAATATTTTAAATTCTGATTTTAAATAGAGGTTCTAAATTTGTTATAAACACTTCATTTAATACATCATACCGCTACTTTATTTTATTTATTATACAAAACATTTTATTATATCTGATCTGAAAACTTGCACTGACTTCACTATAATTATATTATATTTAAGAATACTGATCACTTTTTAAGAATACAATAAAATATTTGTATCGGGCTGAGCTTATTCCATAAGTCTTCAAAAAAATCCACCAGCTGAATATGATCTTCAACTAGATGGATGATCTATGAAAATCGCAATTACTTTATTTTATTTTGAAGAATTAACTTCAAAACATAATACTTTTTTCATACTTTTTGAGCAATACTGTCTAAAACATCTTAGTTGTTGGTTTCTAGCAGGTCTTGTCACATTTTGAGAATAGATTGAATCTTATAATACACATTGGAAAATCAAATCAGGATATTTCTAAGTTATTTTCTTGTACAGGCCGCTTGTAGATTTTCACTTCTTCAGGCCGTTGTTTATAGTAATATGCAAAAATTACTAAGAACTCCTCTAAAACATTTTGACGTCTTCCACTGTAAGAAATTTTCCACTTACAATCTAAAAAAAAATATAAAAAATCAACACAAAGTGTCAATGTTCATTCTTATAACCAATATATTTTATATTTTAAAAATAGATATTTATTAGTCATTCAATACGTATCTGATTATTTTTGACGTTGATATAAACAAGAAATCTTGTAGTTAATATGTAATCTTGTAGTTAATATGTAAATATGTAATTACAAGGGCTACAAAAACAAAAAATGTTTCAGAAAAACCACATTCACAACCTAAAAAATAAGTAAAATATAAATTAAAATAATTTTATAGTTTTAATAACAAAAACTTTTTATATTGTCATTAAGCTGTATTTTTATTTTATCTTATAAGTTTAGATTTTTCTCCACCTCATCATTTGATTGCAGCTACTCTTTTTTGTTATTTTTTTTTTTTTTTTATACATCAAAATCAAATTGAATTCAAAATCAATTTCGAACTCCACAAATGACTCCATAAATCTTGTAACCTGTAATAGTATATTACGCACCATGGGAGGAAAAACTTGGGCAGTCCACAGCTCGTGTAAATGGTAAACATGAGCTGGGGGCTGGCCAATTTTACTCCCGTGGTGCGTATACTATTTTTCCTCACATCGAGGCTGAAAATGCCATATTTCCGTTTCGGAGCCGGGCGGGAATGAGGTACTTTCGGCCCGGTGTGAGGAAAAATTAAAAAATCACACAAAGTATCAATTTCAGAAGAATTATTTTATTATTATATCTATTTTCTTTAATACTTATCTAAAATCTAAAATATATCTAAAAATCATTTGCCCCGTTAATAGAAGTAGATATATAAAAGTAGATAAAAATATTCTCATAATTAAAAATAAAATCTTCTTACATGATGATGATACTGACATGTGTATATATTGAGAGATTGAGAGAGATCTGTAGTAAGGTTAGGTAGTCGGTAGGTATATATATATATTCACATCTGGGACGCATTTTGAGGATTATATAAGTCATATATACCGAATTTTGAGGATTTTGTAGGCATTTTGAGGAGTCTCCTCAAAAGTCCAAAGCACTCGAGAGGCATTTTGAGGATTTTTCAGCGGTTTCCACAATAGTGTGTTAATACATCGATTTCGGAAATTCCGTGATATTTTTCCGTAAAAGCGGGCGCCGCAGGCGTCGTGGTGTTAGTCAATAACCTTAGGGTCATTATTTCTTTAGTCACGCGCATGTTTATTGGTTGTTTATAACAATGTTTATATTTGTGTCACCACTATTGTACAAATTCTTTATGAAATCCTCAAAATACCGTCCAATGATATTTATATATATATAATACTGAAACAGGAAACCGGAAGTGGAAAGAAAAACGATCTGATCATGAAAAATGGAGAAATTTTAGAATCGGAAATCAGACATAAAAAATTTCACTATTTAATATAATACGAGAGCATCCTTTTACGTGAAATTTTTTGTGCAGCATAGTATAACAACATAGCATCTAGTTATATTAGTTGTAGTGAAATATAAGCGATTGAAAATTGCAGTGAATATTTCAGAAAATCTCGAGCACCCATTTCAATGTATATGTAGCGCGGTCGACCCTCAGGCTTCTTCTATACTTGCCTTCGGAGCGCTCCCGCGCTCCTTGATAATATGCACACATATAGCCGTTCAACAAAATTATTTCTATGTTTACTTCAACAAGAAATATTATGTATCAATTCCTTTAATTCCTTTGACAAAGGAAATACCAATATTACATTAAGACCGAATTTTTTTATCACCTAAACTATTTAAATTATATCTACTGTTATTGACACCATAACTAAAGTTAATGTATTTAATTCGATCATACACCCAATTGAGCCACACACGAACTTTCTCAGCCTTACTATATGGGAAAGCTTCATTAAACATTTAACTATAGTATCACGGGGCTCTGCTCCGACTGTATATTCGAGCCCTAGCGAGTCAGCATAACGATAAGAACAAGATGCGCCCGATGCACTCGAGCAAGTATTGCAGTGATATCTCTGGGGTAAGAGGATTGGACAAAAAGCTTTGGGTCCGTCTGCTCAAATCCAGTCATCGCATATTGCTTACGCTACTTATTCATTTAAATTTGCTTCATTGTATTCTCGAACGTAACACTATTATCTAAAAATTTGAAAAATTATGATAAATAATTGTTACGGACGTAGGTTCACTTTATTAGTTTATAGATTTTCGAAAGAGAGAGAGAGGGTCTCGCGACGGCTCGTTCCCGACTGACGAGGGCGTCCGTCCTGCCGACTTCCTCCGTCCAAAAATGTGGAGGGAGGCGGAGTGTTCCGGAAGTGGAAATGCAAGTCCCCGGAACACTCGGCGACGGCCGACGTTGACAGAAAATCGTATATCCGACGCCGCGCGGATCGAGCGCTACACGTGCCGGCAGACTGCAAGTTTGTCCATGTGACAATATCATTATTTGATAAATGCATAAGTTATACAAATACATTCAATTATCACTCATAAAAGTTACGTATTATTATTTATTTTTTTATAAACTTCTCGTAGTTAGTAGATTATGAACACTTTTCGATAGACACAACAATACACAATGCACTGTTTCTTGTTGTTCCTTGTTGTTCTTTGTTGTTCCTTCGTATTCCTGTGTTATTCGTATATTCCTTTTTTAAGTGTCCTGGCCTTAAGTGCACAGTTAACCAGTTTCTTATTTAGCTTACAAGGCTCTTTTCACTATTGGAGTATTCGAAAAATTTTTTGTAGTTTAATGTACATTTATAATTTTTATCGAGTTTAGATTGAAAATAATTAAAAAACATTTTAGAATATATCGACAGATTTTACTACACATGACGAAGCATAGTCAAAATGTTCTTTTTACATTTTGGCTTGCTATGAAGTCATTACTAACGTTATAGAATATTACTTCTGGTACGTTTTCAATTATTATAATTTTCGCACACCCTGGTGTAAAGTGTTGTGTTTATTAAAACGCCACACATGCTCTCTGATACGAATTGCCACGCACATGCGTGTTTACTTTATTCCCGTCTAGCGTCACCTAAGTGTTACTGCCCTCGATTGGCTCGGACCACAAATCATTCGCAGGCGGCACAGGTCGGGAAAAAAGTGAGTTTTCGACCCTGATATCATAAATTAAACACAAATAACTTTCCGTCGGAAATGCAAAAAAGTTGTAAGGTGATTCGACCAGTAGCTGCGAACACCTACCAGTAGATGAACGATATTAAATAAAATCAGTTTGTATCAATTATTATAAAATTAAGGAAAGGTATTTCTTTTCGTACTGAGAAAAGCGATTCTTTATAGAAATATTAAAGGCAACTCAATCTTTAAGAAAAGATTTTGTCTAAAAAAAAATAATTATTAAGATGGATATACTATTACTAGCGGGGTTATTTACGCGCGCGATACGTGCACGCGTGGTCCTGAGCATTTTCAACATTAACCTCACATGAGTGTATAAACAAATAACGTAAAGTAGGCTACATTTTTTAGAAAATTAACCAATCAAAGCACGAATAAAAGCGATATATTCAATTCAAATTTATAAATGGATTTATCCCATTGCTTCTTTTATAAATGGATAAAATATGTACTGTAGTATAGTTCATATATTATAGTACTAACATAAGATACTATACTATAGTTGAAGAATAGTAATACTTTACCGTATTACGTATATTTATTACTTATTTCCTTGACTGATTTCCAAAATATTTTACATAGAAATTAAACGAGAAGCAGTCGATCAGAGCGAATTTGAAGTAAACACTAGGACTACCTCTCTCTTCCACAATCATATGTTAAAAAATTAAACTTTGTATCGGTACAGGGCAAATCAATCGGTCGTGCAAATTCTATCTCATCCGTTACGATATCCTCCCACAACTCCTTCCTCACACATTTAACACACGCTCGTAAATCGCCTGCCTTTCCTTTTTTACAGCGTCCCATAGTCTCATGCACAGAAATGTAAATAAACAAGAAAATATGCGCTGTCCTAAAATAGGAAAAAGCGCGAAAAACGTGGTCCTCGCGAGCAATCTATTCCAGCATCCCCGGCGGTAATTTTAAGCAATTGCCTCGCAGTCATCGATCTTCTCTCGAGAGCGTTGCTGGGGGCATCACGACGGGAATCACAGAGTAAGCGCTCGAGCGCATGTCGTAGCCAGCGACGACTTATCTCACTTTGCGTCCGCATTGTGTGCGCCGCTGGCGCTAATTACGCGGATCGTACACGCGTTTGCGCATAATACGCTGGGTGCAGAAATTCCCCGAGTAATTATGGATTTTGCGAATCGAATACACGCAAGTTCACTGCTGGCGGAGTGGGATGGATGTACAACTTTCCAACCTCGCGCATATTATTCCTGCCTCTCCCATTTTCTAGCTATAGGGATTATATGAGTTTACACACGTAGGTGTACGTCTGATGACAAGGGCGTGCACTCACTTACGCACAGCCAAGAGAGTTCTATCGTAACAGGGTGTTTTTTATTTCTAGGCGATTTCTTTAACGTGTACAAAAATGTGGGTTACACTGCGTTGCAGGATAAATATTTGTTTCTTTTCATGGGTTATTGTTTAATGACGTGCTGACTCGTTCTACGGCTGGGAAATGCTTTAATTCAAATTGAATTCGATATGGAATTGCAAAAGAAAAAATATTTTCACATTTGCAGCTATTTTTGAAAAGAGAATTTTTTTATGGATAAAATTAAATTGGCATTACAAAATACACGGTAACTGCATTATTCGTATAAGTCAATTAAGTCAATGGTATAAAATTATTATCTTCTAGATCATTTCCAAAATAAAGAACAATTTTATGATCTAAAATATTAATTTCGATATTTAGAACGTGTGTATTATTACTTTTATCTGCATATGCATATTAGGCAAGTGTAAATTATTTTATTATTTAATTTTATGGTTTATTAAGATATTGACACAGTAAACCCATTACACATTAGTTCGTTATTGTAATGTTAGTGTAACTGTTATGGAAGCAAGACATATTTTACGTAGGGGAGACCGGGGCAAGTAGCGCAGGGAGGTAAGTTGACAAAACTTATTGTACACACAGTATTACGTCGTGGGTCAGTCGTTATAAATACTATTACTGTATTGTACATTGATGTTCGTCACTTTATACAGTATCTATGACGACAGAGCCATGGTGCAATACTGTATTTACAATAAATTTTTTATAGTATCGTCAACTTACCTCCCTGCGCTACTTGCCCCGCTCTCCCCTGCTTTACCTACTTTACTGTAAAAAAAGTTATGACATCTTTCGCAATGCATGCACTTCTATTAAATTGAATTTTTAGATCTGTAGAAAAAAAAATGAAAAATATATCCTTAACTTTTCAAGAAACAGCATGGAAGTGAAGTGTAGAGCGCAGTTTCTGTCGGTTGAGAATCGCTGTAGCAGAGCGGGACACCGAGTTTCATCATCCACCGGCTCCTTTTCATCTCGCGCGCCTGTGCCCTGTTCCTCACCTCCGTCTTACATCTCATGCCGCCCGCGGCTCTAACGTAATTTCTTTTAGAGCGCGATATATTTAAGTGCTGGTGTCAGTTATCGCGCGCGTGCCGCTTAATGCGAAAGGGATAATCCGTGTCTTGAGTGATAAAGGTATCCCAACGCTCTACTGATTTCTTTCTATTTAACAGGGCCACGTTAAAGTAAAAAACATTCATACGAGGCAGGGAGGCTATATGCAAATGAAAAAGTTCGGAAGTCCGTATCTCCGGGAACGCACAAAAGGGTTTTTTGACTACAAAAAGTTTCTGCGAAAGTTTGAAAGAAAAAGTTATCAGCAAATGTGCGGTATTGAGATTTACTATAGTAATGTAGAATTTTATTCTAATCACTATATCGTTTAAAGAAAAGTATCTATTTATTATACTTATTATTGAATATATATGGGTAATTCCATAATATTTTTAACTATTGTGTAAAACTTTTTAAAAATTATTTATTGCTGCTATTAACATGGCCTGCGGAGCACATAAATGAGACTGGGTGCAAAATTTTCAATTAACCTATAAATTAACCTATAAAACCAGTCCTGTAATCCATATTAGTGTGCCACGCAGGCCGCAGCCTGGGGATGTACAAAACTGTCTAAAAAAGTTGCTGTAATGGTTTTAGGGACTTTTTTAGACAGCTTTATAATTTTTTTTCTTCTTCAAAAAAAATTAAGAAAAGAACTTAAAAATTCAGCAAATTATAGTATTCTACGTTCTAAAATAAACAAAAAAATGTTCATGGCAATATCTTTTTTAAATTTCGAAATATAACCTATTTATAAAAAATTACGTTTTCAACAGTAAGTTGGGACTAACTATAGCTAGCGGCATGCTTATTTTAAAATTGTAGAGAATTTTATACTGCACAGAGTGGACGCTAATGAAAAAATCTCAGATGAGATATGAGATGACTTCTCAGGTGAGATCTGAGGTAAAATCTCACGCCAAAATCTCACTTGAGATTCTGCTCCAAATATTGCGGAAAACTTACGTAAATTAAAACTCAGCTCCTTGAGTATTGGAAATCGCCAATTAGCATGTTGTACCCCCCCCCCCACCCCCCGCCCACCAGATGAACTCAAAAACACGTTAAGAAGCATTTTACATGAATTTTCAATTTTTGCAAATTTGGCACATGAGATCTCACCTAAGATCTCACCTGAGATCTCATCTACCAAATTTGTAAAAATTCAAAAATCGTATAAAATGCTCCTTAACGTGTATTTTTAAGATCATCTACTTCCTACTTTCTCACTCACAAACATATTAAAATTGTTAAGTTACAAAAAAATGTTTTAATATTTTTTTTATTTTCAAGCTTTCAAAAAGATAAGATGATTGCACCGTTATTAAAGAGACACACATGCTTGAGAAATTTAGTCTTGCAATTCCTGGAAAATAGATAAGTTTTCGAATTCTAGGTTTACTTAAATTATTGTAATTGAATTCAAGATGTTAGGAAATTATCATATAAAGTAAACTAACTTTCAAAAGATAACGACAACATTGATTCAGAATGAAACTTTAGAAACGCGTGGCATTATAATTTATAAGTCTATATTAACCCTTTTAGATCTCATGTATTCCGCACTATAATAGTGAAAAAGATACCCTTCCTGGATTTCCAACATTTTTTGAGAGTTGTTCAGGCATGCAAAATGATAACCTCTCACGATACTTTTAGCTCCCTTGCCTCCTCCCCGCATCCCCCACCACCCAAAAAACTGATTTTTTCATAAATAATTTTTTTTAGTAAAATAATTGCTTTGGAAAAGTTCGCAACAATTTAAGCATATTCTACGTAAAAACACACATCTTCTCAAATTTGTTCATAATTTGAGAACCTCAAGAACTAACCTAAAAAAATTAAAAAATACTTAAAATCGCTCTATAATTGAGCCATATTGCGGGTAAGGTGTGAAATTTTGTGAAAAAGTCAATATTTGGGCACTTGCATCAATTTTTTCAAATTTTTTGGAGTGGTGGGCCATGCCCATAAATGCACAAACCCGCTTTTTTTTAGCTATTTTGGACCTCTGTCGACTTACCGCAGGCAGGTACGATAACACACATAGCACCATCGTATTTTACGAGAAAAAATACACAAAAAACATGTATAACACTTGCTGCCACTAGTTTTCGACTATCCAATGCAAAATAACAACGGAAAAATAGACCAGACATATGGGAAGACCTTAATGTTTATCTTTTATTTGTGAATAATCATCTAAAAATATTAGTTCCAAGTATTGCCTATATTATTATTCACGTATTCTTCTCGTTGAATGCAATGGTGTCATCAGTTTTTCCGTAACGGTAAGACCACTGAGGTAAAAAAAAAATGCAAGCATTTTTTGGAATTTTTTCCTTATTCTTGGATTTTAAAATCAATCGATAAAAAATTATTTGACTTTCAAGTATATATATGGGATATTTCAGGTGAAGTCAGCAGCTCAAAATTTTAAAATCGCTCAAAACTCGTTTTCTTTTAGTTTTTTATGAAAAAAAAATGTTTCTCAAATTTTAGGTCGATATTTGCAAATATAAAAAAGCTATGCAAGATTGAAAATTCATTTTTTTTTTCAATTTTTGGTTAAAATACAAGTTTATTCATTTTTTAACTCAAAATCTTGAAACTTTTTATATAGAACATTGATTGGCAAAAAGTTTGCATTTTTTCTGTAGAATATGCCAGCATATATATATATATATATATATATATATATATATATATATATATATATATATATATATATATATATATATATATATATATATATATATATATATATATATATATATATACTATCAAGTAATTTTTTGACAATGCATAATTTTATTCACGAAAAATTATCGCACTGTTTGAGAATGCCATAATATAATGAGGACATACTATGGGTGTTTGAAATAAATTTTTCTTACTATTCATTACCATATTGTATCCGCCGCCCAATCTAAGCTTTCTTGGAACTTTTAACAGCTATATTGGTTCCGCCATCTTGAATTTCGAAAGTCCAATAACAAAATCTTGATCAGCGATCTCGAAAACCCTTATGTACGTATTTTAAGCAAAATCTAAGATTCCCTCGAACTTTTGAATTTTGAATTTTGAAAGTCTGATAGCAAGATTGTGATCAGCGACCTCGAATACACCTGTACTCCAATTTCGAGAAAAATATAAGCTTTTTTCGACTTTTTAACCGCCATATTGGATCCGCCATTTTGAATGTTGAAAGTCTGATATCAAAATCATGATCCGGAACTAATTCAAAAACCTCTGTACACCAATTTTGAACACGATTTATGCTTTTTTCTTACTTTTCATTGCCATATTGTATCCACCATTTTGAATTTCGAAAGTCTAATAGGAAAATCCTGTTCAGCGACCTCGAAAACCTTTGTATGCTAATTTTAAGCAAAATCTAAGCTTCCCTTGCACTCTTGGCCGCCATTTGGAATTTCGAATTTCCGATAACAAAATCTTGATCGTCGATCTTGAAAACCCCTGTATTCCGATTTCTAGAAATACCTAAGCTGTTTTCAAATTTTTAACCTCCATATTGCATCCGCCATTTTGAATTTCGAAAAACAAAATTTTGATTAGGGACCCCGAAAATCTCTGTATACTAATTCTACGCGAAATCTAAGATTTTTTTCGAATTTTTGACCGCCATATTGGATCCGCCATTTTGAATTTCTAAAGTCCAATAGCAAAATCTTGATCAGCGACCTCGGAAACCCCTATATAACAATTTTCATCAATATCTGAGCTTTTTTCAAATTTATAATTTTCCTTCTCGTAAGCGTTTCTTGTGCGTTACTTCATCAAATGATTCATATATGAATTATGTATAACAGATCGAGGAATCTCTATCGAGATCCGCCTTGAGGCCGAGAGGGCTAATCCTCATAGAGTTATTATAGATAGAGTAGGCAAGGAATAGGCGCTCTTGTAAGTGGAAGCGTCCTATCGATAGAAAGAGAGAGGAGATCGGCGAGCCCTTTCTATCTCTGTATAATGTCGCATGCCAGATTGAAACTCTAATTTCAACAACACAATTTCAAAAATTACAAACTTTTAAGAGAAAATGTTTATTTAAATATTTTTTGAGATTAAAAAGTTAAGAAATTCGATAATATAATAATATTCTTTATACCACTCTAACCTCAAAATCATAACTTTAATATGATTATTCGGCTCTCATGGTATAAAATACTGTCCGACACTGGTGTGTAAGGTGATTTTTACCGCATTCGACTTTTCTCACTCGCTTCGCTCGTGCGAAAAACGCTCATTACGAATTTGAACTCATATTTTACCAAATCAAAATAGCGGCCAAATATTGAAACATTGCTGAATTTTGCAATTCTATATGGGGGATTTCTGGATTCGCATGATGATGAATCTGAATTCAGCTTATAAAAATTCAAAATGGCGGATCGAAGATGGCGGCTAAATATTAAAATATTATTGGATTTTGCTGAAAATTGTATATACGGTGTTACTGGATTCACTGGTTACGAATCTGAACTCAGATTTAGAAAATTAAAACTGACGGACCCAAGATGGCTACCAAAAATTGAAATTTTACTCAATTTTGCTAGAAATTATATATAGGGGGTTTCCGAATTCGCTGATTAGGAATCTGTACTCAGATTTTGAGAATTCAAAATGGCGGATCTAAGATGGTAGTCATATATTCAAATATTATTGGAATTTTCTGAAAATTGTCTATACGGAGTTTCTGGATTCGCTGATTACGAATCTGAACTCATATTTTGCCAAATCAAAATGGCGGCCAAATATTGAAAAATTACTGAATTTTGCAATTGTATATGGGGGATTTCGGGATTCGCATGATCACGAATCTTAATTCATTATTCGCTGATTAAGAATCTGAATTCAGATTACGAAAATTCAATATGACGGATCGATGATGGCAGCCAAATATTGAACTATTACTGGATCTTGCTGAAAAATGTATGGATTCGCTGATTAGGAATCTGAACTCAGATTTTGAAAATTCAAAATGGCAGACAAGAATTAAAATATTACTGGATTTTGCTGAAAAATTAGTTTATAATCAATAAATAACAAATAATATCAGAGCTGACATAATGAACTACATATATATTATGCATTATTTTGTTAAATATAAATATACCTAATATTTTAAAAATGAATAAATGTTAAGAATAATTTTTTTAAAAAACAATACAGAAAATTTAAAAGAAAAAATAAATGTTTCAAGATATTGTTTAATAGGGGGTTATTCTTATTCATTATTATCAATATTTATCTTCATATGAAATATAATCCGCAACTACTATTATAAGATTAATTTTATATTACATTATTATATTTTTTAAAATAATCAATTTTTATATATAATTAAAACTTAAATAACTTTCCATATTTATCTGATCCAAATTTTTGTGATTATTCACTGAATGAATATTCGAGCATATCTAGCAAATTTAGAAAAAAAACATTTTTAAAAACAAAATTCAGTTTACACATATTTTAGAAAACGATTTTCAGTTGTATTAGCTGTTGCTATAATATATTTTTTTTAACAATTCACACTAAAATGGGGGTTGGCGAGTGGAGCGAGCAGGGGGCAAAGCTCCCTAGTCTATATATATATATATATATATATATAAATATTTATCTCAATTGAGATTATAACTCAAAATTTTTTTACTCATTCCAAATTAACTCCAAAACACAACCCTAGAGTTTTAGAGCAAAATATTCAATCGTTCAAAGTTAGAATTAATTGCAAATTTGAAAATTTTGAATTTTTTCATAAATCTTCAATTTTTATGATATTTTAACTCAAAAACTTGAAATCTTTTGTATAGCACATTAAATGGGAAAAAGTTTCCAAATTGTAAGTAGAATTGCTCAGAATTTTTGCAGATCGATGCCAATTATTTTGAATTAATTTAATTAATTTATACTTAATTAATTTATACTTGACAGAACACCATTCAAAATATGCTTAAACCGAATGCGACTGTATTAGTATCCCTCACCAAAGGCTATCGAATTTGTAAAAAAGGTTACCTTTAAAATGTGATCATGATGGAGATGGAAATCGATCACAGAAAAAAGTTACGGGCAATTAAAACTGTCAAAACAGTGAAAAATACTATTATAGTACCATAATAGTACTATAATAGTATTATCACAGTATTATAATAGTATTATAATAGTACTACAATAGTAATACAATAGTACTATAGTAGTACTATATAGTACTACAATAGTACTATAATAGTGTTATAATAGTATTATAATAGTATTATAATAGTACTATAAAGGATTTTTCACTGTTTTGACAGTTTTAATTGCCCGTAACTTTTTCTGTAATCTATTTCCATCTTCATCAAGGTTGCATTTTAAGGACGTTCTCCGAGAAAACGATTTTCTTGTGATTTTCCTGAAACTTGCAGAAAATGTTTGATTTTTAGTCCTTAGTACATGCTTCAAAGTCCCACGACCAAAGCGGTATTCAAAATAAAAATATTTGATTTCAAAGTTTCAGCGTTAACATGGGATCCCTATCTAAGCTCGTTGGAAAAATACATTTTAATTTACTGTAAAAGAAGTTTTCTTTGTGATTTTTTTTCAACCATGGGATATAAAACTAGAAATCGAGAGGAATAATATGGTATAATTTTCAATATGGCAAGCGGTATTAATTTCGAAGACATAGCGATATAAAGAAAAACAACCATGTTATTTGTATATCTATATATAGTCACACCGTGTAAGTGGTATTTATTTAAAATATCGTATTGACATCTTTTTTCTTACATCGTCATTTTTTATTATTTTTAGAGTAGTTTATAGAGACTCATGAAGGGTTTCCATCATAAATAATATTTTTAGATCACAATTTTTGCGATATTGATGAAGTTGAGCCGGAGAACGTCCTTAAAGGTAAACTTTTTTACAAATTTGTTAGCCTTTGGTGAGGGATATTGATACAGTTGCATTCGCTTTAAGGTGGTTCTATGAAAATGTCATTGAATGCGGACATTTACAAAAAAAATATATTATTATTCTACAGATGCTGACAAATTTTTTAGTATTTTTTTCAATACAGGTTGCCACGAAAATTTTTGAGTAAAAAATTCTTGAAAATGTATACTTTTACATGGCAATTCATTGCCGTGTCAATAGAATCATGTGTTTTGAGTAGAAACTTCCTAAATAAATATAGAAGTCGAATGCGGAGGAAGTTAAGAAAAAGAGGTTGTTAAAGTTTAAGACTTAAGCTTTGCAATGATCACTTCAAAAATGCATGGAGCCACGAAAAATTTGAGATATTAATGATTATAAACACAAATAGCAGACGACGTGCACGAGAGCGAGAAAGACAGAACCACGCGCATGCCCGCCGCATGGTATATAGTCTAGGCGCAGGCTATGATTTCGTAGCCGATTGAGAGCCATTGCTCTACTCAAGGTTTTTGTATGTATTTTTTCATCCTGATTACAAATTTTGAGGGTAGAAGTCCTGAAAGTGGTCAGATAAATTGTTATTAACAATTTAATTGTTTAAATCGTTATTTCTTTAATTCTTTGATAGATATCAAAATTTTGCTTTTGCAAAATTGTTGGTTTTTCATTCAGAAATATGCTCGATTTTGAATTTTTAAGAAAACTTAATTAGAAAAAAAGTTATAGCAAATTTAGTGCAAAAAAGCCCTGATGTACCTTCGCGCGGCCACTCTTTCGCTTGTATCTCCGGTTCTAACGAAAAATTTTCAACTTTCAACCTCACATTTTGAAGAGAGAATAATATTCTATTAAGCTACTTCATAATTATTATCTATAATTTAGTTTACATAATTATTTAAACGTTTTTAATTAAAAATTTCAGTAAAAAATGTCAATTTAATTTGTTTATAAGACTTTTTTCACTATTTGCACTAATTTTCTCAAAATTTTTCTATTGCAAAGTTGTCTGTTTTTCATTTACAAATACGCTAGATTTTGAATTTTTAAGAAAACTTAATTAGAAAAAAAGGTATCGCAAATTGAGTGAAAAAAAGTCCCGTTGTAGCTAAGCGCGATAATTCTTTTACTTCTTCTGGCAAAAATTTGTTAATTTTCAGCTAAACATAAAATATTATTAAATTAATTTATAATTATTATCTATACTTTAGTGTAAAAAAAATTAAGCGCCACAATTTTAAACTTCAAGTAAATAATATTGATTCATTTGATGTACACGCATAAATAAAAATGGCATTGATATTTTATCAAATAATCTATTATTCGTTTTTCAACGTATTTCCACATCTCAAGTTTAATCTGAAAATTAATGTAACAAAACCAAAATATGCCAAATTTAAAATTTAAAATATTATTTATGTGGTTGAATTTGAAGTACTGCATTAAATGCGATGCGCGGGCGCAGCGCTCATAAATAAAATGATTAAATTAATATAATTTAGAGTTCTTAATTCCATATTTTTATGAAGTTTTATTAAAAAAAATCTTAGTAAACTATGTGTATTGATTTTATTAAAATATTTTGATTTCATTTAACAAATAAAATCGACATTTTTTACAGAAATTTTTCGGTTGAAACGCTAAAATAATTATTTAAACTAAATTATAGATAATTATTATAAAGTAGCTTCATAGAATATCATTCTCTCTTCAAAATGCGAGGTTGAAAGTTGAAAAATTTTCGTTAGAACCGGAGATACAAGCGAAAGAGTGGCCGCGCTTAGCTACAACGGGACTTTTTTGCACCCAATTTGTGATACCTTTTTTTCTAATTAAGTTTTCTTAAAAATTCAAAATCTAGCGTATTTGTAAATGAAAAACAGACAACTTTGCAATAGAAAAATTTTGAGAAAATTAGTGCAAATAGTGAAGAAAGTCTTATAAACAAATTAAATTGACATTTTTTACTGAAATTTTTAATTAAAAACGTTTAAATAATTATGTAAACTAAATTATAGATAATAATTATGAAGTGGCTTAATAGAATATTATTCTCTCTTCAAAATGCGAGGTTGAAAGTTGAAAAACTTTTGTTAGAACCGGAGATACAAGCGAAAGAGTGGCCGCGCGAAGATACATCAGGACTTTTTTGCACTAAATTTGCTATAACTTTTTTTCTAATTAAGTTTTCTTAAAAATTCAAAATCGAGCATATTTCTGAATGAAAAACCAACAATTTTGCAAAAGCAAAATTTTGATATCTATCAAAGAATTAAAGAAATAACGATTTAAACAATTAAATTGTTAATAACAATTTATCTGACCACTTTCAGGACTTCTACCCTCAAAATTTGTAATCAGGATGAAAAAATACATACAAAAACCTTGAGTAGAGCAATGGCACTCAATCGGCTACGAAATCATAGCCTGCGCCTAGACTACATAGTAGTTCAGCCATACAACCGTTTTTGCTCTATAACTTCTTATAGTGTGGAAATTCCCTCACAGGGTAACGCACAACTTCCTCTGTTTGATTTCCTTCTTTAAGGAGAGGTAACTGTAATTGCCCAGGCTCCTCCTACGTGGATTAATTTCTACGTAAGGGGCTCCTGAACGGTGATCCGGGCAGGCTGTACCTCACTGGTAGGGGGCGACGGAGGGGGCCCTCACCATCCCTTTTTTCTTTCTTTCTTTTTCGTTCGCACAACTTCTCCAATGTCATTGTTATGTCGAACTACGAGGCGTGCCTCGTTTTTGAACGTCTTTACATAATTACAAGGCTTGGCTTCTCTCGTTTAGACTTTAAATAAAGTCTTTCTATTTGAGAAAGTAATATAACTTAAATAAATATTAACAGAATTTAGTTAGATATTCACCCAAATATTTTCAATAGACCCACTGGAAACCCAGATTTACCTGGAATTTCAGCTGGATATTTATATAACATAACATAACGTAACATAACGTTATTATGTTTAATTTTTATTTTAATTGTTATTATTAAATAGAATTAAATAATATGTTTATTTATTTTTATTGTTATTATTTAGTTGAAATAAATAATATACAAAACAGTGTGATTAATAGTATGATTAATAGCGTGATTAATAGCATGATTGATAGCATGATTAATACCGTGATAAATAGCATGCCAAATCTGGTCGATAAAGTCATGGTATTTGTAACGCTATAAATCATGCTATTAATCATGCTATTAATCATGCTATTAATCATGCTATTAGTCGTGCTATTAATAATGCTATTAATCGTACTATTTACCACGTGACTTTTTTCAGTAGGGGAGGGCTACATTTGCAAGTATAATAGCAACTAACATGGTTAATCGGTGATCCACGTATTACCTGAAGACTAGGTGGCACTATAAAATTCTCTCAGTGATATTTATTTTGTGTTCCCTGTATAAAATTACTTGACTATTTATAAATTGATTTTAATACTTTCTAGTGTTTAATTTGTATAAAAGAAATTTGTATATAGTCACACAACTAAAAGTAACATATTTGACTAAAGTGGACTTAAGTTTATTTGACTATTGATGATTGATTTTACTACTTTTTTTTCATTTGCTGTTGACAATCTAAATAGACACACGTAAAGAATAGGTATCGGTCAGGTAAAATGAAAAAGTTATTTTGTATCATTTATCTAATTTTTATTTGGATATGTTCTCGTTTTCTCTGCTTTTTTTTCTGTTGTCCCTTGCTGCGTAATAATGAGTAGTTGAACTGCGGTGGTCACATCGCAGATAAGTGTGAAGGCATTATTAAACTGTATAATTGAATATAATGGAATACGGCGGAGGATATGTGCGATAACCTATACTAATCTCTCATTATTACGCGCTCCAATAGCACTTAATCACCTTTCGTTGTCCAGGCCACCGAAGCACGCGTAAACTTCATAACGATTTCGCTTTCGCATGAAATTTGGCTACTAAATGCATACGCATTCGTGTACGTCTCCGATTGGTGCTGGATATGTACACTCAGACTCTACGACTTTACGCATGTATATGAATACAGATTCGAGTTTATGGTATAGGCGTGTGACTTTTGATTAACGATAATTCATCGTGCCCCGTTAGGAATACAGTGCTACTGAAACGATCAATATCTTTTAATAGACGATTATACTCGCTTCCAAGGGATGTTTATGTTTTGTTTGATGATTATTATTTGCCTGTTTTGGTAGAAGAATAAAAGAATCGGTTAAAGAATTTTATACGATTAGTCTATTTATATTATTATTGAGAAATATTTGCGCTTTTTATAAAACATTCAAGTCGAAAAAAGAAATTAGGTTCGAAATGACATTTAACATGTTGTTTAACTAAGTAAATAAAAAAGTGGCGGAGGTCGGAATGAGACCTCGATCTGGCCGTGTACGAATAGCGCACCTCATTTACCGGAAGCGCGTATGAAGGAAATCTGGAAGGTTTGATGGATTGATGGAAGGAAATCTATCCTCTTCATTTTGATTGAGATTTTTAAATCCATTACTCAACTTTGAAATTAATTATCTTTCTTTGGTTTTATGGACAAAATAACATTTTTAATTTTTTGTTTCTTCATATACTTTTAACTATTTGATAATATATATAATAATAATATGAATAAAGATAATACTTTTATATTTTATAAAATCTTTCAGAAAGGCATTTAAATTACCTACATTTTATTTTGTGAGACATTCAATTATCTTTATTTTGTCATTTCTTATTATCATTTTGCTGAATTTTTATTTTTAGAAAATATTTGATTTATCTTTATAAAATTTTTATAATTAATTCAATTTTTAATGTACTTCATAGAGTCAACGCTCAAATTGTACATTTTTCAATAAAGGAATAAAACAAAATTCTGAATAATGGTAAAGGAAGGCTTTTTTACGAAAAATTACAAACATCGAAAAACGGCCATTTTTTGTGATTTTTATGTTGTTTTTTTAATCGATCCAGAAAAAAATGTCACTTACTATCATCGCTAAATTTTAAGACCCTTTTCTTTATAACAAAAGCATTAATTTGACCCCGGTACTTCAATGTTCCATGAAAAATAGCCCAGATACAAGAGTTTTTATTTGTCAAAATTCAAGACGATAACAGTTTACTTGAAGATATAGGTAATAAAAACTTTTATATCTGGGCTATTTTTCATGGAAAATTGAAGTACCTGTTTTAAATTAATCCTTTTGGTATAATGAAAAGGTTGTTAAAATTTAGCAATGATAGCAAGTTACATTTTTTTCTGGATCGATTGGAAAAACCCAGAAAAATCACCAAAATGGTCAATTTTTGGATATTTGGTAATTTTTCGTAAAAAAGTATTCTACCGTTATTCATGAATATTTTTTATTCCTTTATTGAAAATGAACATTTTGAGCTTTGATTCGATCATACGTGCTCTGTAAAGAACATGAGTTATAACGTTTTGATTCTGAAATTTTGCAGTTTCGTTAAAAGTTCCTTAGATTTGCTCATATATATGTGAGGAAATTTACAAAAAATTTACTCCTATAAGGGATCTTCAGAACAAGTCAATGTTTGTTTTTTCAAAGGCACACCTTCTGGACGCGTTTTTGCTTTTTTCTTTTATCTCACAACACAAAGTATATGAGAAAAGTTGTGTACAATTAAGAATGTATTTAGGACACATTTTTTAAAGGCGGACATTTTTAAAGAAAATTGAAAAAGTCCTCCTTTTTTAACCTCAACTATTCAGTTTATAAATGTCCTACACAAAGTTTGAAATAAGAAATTGAAACTAGAAAGAAAGAGCTTTCATTTGCTTTTTTGAAAATTAAAAAATGTTGATTCCTTCGAAAGTTATAGGAGTTTAAAGTTGAGCATCGAGAAGTTTCAATTTTATTCTGTTATCTACATTAAATTTTATATTTCAGAAAGGAGGCTTAAGTAATATGAACAACATGAATTTTTTACGAAATTGTGATTTCTGCGTTATCTGCAGCTAGAAATATCAATGCATTTTCGAGCTTATGTGGTGGCAATATTATATTTTATATCAGTGTATTACGTAAATTAATATCAGATCGTATTTAAAACATATCGAATGCTGAATATTCAAAAGGATATGTAGATAATGGTAAAATTATATATCAATACACTTTCCGTCTAATCTAGAAATAAACGTCATATAACTAGCAACGTACATTTTAAACTGATCCGGTGTATGTTATATATATTACAGACTTGTGATTATACTTGACCATTTACATATTAAGTTTTAATTTGAAATTAATTTTATTCTAGCTACACTGATTGCAAATATAAATCACTATGTGTTGACGTAAGTATTAAAATTACATACAAATTAAATTAAAATATAATGGGAAATTTCACGTGAACTAATCATCTCAAAAAATTAATATTGCTAAAAATTTCCTCAAATGAAATACATGTCATCAATATGGATACCCTAAAATGGTAGATTCATATATGCATAAATAAAGCAGTGGTTCCAATTTGAAAATTTTGATTTTCAATCAATTTTACTAAAACATCAACATTTGACATTTTTCATCTCAAAAACTTCAAACTTTTTATATAGAATGTTGTATTTGAAAAAGTTTGTATTTCAAGAGTAAAAAATAATGGTATGTTTTTTAATACCTTAATTTGTAAGTGTTCGATTGGTCAATACCCAGTATAGATTTATGAAACAACAACAAGAGTGCGTCGAGGACAATTTTTAATTTTTTTTTTAATAATACTTTGGACTAAGAGCTTGAAGATAAGCCCTCACTCGTTAGTTGCAGAGCATATTGAAAGAAGTTATATATTTTTTTTAGTAATACGAAATATTGATCATGTAGCATATAAAATATCTTGATAGCAGTATCAGACTTAATGCAACTTGTATTCCTCTTTCTCTTGACCGATCCCACTAAACTTCACAATATTACTTCACATTTCAGTTATTTGGATACAAACACATAACATTAAGTTCACGTTGTTATTTTAAGATCATAACTATTTCCAATCATAATTCTTAGGATACACTGGTGCTATAATATTTCATGTACCACTCTTGATTAAAAGTTCATTTTTTCCAATATTACAACTTCTTCAATACAATTCTTTAATAATAATAGTAATTGTCTGGGTATTATTTACTATAACTTAGTTTCTTAAAGCCGTTAATCTATTTCATAAAGTTTCACATAATTAATTACAAACATAATAGAATTTATTCTCCTGTAAACATTTATTTTTTATTCTTGCTTTTTAGTACTGTTAAGCAATTATATTATAATTATACTAGATAAAGAGATTCTCTTATGAATCTTAAAATATGATAATTCTCTCTATGAATCTTAAAATACGATTCAATTAATAATTTTATCATATTATTTCTATTCAAAATAACTTATTATAGAAGTTTTATTGTTAAAAATTACCTTTATACCACTCTAACCTCAAAATCACCAGTTTTATATGATTTTTCGGCAACACTGGTATAAAATACGGTTAAAGGCTAGTTATACACTGAGAAAAAGGTGTAGGAAAATTTACTACAAGTGTAAGAAAAATTACTATATTTTATAGCAACAGCAGGATATACTTGCATTAGCCGAATTTTTAAAATAGTTATTGAAATAAATAATATACTTATAATAATTTTTTTAATAACTAACGTATAACAATTATGATGACTGTAATAAAAATTATGATAACTGTAGTACAAATTACTATGTCATATAGTAAAAATTTAGGTATAATGAATATTAAAACAGATTTTAATAATTTTTATTTTAATCATTATAAGTTTTGCTACTCAACATAGTAAAAATTATTCTATTTATAGTATAGTGGACGCCAGAGCACCACGTATCTGGTTGAGGTTATGTTGCTCCCGTAATTTCCGATTATCAAGCATTTAAGTCAATAAAACATCGACAATGACGATTAAATTGTTTTTTTCCCATACCCCGGCCAAAAACACGACATTTTTCCCCGATCACAGGCGGTAAAAGCGAGGCATTCACGTGTATTATTGCGCGATGGAGATGCGCAGTAGTTTGGGGCATGCGCACTACGACTTACTGCTCTTGCGCCGCTCATTTCTTCTGTTCGTTGATGACCGTATAGACAGTGGCGCCACTATCGACAAACAAGAAGAAGAAGACTTATATACTGCTCTACTTATTTGCACCGAAAAACACGATAGAACCTGATCGTCATTTGTCGAGGTACACGCGAGCATTGCGCTCGAGCTCCGTTACGCAGTTGCGCTTTTACACCCTAGCCACCCTTATAGGAGTCCGTACTACTCATGCTGCTGTTCCGTCGTGCACGGTGCACAACGCGAGAAGATTGTCGTCGCTCACGTATCAGCTTACAGCGGCGAGTCGCAGCACGTGCATCAGCAGCGTACACGCAGAAAGACACGGCGACGTTCACCCGACGTTCACCCGAATTTCCAGTCAACCCATCGAAGTTGCAATATCAGCGCGCGTCATCAGCCTTTGTCAGTGCGGCGGTCTGCTGGTCTCTCCGTGTACAGCTGGAGCTAAACCTAACCTCTCACTCACAGCCCCCTGAGAGAGAGAGAGAGAGAGAGAGAGAGAGAGAGAGAGAGAGAGAGAGAAAGAGAGAGAGAGAGAGAGAGAGAGAGAGAGAGAGAGAGAGAGAGAGAGAGAGAGAGAGAGAGAGAGAGAGAGAGAGAGAGAGAGAGAGAGAGAAAGGTTTGTGTTTTATTAATAATAATAGAATATGGCAGATGTAACAAGTAATTCATCTGATTCTGAATCAGAATCAGAATATAGTGAAGAGAAAGAAGAAATATTGATTAGGAATTTTGAAGTAGAAAGTAAACTTATTGTCAAGAATCTTCTACCTAAGAAGTCGTGTGAAGTATATGAAAATATTTACACACCATTTATGAAATGGCATGAACAAAACGAAGCCATTTCATATTCTGAAGATATTTTGATAGTTTATTTTAATGAATTATCGAAAAAATACAAACCAACACTTTATGGGCAAAGTGGTCAATCTTACGTGCAATCTTAAACCTTAGAAACGGAGTCGACATTAGTAAATATAATAATTTAAAAACTTTTCTTAAGAATTATGCTAAAGGGTACAACCCAAAGAAAGCAATTCCTTTCACTTTAGAACAAATAAAAAAATTTTGGAAAAGGCTGATGATCATCTATATCTAGTTATGAAGGTATTTATACATACTTTATCAGTATACTAAATGATAATTACTTACTATATATTTATCATTTATTTGTAATTTGTAGGTTATTGCTATATTTGGTATTTGTGGTGCATTAAGATGCGATGAATTCACTCGCATTAAGACAGGCGATATAGAACACACCAGTACTCAATGCATAGTGACTATTAGAGACAGTAAAACTACGTATCCTCGTTCCTTTGTCTTTGGTCCACCATGGTACGACAAAGTTAAACAGTATGCTACTTTGAGGCCAACAGACACAGATACGGATAGATTTTTTATAGTGTATCAAAAAGGACACTGTCACCGTCAGGTGATTGGAAAGACTAAGATCAGCGAGACACCAAATACTATTGCTCTATATCTGAATTTACCGGATCCACATAAGTATACTGGACACTCTTTTAGGCGTTCAGGTGCAAATTTAGTGGCAGTAAAATCTCTTGGTGGGTGGAAATCTGATTCTGTTGCTCAGGGTTATATTGATAACTCACTAAAGATGAAAAGAAAAATTTTTGATGATATTACTGGTATCGATGCATCAAATACTGCATCAAATACTGCAACAACTTCTATGACTGAAACTTCAAAATTGGTATTCGACAAGCAAAGATCTTCAATCGCACAACAAATCCCCAATACGTCAAAAGGATATACATCATCAATGGAGAAAGAATCCAGCCATTCGAGTGATTCATCTAAAGAAACCCTTGTACAACAAAACAAGAAGCTAAATTTTAATAAATCTTCTAAAGAAAATGGATCGAAACATGATTTAAATCAAAATCATTCAACTGATGATATGAATGAGATTAATGCATTGCCAAAAAGAAGAAAACTAATAAAAGATGTGTCTAATTTATGTGAAAACAATGTTTTAGATGAAATTGATCTCAATTTAAAATTTGTTAGATTTCAAAACTGTCAGATACATAATTTGACTGTAAATAATTATTTATGTAGTACTAATAAAAATAAAGAAAAAAATTGAGTTTATGTAAACATTGTTCTACGAATACTATAAAAATAAAAGATCTCATACTGTAAACTACTGTAAACATGGTGTAAATGTTAAGAATTTAATAATAAAGCTTACTTAATATTTTGTATTAATAAATTTGCATTATGTATAAATTTATATCATATAAATGATCATTTGTATTTATAAATTGGCATTGCACCAACTCCTTAAATCCTAAGAAATAATACTAGATTACGAATTTTTAAACAAATTTTATTGATAATTTTTTTCCACTATCCTAATCTCAAAATCACGGCTGACACGATTTTTCGGTTCTCATGGTGAAAAATACAATTCGACAAACTTTCGCACGCGTGTCAAAACCTACGAATTCTCTAGCAGCTGTGACTAGCCAATGTGCAAGAGAAATAGGACGAGTGTGCATTGAAAAAACTCTGGCAGGTATGTTGCACAAAGTCAGGGAGGTATTTCCTCCCTAGATTTAGTATGAATATTGCTCTGAAATGGCACAAAACGTGTCCCGTAGCAACGCATCAGCTATACCAAAAGTAAAGGTTAGGTTATGATTAAATTTGTCAGTTTCGGGATGAGTTACATGCCAAAAATGGGAGATATTTCGTGCCTAAATCTAGGAAGGAAATAGCTCTCTGACTTTGTGCGCCATGCGTGCCAGAGTTTTTTCAGTGTGCGAGAAGGAGAGAGCGAGAATGAGAAAGGGAGACGCAGCGAGTGCGCATGCCCCGTCCAAAGGTGCAGACGATGTCCCGCTGTACTGCTATTTTTTAATTGATTTAAAGCATTAGATGATACGCGTTTTTAGCCCGGTATAGGAAAAAATCGTATACGCTACTTGGGATAAAAATGCGACATTATAGGCCGGCGTGGGATAGGCTCCCGAGGCGAAGCCGAGTCTATAATGTCGCATTTTTACCCCACGTAGCGTAATATACTATACTTTTATGTTATGCAAGTGAGTTATAAGTTATTTTTGCTTCCTCATAGAGGAAGCTTTGTAACGGTGAAAAAATTTTTCGAAAAAAGAAATGTTCAAAAAGATGTTTTAAGGCGATATATGTGTATATTAGTTGATTTTGATCATTTTTGTTTTCATGGGTGTATGTGTGTGTGTGTGTGTGTGTGTGTATTTGAACTCTTCATATCTCCGAAACGAATCGACCGATTTTCGTCGGGTAAAGCTTATTCTCTTCGTCTCGCGGGAAAAGAAAGGTACCTTGATGGATTTGAGTTTTTATTGATTTTCTTTTGTCCCAAATCTTGCAGCTAATGGCCAATTGATGGGTGGACTGTTTTTCACGTAACACTTGGACTATTAACATTTGATTATTCCTGAAGAGGGACAAAAATAAATTGTCCGAAATGTCGACGGATAAAAAGAAAAATGGTGTTGTTTTATTAATTACCTTTTAATTAATAACACCGGAGTGGTAGTAAATTTGGCCATTAGCTGCAAGATTTGGGATATTAGAAGAATTCTACCATTAGCTGCATTATACAAAAATGATTTTCTTTTGTTTTATAACCAAAAAACGATTCTGAATTTTTAGTTTTTTTTATTTTTTCATATCTTACAGTCATTATTACATAATATAATAAACTTCTCTTGAAAGGTATTTAAATTACCTATATTTTCCTTTTTTAAAATTTAAAATATCTTCACTCTGTCAATTGTTATTAAGGAAAACTTTTTTATATTTCATAAATTAATTTCTCAAAAAATAATTTATTTATCGACTTGAAATAAATAACCAGTTATTACACTTATTGAAGACTATATGTGGTTAAAATTTCAAGAGATTATCTTCATTTGTTTTTTAGAAAAAAAATTATTTTCCAAAAACGAATTTTGAATTTTTAGTTTTTTTTATTTTTTCATATCTTATAGCCATTATTACATAATATAATAAACTTTTCTTGAAAGGTATTTAAATTACCTATATTTTTCTTTTTTAAAATTTAAAATATCTTCACTCTGTCATTTGTTATTAAGGAAAACTTTTTTATATTTCATAAATTAATTTCTCAAAACATACTTTATTTATCGACTTGAAATTTTAACCAGTTATTACACTAATTTAAGACTATATGTGGTTATAATTTCAAGAGATTATCTTCATTTGTTTTTTAGAAAAAAATTATTTTAGAAAAAATTTGCGTTTTCGTTGTCGCACGATAACAAGAGCAAAAATTACCCAATCGTCGTGAAATTTGGCACAGATGTAGCTTTTATATATCCTCAGATCAAGTTCGTTGCCCAAAAAAATCGGTCCATTATGAAAAAAGATATTTGAAGTTAAAAATTTTTTTTAAAAGTTTTCGAATCGCGTTTTCTGAAAAAATACTTGATTTATCGACTTAAAATTTTAACCACTTATTAAATTTATAGAAGACTATATTTGGTTAAAATTTCAGGAGAATATCTTCATTTGTTTTTAGAAAAAAATTATTTTAGACAAAATTTGCGTTTTCGTTGTCGCACGATAACAAGAGCAAAAATTACCCAATCGTCCTGAAATTTGGCACAGATGTAGCTTTTATATATCTTCAGATCAAGTTCGTTGCCCAAAAAAATCGGTCCATTAAGAAAAAAGATATAACGCACAATTTAAGCTGAATCTGGACCCATGACCTTCTCCTACTTAGTCTAACCGTACAAGATAAAGTATTAAATTTTAAATATTAGAAGTAAACATTAATTAAAGGGATCAATAAATTAAGTTTGAGGAAGCTACGTACCAATGAATTGGCAGCGGTTTTTTATATTATTGCTATCAAATCAGTATCAAAGTTCTTTCGTAAGCGAAGGTAGCACATATATCAGTTCCAAAATTTTGTACCCAAGGCTCCCATGTGGGTAAATCCCTGTTTAAACCGCCCCATAAAACCATATAAAATAATTGATGAATGAGGATAATATAGGTTTCTGCACCCGCACATACACATTAAAACCACTATAATATAAATAATTTCAAAACAAGTAAAGTTAATAAGAATTTATTGTACTTTATGTGGAGGAAAAAAATTGACTTATAAAAATCAAGTTTAAGTCAAAATTAATACTGAACTATTGAGTATTTCCACATAAAACTTCTACATGTACTAAAATACATAAGGATTTATATCAAAATTTTCTGCTTATAGGATTGTTATAGATTTTACCCATAACAATGATAATGTATTAAAAATACAATGTTTTCATTGTGAATTAATGTGGATATCACATATTAATAAAATTTCATAGGATTATAAGATTTTTATCGATTTTATCCATAAAAATGATAATGTATTAAGTTAAAAATAATAATGTATATGATGTGTATTGTTTTCATTGCGAATTAATGTGGATATCACACATTAATAAATTTTTCTTAGGATTATAGGATTTTTGTAGATTTTACACATAACAATGATAATGTATTGAAATTACATTAAAATATGTATTATAAACTTTGCTATAATCTTTTCAATGCATAGATTTTTATTAAAAATAAAATTTTCTTCATCCCCTAGCCGAAAGTGCGGTCTTCCCGACTCGATTTCGCGCCGGGAAGAGCGACTTTTGTGCCGGTCTTAGTTGATCGTTGCATGGCAACATCCGCGACAGCGCACGTGTTGTAACCTAAACTATGCTAACCCTTCGAAAATGTGATGACAAGAAAATCATTTGTAAAATCGGAAAATTGAAAAGATATAGGGTAAGTGTGCCAGTTACTGTGCCCGCTTCAGTTACTGTGCCCTTAAATCATTTTCATTTATAGTAGAGTATAATCATATTTAATCATAAATATCTAAATTTTTATATACAGTTCAATTCATGCTTTTTATTGTTAAACCTACAGTATGACTTAATTATTCTTATAATATATTTCAAATAATTTATTAAATTTCTCATCGCGATTTCTATGATTTTCTTATCGAAACGCTTAAGAATATGCCTATACAAAAGTGATTGAAAAACTATTAAAATAACATTTTTCAGAATAAGAAAATACACTTAATGTTTATAAAACCCATCTAGTAGACAAAAGAACAATAAAAAAATAGTTTTGATTAATATTATTGTTTAATTTAATATAATCCAGTAACTAAAACGAATTTTCGGCATGTTTCTATTACTGTGCACAGTAACTGGAGAAGTTTTCATGAATGTATTTAGTTACTGTGCCCCCTCGCGGTAGGCTACGCTAACCTTACTTTCTCATGCTTCGTCGTCTGTGCAAGTCAACTTCGACGTTCGTTGCTTACTCACAGAGCAAATAACACAGTTTTCAATATATTTAAAAATAATATATTTTATTCCCATCTTTATTTTATTTTCTTCTATAATAAGTAAGTATACTAAGTAAGTAAGTATAATAAGTAGTAGAAATACGTAGTAAATCATAGCAATGGGAGAGAAATGTATGATTTCCAGCAGGGAGTCTACTAAATATAATTAAAAAAAAAACAAATTTCATGTTTAAATATATTTTATATAGTTTATGCAGATGCAGATGAGTGAGAAAAAAAGACACAGGATTAAATACAGCGTTCAGAATCTAAGGCACAGTAATTAAAACACTGTACACTAAGTGACACACAGTAATTAAAACAATGTACACTAACTGATACACAGTAATTAAAACAATGTACACTAAGTGACACAGAGTAATTAAACCGATGTACACTAACTGACACACAGTAACTAAATTAATGATACAGTAACTGATGCAAAGGCTTATGCTGTTATTTTATTAATTATTTAATATTCCTTACATAATATTGTATTAAAAAGGTGCTTATTCTGCTCGCAGAATATATAATTATCATATAAAGGTCTTAAGATGATTAAAAATTGAAAAAAAATAGTCATTGATTAAATACTACCGACATCGCCTTAAGGAGCACAGTAACTGGAACACTTACCCTAGGTGTATTAAATTAATTTTATGTTATTATTCATATATCGTCGCGTGGTACGAAGAAAAGCCAACTTGGAAGTTACAGGCGAAGAAAAGCCAAAAACGCGTCTAAGGCGAAGAAAAGCCAGTTTGGGTCCTCCCAGACAAAGAAAAGCCAGTTTGCGCCCTCCTAGACGAAGAAAAGCCAGTTTGGACAAAAAATCCCAACTGACGACATTTCGCGCGAGAAAAAATCCAATTCTGTTAGCGAAAATACTTGTACGTACGCGTATTGATAAATAATGCTGTATATTATGCCTGTAAATTTTGATTATCACAATAGAATTACTATTGATACTATTAATAAGCGGTTCTAGGAATCCTGAATCAGTGTACTGATAATTCCACTTTTTGTTATCATTGTCTCTGAACATTTGTCAAAAGCACTGCAATAAGTCGTTCATAAATAATTGTGTACGCGTAATTGTACATTTATTATACTATATCCTGGTAGAAATGGTAACCAACCGTTTACCATCCATTCACCAAATCGCAAAGGTATGACCAACCGTTTCTTATTTTATCACGGAATAAGTCTTGCGGTTGGCCAATGAATGCTATAATAAGAAAAGTGATTTCTTGATACAAATAAATGGCTCATTAGCTTCGTAAATGGAGGCCGATGATGGAGTCTAGGTGATGCGCTCCGTAGTTTTTTGCATCTAGGTGTCGGAATACATCCCATGCGTGATCTAGGTGATCAAGGTAGCCGATTACGGAGTCTAGGTGGTGCGCACCGTAGATTTTTGGTTGTTGGTGTTGGATCTCAAGGAATGCGTCGTCTAGGTGTTCAGTGTGACCGACTACGGAATCTAGGTGATGCGCTCCGTAGTTTTTTGCATCTAGATGTCGGAATTCATTCCATGCGTCGTCTAGGTGTTTGGAGTAGCCGATGACGATGTCTAGGTGGTGCGCTACGTAGTTCTTTGCTTCTAGGTATTGAAATGCATTCAATGCATGATCTAGGTGTTCAGCGTAGCCGATGACGGAGTCTAGGTGCTCCGATCCGTAGATTTTTGCGTCTGGTGTCGGAATGCATTCAATGCGAGGTCTAGGTCTTTGAGGTGGCCAATGATGGAGTCTAAGTGGTGCGCTCCGTAGTGTGTGACCTCAAGCTTTCGAACCGCATTCAATGCTTGATCTAGGAGTTCTAGGTAGCCGATGACGGAGTCTAGATGGTGCGCATCGTAGGTTTGTGCCACAATACATTGGAAATCATTGAATGCATCGTCTAGGTGTTCAGCGTGGCCGATGACGGAGCTCCGTAGTTTTTTACGTGTAGGTGTCGAAACTAATTTAATGTGTGGTCTAGATGGTAGGGGTAGCCGATGACGGTGCCTAGGTTTTGCGCTCCGTAGTTTTCATTGTCCATCACGTTTTCGATACGTTTCAACATCTAGTGGTAAAAACTACGGAGTGTACCACCTGGACATCGTCATCGGCTACCTTGAACATCTAGACCACGTATTAGATGCGGCCTGATATCTAAACGCAAAAAGCTACGTAGCGCACCACCTAAACTTCGTCATCGGCCACTTGAAAGACTCAGACCACGCATTGGATGCATTTTAAAACCTAGAGGCAAAAAAACTATGGAGTGCACCTCCTAGACAGCGTCATCGGCTAGTCCGAACACCTAGACTACGTATTAGATGCGCCCTGATATCTAAATGTAAAAAACTACGGAGCGCACCACCTAGACTTCATCATCGGCCACCCCAAAGACCAAGACCACGTAGTCAATGCATTTCAATACCTAGAGGCAAAAAACTACGGAGCGCACCTCCTAGACATCGTCATCGACTATCCCAAAGACCTATACCACGCATTGGATGCATTTTAACACCTAGAGGCAAAAAAACTACGGAGCGCACCTCCTAGATATCGTCATAGGCTACGCCGAACACCTGGTCTACGTATTAGATGCACTCTGATATAAACGCAAAAAGCTACGAAGAGCACTACCTAGATTTCATCGTCGACCACCACAAAGACCTAGACAACGCATTCGATGCGTTTCAACACCTAGAGGCAACCAACTACGGACCGCACTACCGAGACATCGTCATCGGCTACCCCGAACTCCTAAACCACGTATTAAATTCGCCCGTAGTCACATTATTAAAAAGCACTGCAATAAGTCGTTCATAAATGATTGTGTACGCGTAATTGTACATTTATTATACTATACCCTGGTAGAAATGGTAACCAACCGTTCACCATCCGTTCACCATATCGCAAAGGTATGGCCAACCGTTTCTTATTTTATCTCGACCGGAGCTCGAGCGCGACTGACTGAGCGAGCGCATGCGGCCCGCGAGTCTCCGCGCATTCCGCACATCGCGTGTGCTCCCCACTCCCGGCGCGTCCCCCACTACACCGGCGCAGTGCGGAATATTATAGAAAGTTCAAAATTGAGGAGGAATAATGAAAAATAGTGATGTGTTGGTAACTATGTAATTTTGTTATATAGGCTTTGACTTTTCGTAAATATCTGAAAAAATTCTTATGAATTTTAGAAATAGAAAGAAGGCATTATAGTAGATATAGTATTATAGTAGTATAGGCATTATATGAGAACATAGTGATACAGTTTTTCGCAAAATGGTTTGCATTACTTAACTATCGATAATTGATTTTACAACTTTCGTTTGTTTGATTTGCAGTGAACGATTTGAATGTAGTTACATATAATTTGTTGAGCATACATTGACTCAATAAAGTAAAAGACTTTTTTTACTAGTATTTATTTGACTTCTTTTAAAAAATCATAAATATAATTTTATAGATTATGCAGAAAAAACTTGTATACTTGCCTTATTTTATACTTTCGTAGAAAGTTTTATTAACAATATTATTATTTGTACAATCATGAAAAAAATTAATACCATTTGTAGAGAGTGCTTGTTGAATAGATGAGATTAGAATAAATAAAACGACTATAGACAAATTGTGTTGTTAGAATATACTTAAAAAATAGTTTTTTAAAGAACGTGTTGATTGTTTTGAAAAAATATTTAAGCTCTCATTAAAGTTTTTGGTACTCAGTTTGACTGAGATTGAAGGAGAGAGAGGGAGGGAGAGAGAGAGACTAATACTTGCCTTAGTTTAAACTTTTGTAAAAAGTTTTTTTAGATAGATTCCACAAATTTATAAGAGAAAATAATAAATAATTACATAGTCTGTGAAAACATTATGAGATTTGTTATAGTATATTATTAATAACATTATTAAATGGTAGTATAGTTATTCACAAAAGTTTTAAATTTGAATGTTTTTTTAAGGAGCTCGATAAAATGATTACATTAGTAAAATTTTTTGAAATAATATCAAACGTGTATTTTTTTAGGTATGATGATAAATTAACAATTAACAATACTATTAATTGTAAAGTCATATGAAAATATAATTCTTTTTATTTTTATAGATTCCAGGAAAAACATATACTTGCTTTATTTTATACTTTCGTAGAAAGTTGTATTATTTCTACTTTAATTTGGATAAATGTGTAAATCAAAAAATATTTTCGAGAAAAAAATGTTAATACTTCCTTTTTAGAGAAGGTTTTTTTCAAAGATTCTATAGTTTTTTCAAAATAAAGTTTGTTACTATATTATTCTTGTAGAAAATGTCTTGTTGGCTGTTTTAAAATAGTACATTACAATACGGATGTCGAAGGTGATTATTTTTTTCGACTTTATAGAACACAAAAATTTATTATTTATTCGTAGAATTCCTTTTCATAAAATAAAACGTAAATAATTTTTAAGGATTGTATAAGTTTTGGAAAATAATTTTTATGGTTTCCGAAAAAAATATTTACGGTTTGCAAAAGTTTTTCTAAAAGGATCATAAAGGTTTTGGAAAATAATTTCTCGTTGCTTGCAAAAGTTTTTAAAGGATTGTCGAGATTTTGTAATTTAATTTATCAAAGGATTTTTTAAAAGATGTAGTGGTAGACCATTTTTGGAGATATTTTGTAGAGAAAATAATAATGAATTATTTACAGAAAGTATACTGTTATTGACCATTAATACCATTAATTGTAGTAATACATACAAATAATGGTAAGAATATTTTAAAACAGAAACGAAAAAAAGCGTAATTAAACAATTTTCCTTATGCAAATGCTTGAGAAAAAAAAACGCCCGGGATTTGAACCCTAAACAAAAGATCAACAGGCGCGCGCCTTAACCGTGCCGCCATCGACGAGACGCTATACATCTAACGTGAGATCGTTTATCATCTTTTCCCCTTCGGGGTTTAGGTTTAGATATTTGGTTTGGTTGTTAATATTAGGTTTACATGGTTTCTATTACTTTTATTTAATGATAATATTAGATATTATAATTTAATATATCATTTTTAATAATAAATCATTATTTTTAAATCGTTTCGTATTACCCCGAGCGGAAATGAAATCAGTCTAGCCTTACTTGAAATCAGGCCTTGATCAAGAAGCTTGATCAAAGCCCAATCAGGATGGTGACGCCTTTTTTATCAAGGCTTGAATTGACAAGTTATATTTCCCTGATTTAATTATATACTTCATAACCTCATTATTTACAATAATTAATTATCGTTGTTTACATATACTTCTTAAAAAATACAGAATTAAATGTTATTTTTTAAATTGAAAGTTTTATCGACTGAGAAAATGATGAGATTATATTTATCATATATTTTAAATGTTAACAAACGTATTTTTAATTATGACGAATTATACATACAAAATGTTATATTGTAACAATTACAATATCAACATTTGTCCATAAATGTATATCTTGTAACTGTTATAGTTCTAGTATTCTTTGAAATATAGTATTGTTTAATAATATCACTGCCTCAATAATGGAGTCTAGGTGGTGCACTCCGTATAGGTTTTTGCGTTTAGATTTTCGGATTTCATCTAATACGTGATCTAAGTGTTCTGGGTAGTCGATGACGATGACTAGGTAGTACGTTCCATAGTATTTTGCCTTTAGGTGTTGAAAATCATCGAATGCGTTATCTAGGTATTCAGGGTGGCCGATGACGATGTCTAGGTGGTGCTCTCCGTAATTTTTTTTTTCGTTTAGAGCTCCGGGCCTATCTAATACGTGGTCTAGGTGTTCGGAGAGGTTGAGGACAATGCCCAGGTGGCGCGCTCAGTAGTTTTTGATGTTTAGATTTCACAACGCATCTAATACGTAGTCCAGGTGTTCAGGGTAGTCAATGATGATGTCTATAAGGTGGTGCGCTCCGTAGTTTTTTTCTGTAGGTTTCGGAACGCATCAAACGCGTGGTCTAGGTCTTTGGGGTGGCTGATAATGGAATATATAGGTGGTGCGCTCCGTACTTTTTTGCTCTAGGTATTCGAGCGCATCGAAAACATTGTATAGATGATGAAAACTACGGAACGCATCACCTAGATACCGTCGTCGGCTATCTGGCCGCCTAGACCACGCATTGAATGCATTCTGACACCTAGACGCAAAAAGCTACGAAGCACACCACTTAGACTCGGTCAACGGCCACTCTATGAGCACCTAGACCACGCATTCGACTTTTTCCAACGCTTAGAGTAAAAAATCTATGGAGCGTACCACCTAGACACTGTCATCGGCTACCCCGACCACCTAGAGCACGTATTACATGCTGAGACCTAATCGCAAAAAATTACGAAAAGCACTACCTAACCTATTTATCGGCTATCCCGAGCAACTCCCGATGTACTACACCCGCTCATTCAAATATCATTGTAACTGTTACAATATCGACGTTTATTATAAATATGAGTATTTCTCTGGAACTTTTAACTTTTAGCTAAATAGAAATTTCAAAATTTAATGTTGAGGCACATTCACAAAACTGATTTTTTTCTGTTTTAGGTACCAATAACAATAAAAAGGGTGTGCTCCTCATTTTTAAACATAGTTTTTTAATATTGTATGCTTATGCACGTACGAGTAAGCGTGAGCGAATGCATGTAAAACTGTCTTTCAATCAGTCTCTTTTTTGATTTTCTTTTAAATAAATCCGAATTTCGTTAGACACCCCGAGATTAGATAAAGAAAATGTGTGTAGAAAAAAGAGCAATACTTAGTTTAGACTAATTTACCGTCGTTTATGTGTGCCACCAAAAACTGATAATTTTTTACATGAGAGGCGCATCGACACCGTATTCTTTAGCATATCATAATTCACTTTCCATGAGAAGCACACTTATAACCAAAGTCACAGTTTGTTCGTATTTCCAAGACGAGTAATTTACGCCCCAGAAAATTAAAAAAAACATAAAAGTTTTTTTTTTTAATCGACAAATAAAGTTTAATTTTTATTTTTAGAGATAATGCTATGCACTTTTTTTTTAAAGGTAGGCACATTCAATCATACAACATATTTTCGAATACTTAACAAGGAATGATAGCCTAAAAAAGTTGGTAAAGCATTTATAAAAGTTTTTTTTTAATGATGTGAAAAGGATGAAAATTTCCGACAGTACGCAGACAAAATCTCTAAATTTAGGCCTTTTCCGATTTCCCATGAGCTTATCCTTGTTTAAAAGTAAATTCTATGTAGTGGAACATGTTACTGGAAATGGATTTTATAAATATTTGCTTGACTTAGATAGCTAAATATTTGAGAACCATAAGATATGTTACAGTACTGTAAACGTTAAAAGTTCTAGAGAATTGCTCATATACTGTATTAAAAAAGGGAATTTTCTTTCGGTGTACTGTCTTTAAAATCAATAACTAGTGTTATGCAACATCTTACTAAACCAAAAAAGTCGTAAAACACATTAGGCAGATTTACCTATAAGTGTAACATAGAACTTTCCATATTTGTGTCTGGATATATATTTTTTATACACTCTATTATAGGTTGTTAAACTGCAAAAATGTTTGATAACCACGATTAATTAGCAATAGCTCAATTATTATGTACCATGAATACATAAATATTGTTAGCAGCTCTCGTTTATACTTGTACAAAGTCAATGACGTAAGGTATGTAAGTGATTTCACTAAAAATCCAACATCTTAATACTGTAGAAAATAGTTAAAAAAATTAAGTGCATGTAACATTGTTAATAAAAACATTTTAATCCCTACCGCACGATATAAAAATTAAATTTTAAGAGCAGATAATATTTTTCTATAAGTATAAGAGGTTAGTCTAATTTGAATCTATGACAGATTTTCATTTGTCAAATCCGGGCTTGACTAGAAAAACGTCACCACCTTGATCCGGTATTGATCAGTATCTTGACCAGGACTGGATCAGTACAATCAAGATCTTGATCAAGGCCTTATTTTATACTGATTTTATTTCTGGTCGGGACGTTCTCAACCGCTCTCTGTTCAAGCGCGCGAGTTATATGAGTCACCATATAGGTACTTAGACGCATCGGCCAGCCAGCCTCCTTATCGCTCCGAATGGAATCTGCATGGACAAAGAGAAGCCAGAAGACAATGAAGATGCAATACATACTTTTCATATATACTTTATACATATACTCTCTTTATACTCTCTTACTGCACTTCGCATCGACGATCGCCAGTCTCTGTCGGGCATCCAACCTGTAACGACGTTTTAATAAATCATTATTCTAATGAACACCCTTTGTTCGATTACTTACTTACTTTGGCGAGTGTTACCTGTGTGTGTGTGTGTGTTACTTTTCCTTGGTGATCCACCGGAGCTTGCTACATAACTGGCGCTGCGGAGACAGGACCGTGAAGCTGCAAAACTCAGATTCTCCCTCAACCTAGTGACGGAAATCTTCAGCGAGGAAACAGTTGGCGTTTCAACGTCCATCATCACGGAACCTACTACGTCAAGATTGGAGTCCACCTGCAAGCAGAGATTCACCCAGAATCATTAAAGACAAACTAGTAAGTCTTTGAAATTTCCTATATCCTACCCAACCCTATCCTTTTAAGTGCAATTGATTTTACGTGAAGCGTAATCAAAGATAAAGCAAAATGGCAAATAACGGAGATAATCAACAAAATCTTACGTTAGAACAATTTAAATTGCGACTTACGATATGGCGCGACGCGATCCCCATATATGAAGGAGGTACAAGACTCCTATCGCACTTTATACAAACGTGCAACAAATTTGTAGAAAATGTAGTGACTGCAGATAATGCAATAAACGAGGCATTATTCGCATTAATCAAATCAAAGATTCGCGGTGAAGCACTAGATTTAATTGTCGCGAATAATCCGGTAACATATGCCGTGTGCAAAACGCTTTTAGTTAATAGATTCAGTGGCCCAAGTTCGGAGGAGTTATTGTTTAATAGACTAACAAGGAGGGACCAAGGAGTGCGGGTCCTGGATTTTCATGACACCAGGTCTAAGAGACTTCTTTTATCATAAAAAGAGGCTGTGTCAAGGCTTTTAGGCCAATGGACTTCCTGTGAAAAGATACAGCTATGGGAAGTTTCAAATTTTAGCTGTTTTTGCTTATTTTATGATTTCACACCGATGATTGCATTCAAACATATGCCCATCACTTTATATCTATCTATTCACTCTCTTGCCACCTTAAATATGATAAATACGTGTTGTTTTATCAACTACAACTGTTTTATAAATTGCTTTTTATTTATTAACAGGAATTTAACATCCAGATCCAGTTAAAAATAGAAATATATACATAATTCATCACAACCGTCTACTTTTCCCAAATAATCTTTAATCAACATAGGAATCATTTTTTATGTTATTCTATCTCTTTATAATTACATCTAGTTATAAATAATATGCCACTTTAATATTAATGATAAGATATAGGAATAAATAATTAATTTTTTCGATAAAGTACAGAAGTTGGAAACTATCCATTAAAACTAGTATTCAGAAAGCTAGATATACATTTTCATAATTGACATAATAATATAATGATTACTTGAAATTTATTTTTCTTCATCCCATAGCCGAAAGTACGGTCTTCCCGGCTCGATTTAGCGCCGGGAAGAGCGACTTTTGTGGCCGCTCTTTGTTGATCGTTGCGTGGCAACGTCCGCGACAGCGCACGTGTTGTAACCTAAACTATTCTAACCCTTCCAAATGTGATGATAAGAAAATCATTTGTAAAATCGGAAATTTGTAAAGATATAGGCATATTAAATTAATTTTATGTTATTATTAATATATTGAACAATATATTTATAACTCTGATAATCAATATGTTCTTATATCGCATACACGCTGTCAGAAAGCTTCTATACATATATAGACATGATGTTTATATTTTGAGTTTGAAAACATGGTGTAGCTATATACTTATATGTGAAAGTTTTTTGACTCTCATTCTATAATGTATCGCTTATGGGATAGAAAAAGACAAATAGAGGAACCATTGAGAGGTTGTTCTGTAGTTGAAATGAGTATCAATTAAGTATGTACATATTTTTGGTCCATCATCTTTTTTAAGCATCTTTTGCTAGTGTTTTTGATGCCCGCCCCGACCAGCAAAACCTCAGCTTCGCCTCGGTTTTGCAATAGTTGGGGGGGCATAAAAAAAAGCAGAAGTCGAGCCTTACGCTCCGCGATATCTAAAGTGGCGCTGAAGCAGGCCTTTTATATATATGGCCGAGCCGTAGTTAGCAGACAACAACGATATTTTATTAATTAATATCAAAACTATATGGGCGTACTTTCGGCCGGGGATGAAGAAAAATAGTATACGACACTTGACCACAATGTTGGATGCCCTGGCCGGCGCCATTTTGACGCCCAAGGCGAAGCCTCGGCCTTGTGTCGTAATATACTATTACTTACATTATTTGTATAACATTCACCTTTAGGGAATAAAATATATCTGACAGCCGAAGTCCAATAAATATTTTGAGAGGTTAGTTGTAATACTGAAATGATATTAATCATTTTCACTTGAATAACTTTTCAGACACATAATTCATCACAACCGTCTACTTTTCCCAAATGATCTTTAAACAACATAGGAATCATATTTCTTTATGTTATTCTATCTCTTTATAATTACATCTAGTTATAAATAATATGCCACTTTAATATTAATGATTTGATGTGGGAATAAATAATTAATTTTTCCAATAAAGTACAGAAGTTTGAAACTATCCATTAAAATTAGCGTTCAGAAAGCTACATGTACATTTTCCTAATTGACATAATAATTGAATAATTACTTGAAATTTATTTTACTTACATTATTTGTCTCACATTCACCTTTTGGAAATAAAATATATCTCACAGACGTAGTCCAATAAATATTTTACGACATGATATTAGTTATTTTCACTTGAATAACTTTTCAGACTCATAATTCATATTATATATCTTTTTAATATATTTGAATAACATTACTTCTATCATATTCTTATGATTTAATATTACTTTAGGTCTTTAAAGCAATATTGATGAAGTCCGCAATAAATTATATATTTATTCATTCTCATGGCTCATTTGTATACCTGAAATAAGATAATCGTACACAAAGCTTAATTCTTAATTTTTTAAATACTGTTATTTATATAATTTTGAACAAAATAAAACTTATCTGACAGCTTTCATTCAATAACGTTTTAATGGAATACATTAACCTTTCATCTGTGGACAACATCTCAGACTCATCAAACAATTTAGGTATTTGTATAAAAAAGAACCTTTTAAAAAATCTTGTAAAAAAACATACACCATATGCAATCTACCTACATACATTATTATGTTATAGTGTTGCTATTATGGTCAGCTGTTAGGTAAATAGTTATAGATGGGTTTCGTTTTTATAGCTTAAGCTACTTCTACAATGGTTGAAATATTGTTCAAGGATAATAGAAAAATACGAGTTTTAATTATGTTTTCATACCGCTGTTTTCAATAAATTAGAAGTTTTCGTAACATATTTCATTTATTCTAATTTCTATAAAAAAAATTTCCAATAGTAAAAGTGTGTTAATACAGGGCATGTACTCTATAAATATAATCCTTGGAAAATTCTTTGAATGATTTTTCATTGGATTTTTTTAGTCAGTCATAATATTTTTTTTAATAATGATAAAAAGTTTAATAATTTTTTAATAGAAAATAACTTATAGAGAAGAAAATAAACATGTGAATGAAATTGTTAAATATTAATTTTTCAAATTGATGCATCTATATTTTTATTACTTTTGTTTATTAAATTAATAAGTTATTTTCGATTTTTAATTTAAATTTATGAAATATAATGTGACATATAAATAAATTATGTATAAAAGAAAACTATTTTATTTAAACTAGATTTGTGTTATTATAATAATATTTACAAATTTTTATACATTTTCACTTTTAATCGCAATGATCACAATTTATTCCTAAATATTTGCATATTTCCACATTTAAATTAACGACTGTATTGAGAACAATCTTTTGGCTGGTAGTTATCATAAAAACAATTAAAACATAAATATTGTCTGCACCATGAACATCTTATAAAGCAAATTTTTTGGCAATCGTTTAGTTCACATTTTTTTTTCAAGTATTCAGGAGAAAAACAAACTTGATTAACATTAAAGAAAACTTTCCTTCTTGATATCAATTTAGAAGCATACCAAGCGTACTCCAACATTTCTTGAAAGATTGGGGCTGATAATTGGTTATGAACTAAACTATGAATTTTGACAGCATCAGCTCTTGTATTGATTTGTCGATCTTCTAAAAGTACAGTTGTACAATTTTGAATTTTTTTAATAAAATTTTTAACCTGCCTGAAGAAATACACATCGCAAGGTTGAGCATAAGGAGTACAGCCAGCTGGAATAATTTTAATCTCGTAATTGAAGCCAAATTCATCTAATTTTTCTGAAAGCGTTTTATTACTTTGGCCACCCCAACTATCCACAATAAGGAGAAAATCTTCTTGTGCATAAGGCTTCAGAATAGAGTCTAAGTAAACTTTCACTATTTCTGATGTAAGCTTGCCTGACTTCGAACAAGTTACGTACACATTTCCAAATGCATTTACCATCTTGTCAACATCCTTTTGTACCACTGTTCCAAATAATCCTTTAGGTTCTTGTAAGCAAATGAATACCTTGGGCAAAAGTTTCCCAGAAGCTGTTATTGAATACTGTACAGTACAACTATGTATAACCTTATTTAAATCCCCAATAAAAACATCTATAAGTTTTGAACCTTTGGTACTTAATGTTCTTTACGTTCATTCGATACTCACATCCACTTTGATCCGTGTTTATAACAAAATCTAAATTATACTTTGGTATAAGTGAGGCGCATTCAGTTTGAAAATCATTTGCTGTTTGGAGCAGGTCTGCTACAGATTTATTTTCTTTTGGCTTTATATATCTTGTTACTTTCCTCATTGAAATTCGATACTTATTTTTAAAATTAATAAGCCATGATCTTGAAGCATTAAATTGAAAATTTTCTGAGAGAAATTGAAGAGCTGCTTGCATTACCCATACTTGCAAGTCTCTCGTGAAAACAGGTTTTCCACTTTGACGGCTTTCCTTAAATCTCTCATAGGTCCATGTATTGATAAAATTATATTTGTCATATACGGTTCCACCATTGTCTATGTGTTTCTTCCAACGAGTCAAATCATCTAATCTAGTTAGCCTTTGACCTCCATTTTTTTGTATTGTTGATAATTTCCAATTAGGATGCTCTCGATGTAAATTACATACTTTTATTTTATAATCAAGTGGAATGTGGTTTATCGCTTGCTGTGGTGACAGTTCATATGAACTTGGAGTAGATTGATCCTCTGAACTGGTATTGGTAATATTACTACCTAAAAATAATGTAAAAGAAATTCTTAAAATTGGAATCATGTTATGCCAACCCAAACTAAAAATTTATTGCTCAAGTTTGTTTGGTTTTGTTTGTTTTAGAGCACATAAAAATGAAAATAAAAAATTGTATTTATTTATAAACTTTTATTAAAACTTATAGTAATCTTTCAGAAAAAATTATGAAATTTTAGAATTAATTAAGAGTCTAAATATCTAGTGCTTAAAAAATAATAAACATGACCAAATATAAAAGAATTAATGAAAATAACAAATATATAAGGATATTTTTATTCATGTTTTCTGATACATAGATAACTAAATAAATAATATTATACAAGACCTACACAAAGGCAACATTATTTGCCTTGGTAGTATTTACATATGTAAGTTCGTAAATTTTCGAAGTGTTATAATATTCTTAGATTTTATTTCATCTTACTTCCAGTTAACTGTTCACTTTCTTGAACATCCATTGTAAGAGCTAGTTCATCCGCATCAAGGCTTTCAATGTTCTCTTCAATGTTTTCTTCATGAAGAAATAGCATTTCTTCTTCAATAAAACACATTTCTTTTGACATTTTAATAATAGACTTTGCCAAATAATTTCCAAAAGTCAGAGCTTCTCCTGTAGAATATTTTTCACTGTCAGTTCATTTATAAAATTAAGACGTTTCAATAATTCTACACAGTTGAATATGCTATCTGTTAATAATTGTTTTTGAGTTTGTGATAGCAAATCACAATTATCATCTGGTTCATCCATAATCAATTGATAATTTTTAAAACTTGAATTTCACTATATTTATATTTCACCAAATCTAATGTATAGTACAGAATATACGAACAAGATTCTGTGTTTTGCCTCCGTTTTGTCCCTAATCTATGGTACTCTGGAACACGTGGCCAATATGAGAAATTGAGAACGGTTCTAAAGAACTTATAGCTATTGTAGAAACACATCTTTTCAAGGCTTGTCTCCTATTGGATAGTCTTTGTACTTGTATCTGTTTCTTTCCCTGTAACGGGCTGAGCGTGTCAATCTTCTGCTATGCATCACGAGTATTCTAGAGCAGAGAAGTCGTAAAAAGATTCTTTCTACGGAGCACACAAAGCCCAGAACCTAAATGTATAGCTCAAGGGTTACAAAAAAGCCCAGTGCCAGAAGAATAAAGCCTGAAGCCCAGTGCCAGAAGAATAAAGCCTGAAGCCCAGTGTGGCAGTATGCAGACAATTTCTCATCCTTGAACCATATTTGAACCATTGTAGAAGTAGCTTAAGCTATAAAAACGAAATCCATCTATAACTGTTTACCTAACAGCTGACCACAATAGCAACACTATAACATAATAATGTATGTAGGTAGATTGCATATGGTGTATGTTTTTTTACTACAAGATTTTTTAAAAGGTTCTTTTTTATACAAATACCTAAATTGTTTGATGAGTTTGAGATGTTGTCCACAGATGAAAGGTTAATGTATTCCATTAAAACGTTATTGAATGAAAGCTGTCAGATAAGTTTTTTTGTTCAAAATTATATAAGTAACAGTATTTAAAAAATTAAGAATTAAGCTTTGTGTACGATTATCTTATTTCAGGTATACAAATAAGCCATGAGAAGGAATAAATATATAATTTATTGCGGACTTCATCAATATTGGTTTAAAGACCTAAAGTAATATTAAATCATAAGAGGTGAATATGATAAAAGTAATGTTATTCAAATATATTAAAAAGATATACAATATGAATTAAGAGTCTGAAAAGTTATTCAAGTGAAAATAATTAATATCATGTCGTAAAATATTTATTGAACTATGTCTGTGAGATATATTTTATTTCCAAAAGGTGAATGTGAGACAAATAATGTAAGTAAAATAAATTTCAAGTAATTATTCAATTATTATGTCAATTAGGAAAATGTATATGTAGCTTTCTGAACGCTAATTTTAATGGATAGTTTCAAACTTCTGTACTTTATTGGAAAAATTAATTATTTATTCTCACATCAAATCATTAATATTAAAGTGGCATATTATTTATAACTAGATGTAATTATAAAGAGATAGAATAACATAAAGAAATATGATTCCTATGTTGTTTAAAGATCATTTGGGAAAAGTAGACGGTTGTGATGAATTATGTGTCTGAAAAGTTATTCAAGTGAAAATGATTAATATCATTTCAGTATTACAACTAACCTCTCAAAATATTTATTGGACTTCGGCTGTCAGATATATTTTATTCCCTAAAGGTGAATGTTATACAAATAATGTAAGTAAAATAAATTTCAAGTAATCATTATATTATTATGTCAATTATGAAAATGTATATGTAGCTTTCTGAATGCTAATTTTACGGGATAGTTTCCAACTTCTGTACTTTATCGAAAAAATTAATTATTTATTCCTATAATGAAATCATTAATATTAAAGTGGCATATTATTTATACCTAGATGTAATTATAAAGAGATAGAATAACATAAAAAAATGATTCCTATGTTGATTAAAGATTATTTGGGAAAAGTAGACGGTTGTGATGAATTATGTATATATTTCTATTTTTAACTGGATCTGGATGTTAAATTCCTGTTAATAAATAAAAAGCAATTTATAAAACAGTTGTAGTTGATAAAACAACATGCATTTATCATATTTAAGGTGGCAAGAGAGTGAGTAGATAGATATAAAGTGATGGGCATATGTTTGAATGCAATCATCGGTGTAAAATCATAAAATAAGCAAAAACAGCTAAAATTTGAAACTTCCCATAGCTGTATCTTTTCACAGGAAGTCCATTAGCCTAAAAGCCTTGACACAGCCTCTTTTTATGATAAAAGAAGCCTCTTAGACCTGATGTCATGAAAATCCAGGACCCGCACTCCTTGGTCCCTCCTTGTAAGTGTATGTTACCAATTGTCAAACCAGTCATACGAAAAATACGCGGACGAAATCAAAAGCAGGCTAAATAAATTGAAGGAACACATACAGTTAAATAATCGAGACGCTAATGTTATAAGTATTAAAAATACATTTTACGAAAACGTAGCCAAAAGTACTTTTATAAATGGTATTAAAGAGCCTTACCATTCTTTCTTGCTACATTTTGATTTAGACGACGTTGAGGCATGTATAATAAAATGCCGTAAATACGACAACCATGAACAACAAAGTGCTTTCCTCAATTTCGCACGACAACGTGATAACAAACCTAAGCCCAACGTATTCGGTACAATCAATGCTAAAAGTACAAACCCATTTGCGACTAATAGTAATCCAAAAATGATTCATCCTTCAAATAATTTACCAAGTACTTCAAGAAATGTAAATCCATTTCATTTGCAACCGACACCCGCATTTGCCCAAACACAATCTGGATTTATCCCCACAAATTATCGTAATAACAATTTTGGTCAAAATAATTATAATCTTCCAAGACAACAAAATTACCAACCAACACCAATGTCAGTTAGTACAAGAAATACTAAAAAACAAGGCGTTAATCCAACAAATAGATCAAATAATTCACCATCACAAAATAACTTTAAACCAAGAACGAACTTCTTTAAGAGCACAGGACCAGCAAACTTTATCGCTGAAGAGTTGCATCATCAACAAGAACAAGGAGGAGAGGAAGCAATCAATTATCAAGATGACTCACCTGTACCAGACCATGAAGAATTTAATCAAGAAAACGTCGAGAGTGATAACTGCCAAAATTTTCAACAAGTTTCCGATACGACAGAACCGATGTGATAAATTTAAATTCGATTAGCAATTCACCCGAATTACCACACATAATAACGACAAATCCACCTCTTAAAATTCTCATCGATTCTGGAGCCTTATCATCCATTATCAATCCAGAAATTGCATATAAACTATTTCCAAAATTTATATTTCCTTACGAATTCGAAATTAAATCGGTGCACAAAACAACGAAAGGTACACATGCGCTTACCTTTCCTATATTACGTGAATACGGTGACGACACACCTATAACTTTCTTAATAGCAACATGGCACTGTACGTACGATTGTTTAATCGGACATAAGGATTTGCAGAATTTGGAAGCGAATATTAATTACAAAACTCAAATTTTTAGCACATCTAAATTTGAAATAAATTACTTTAAAAATATACCGGACGATCATAAAAATGTTAAAGTGAATCATCATCAAGGAGTAGAATTACCCATAAGAACTGATCACATGAACGAAGAAGAAAGATATAAAATTACATCACTATGCCAGAAGTACAAAGACTGTTTCTACAATGAAAATAAAAAATTATCAGCGACTTCTGCGGTTTCATACAATATAAGAACAAAGAACGATCACTCTATCTGTGTTAAGAGTTTTAGATACCCATACCATCTAAAAGAAGAAATTCAAACTCAAATCAGAAAACTGTTAGACGAAGAAATTATTCAACCAAGCAACTCGCCCTACTCATCCCCCGTATGGATAGTTCCGAAGAAAGAAGATGCAAGTGGAAGAAAAAAATGGAGAATGGTAATAGATTATCGTAAATTAAACGACAACACCATTGAAGGCAAATATCCATTACCTAGAATGGACGACATTCTAGAAAATCTGGGCAAATGTTCTTACTTTAGTACATTAGATTTGGCACAAGGTTTCCACCAAATACCCGTCAAGAAAAATTCAATTGAAAAGACAGCATTTACCGTAGAAAACGAACACTACGAATATGTCAGAATGCCTTTTGGTTTAAAAAACGCTCCGGCTACTTTTCAACGTCTGATGGATAGAATTTTAATGAAATATCTACATAAATTCTGCTTCGTTTACATGGACGATATAGTAATATTTTCGAACTCACTCCAAGAACATTTACAACATCTGAAGCTAATATTCGAAGAACTAGAGCAATATGGTTTAAAAATTCAATTAGATAAGAGTGAATTTTTAAGGAAAGAAGTTCCATTTTTAGGCCATATAATAACAGCAGACGGAATCAAACCAAATCCCGATAAAATCAAAGCAATTCTAAAATATCCGATACCTAAAACTCAAAAAGAAGTTAGAATATTTTTAGGACTAACCGGCTTTTACAGAAAGTTCATAAAAAATTACGCAAAAATAGCGAAACCAATGACAAAAGCACTCAGAAAAAAGGAAAAAATAGATCCAGAAGATAAAGACTATAAAGAAGCGTTCGAGAAACTCAAAGAATTGATCACTAACGCACCAGCGCTCGTCTACCCAGACTTTACCAAACCATTTACTATCACAACCGACGCCTCAAACTTAGCAATAGGTGCCGTTTTATCCCAAGAACAACATCTTATCTCGTGTTATTCGAGGACGTTAAACTCAGCAGAACAAAGCTATCCGGCGATAGAGAAAGAATTACTGACAATAGTAGAAGCATGCAGACAATTTAGACCATATATCTATGGTAGGAAGTTTACGATTGAAACAGATCATAACCCATTAACCTGGCTCTATTCTTTAAAAACGCCTAACGCTAGACTGATTAGGTGGAGACTAAGATTAGAAGAATATGATTACATAATAAAATACAAAAAGGTTTCTGAAAATTATGTCGCCGACGCACTGAGTCGAATTGAAATTAATGCTAATAAAACAATAGAAGAACACTCACTCTCAATGGTGCCTCAAATACCTGACGATGCACCTGTCACACCCGAAGAAATGGACGAAATATTTGACGACGACATGGCAACAGTCCACACAGCTGACGAAAATCCGACCTTTTCACTACCTATAACAGACAAAAATGTTCACCCTTTTAATTACAGCATTATCATAAAAGGAGGAAATGATTACAACTTAAAAGTAAACAAAGATAAACTTAAAGTACAATACACGGTGAAAATTAATAAATCAAACGCAGAAACACATTTACTTAAGTTTTTGAAGGAAAATATTAAACCCGATAAGCAATATGGTATCTACTTTACGACCGAAGAATTGGAAAGAATTACGTATAGAATATTGAAGGATCATTTCAATGAAAAATTAAAACTAATCAAAACAACCACGTATACACCTACGATTGATAAAAATAATTTTATGAGACATATATATCATAATCAAAATCATAACGGTATTCGAGAGACCTTATTACACTTTAAGAGAAAACTCTATACACTTAATATGGATCGACTTATTCAAAATTTTATAAATCAATGTGAGATATGCCTAGAGCATAAGTATGAGAGAAACCCGTATGAAACAGAAACATACGGCCCTATTATAGCTAGAAGACCGCTCGAACATATACACATGGACGTATTTCATTTCAACAAGGATAAATTTTTAACAATTATAGATATTTTGTCCAAATATGCTCAAGCCTATTATCTACCAAATGGAAATGCCACGACCATGATAAACAAATTGAGACACGTTGCCTCACACCATAACTTTTCGGATAAAATTACGACAGACAACGGAAGTGAATTCAACTCAACAGTATTTAAGGAGTTTTGCCGCATACATAAAATTCAATATCATCAAACAACGATAAACAGACATACATCGAATGGACCCATAGAAAGACTGCATTCAACCCTAAAGGAAAAATTAAGTATTTTATCCAATCAAAATCCAAAAGAAACAGTGAAAAATCTTATGATCACCGCTCTCTTAATATACAATCAGAGTATACACTCTACAACTAACTATATGTCTTTTACACTGTTATATGGACCTTATGACGAACTATAGAAACACATTATCGAGCCCGATGCCGATACCATAGAAAGATATAATGAAATCAGAAAAAATGAAATTTTACCTTTTTATGACACGCTATATAGAAACCAAAAAGAGCAACAAAAGTTACCTAATAGTCCTGACAAATCGTTAGAAAATAAAGAAATTTACATGAAAATCCATCAACAACAACGCCACAAAACCGCACCACGATATCAAAAATTACTTGTAGAGACACAACAAGGCCCCTCGTTAGATTGCTATATTCATGGTCAAGAACGCCGATATAATTTACGAAGTGCCAAAAGAATAAGAAAAACTTCTTCTTTGCAGAACAATGAAGACGGCACTAATCTTGATGCTCATAGCTCTGCTCGCGAAGAGTAGCGAAATCAACCAAAATAAGACGCATTACGATTACCAACAAGGAACTGGAAGAATAGTTGGAAGTTATCATTACCTACATTTCAACATCGACGTTACTACGCTTTTGAAAACTTTCAAACATATAACAGCTAGCTATACAATATTATCTAACCAAGGCGAATTAAGAGAATCGAGTTTATTAAAGCAACCCGAAATTCTATGTAATGAAATACACCAGAATCTACAGATAATAATGCCATCAAACATGAGAACGAAAAGAGGGTTAATAAACGGATTAGGCACAGCAATAAAATACATTTTTGGGAACCCAGATGCAAACGATTTAGAAAAGATAAACAACTACTTAAATTCGCTACAACATCAACAACAGGAAAATGTATTTGCTTTAAATAAGTCAATAAGCGTAATAAATACAATAAGTAAAAAAATAAATAACAACACGAATATAATTAATAAAAAGTTAAAAGACATATGGAAAACTGTAAATAACCAAGCTTTGCAATCAAATCTATTTGAAGCAGTCATGATCCTCATTAAAGATTTTTTGACTCAGTTTATTTATTTTAAATAAGATATATAAAAGTTAATAATGCTAGTTAATAATGCACGTATTTTTTCGTTAAGAAAAAATTTAAAATGATTTTAATGGTCTTGCTGTCTAAAATATATACTCTAAAACTGTTTAATTTTCTTTATTTTCAGTCCCGGGTATAAATACATAATACATCTTTACTTCTGTTTCATCAACCCTCGGAGAATGTTAAAAAGACTTTCAGGGAAACTTGCTAATTTTTAACAAAATTAGAGAAAATTAACGAATTAGAGAATTGTCTTCCTCCCCCGATACTGTCTTGTGGGCTTGTCAAGAGGGCGCAGACAGACCTATCCTGGAAAGAGCATGATAAATTCAAGAAAGGTGGATTGCACCACTGATTCATAGTCCGTATGATAAATTCTAATACTGGACGAGTTTTTTTGGTATCCGGCTAGTAGCAAGTGGACGAAAAAAATAATTCAAAGAATTAAAATAATTAAAATCTCTTTTATTTCACATCATACTAAGATCAACGATTGTGTTATGAAAAATACAAAAAATGCCGTCTTTGTTAGTCCATAGACGCATATAATATTTATACAAATGATTCTTATGACAGCTGCAATTCTTAATTTAGTTTAACGATTCTAATAACTTTCTTTGAACAATAGGGCTATTAGAATTATTTTATTAAATCAAGAATCTCTGAAGAAACTCAAGATAAAATTGCTTGTTCTTGAATAGGTAGCTCTTTAAGTGTTTATTACACGATAATTCATCATTAAATGTTTCTGTTTCCACGGTATAAAGGTTAGCCTAGCTATTTTTGGTTTCAGTAAAAGCCTTTTCAATTATGTGAAAATAGATTTCTTTGAATAGATTTGCGACTTTTCCTTTATTTTTCACCCAACTAGATTTGGGGCTTTGAGTTTATTTTTATATTCTATAATTAAATTTAATAGCGATTTTATGTACTTAAAAAATTATTCAAAACTAAACATTGCCGTCTCCTCGATTATTCTGTTCGCAGTTTTTGGCTTGAGGGAATAAAAGGAATTTTGGGATGAGTAGGGATTGCAGATCCATCACTGCATAATACCCCTGCGTATTCATTCGGCAACGATATCGACGCAGGCATCCGCTCCCGAACATCTTGATTATTTAGCGTTAGATATCGGATATTTCTTTTCATGAGACTGGAGAGAGAATCCGTATATATGCTAGGTGCCCCTTCCTCCCCGCCACAGACATAAACCGTAATCTCACTCTTTTAAATGGGCTTAATCCCGCGGATTTTCAGCATAAAAATCTGAGGGAAAATGCAACGTTGCTGCTACCATAGTCGCTGCTTGAATCTGAGTTATATCCATTTGTCTTGGAATCGACGGCTGCCGTTCTACGGTTGGAAAGGAGCATTGAAAACCTGCCACCACCGAGCCATACTAACAGCGACGCACATTGGTTGAAAAACAACGATGACGCCGAAGACGAGAGAGTCGACCGGGCGCGCACGGGCTCGCATAAGGAAATAAAGAGAAACATCACAAAAGGAGGGTAAACGAGGAGGGAGCTGCTGGTGGCGCTCGAAAAGAGAGCGGCAGACAACGAGGCGGGATAGGGTCTTAAGACAAAGAGAGTAAGGTTAGTGGAGTGAGACGCGGGGTGCGCAAGCATGCGGCTAGTCTAATAAAAATTACCATTTTAGTCTCACGTACAAAATTTGCGATATGCTTTAATTATTATAGCGATACTACAGGTAAATGCGATGATGATTTCAATGAGATAATGCTATTTGGTATGCATGCTGAATAATTATTGTGAAGCAGAAGCGTTTAGTATTTTATTGTATTGTTCATTAAGAGAAACATTTCTACATCAAAATATCAAATGTTTTCATTTATCACATTATTTATTATGAAAGAATAGTGTAAAAATAATAACTAATAATGAAAATAAAACCAATTCATTGGCGCGTTGCTTCCTCAAATAAATGTATTAATCACTGTCTCAATTTGTAATGCTATTAATTAATTGTATCACACCGGAATTTCATCTATGGGTACCCATAATAAAACGGTTGTATAAAATAAACGAAAATAGAGATTAATTTATACATAAATTTAGAAATTTTTATTGTTCATCGTAACGATTTTGCTTCCTCGTAAAGGAAGCTTTGTAGTGGTTAAAACAATTTTCGAGACAAAAAAATGTTTAAAAAGATGTTTTAAGGCGATATATGTCGATATTTGTCGATTTCGAGAAAATTTCTCACTTCCTCAAAGAGGAAGCTTTGTAACTGTGAAGAACAATTTTCGGACAAAAGAGTATCAAAACATTTTTTAAGAATAGGGGCACAAATAGTACATTACGGTACAAGTGACGAAAGTTGAAGTTCCGCCACTGCGTGAAGTTGGCGCCCGAGGCGAAGCCGAGGGCGCCATATCACGCAGTGGCGGGCCTTGAAGTTTCGTCTCGTGTACCGTATACTATTTTTCTTGATGTCCGGTGGAAAGTACGTTTGCCACTGACAATGATAACGCATCCGACGGGCTCGAGAGCTGGAGGGCATTGAGTTCGATGCCCGCCCCCGACATTTGGTTACGATTGCAATGAGCAAGCGTCCTTAAAATTATGCACGTGATGTTTTCGATGCCCGCGCCCCCGACCAGCAGCACTCGCTGCGCTCGTGCCTAGCGCTCTCTCGGGTCTCCCCACTCTCAAAATTTCACGCGAGACTGTACACGTACACATGGCGCCGCTTCATCGGTGTGTACATTCACATCGAAGCGCTCCGTCTGTGTAGACACACGCGTAGCGCGCGGGCACGCCATTGGTTTGTTTACACGCACACAAGGACACGCGCGGCCGAAGTTACCTACTTTAAACAACTGTATCTCGAAAACGGTGCTGCTAGGCTTTCTGGATTTTGGAGAGCTTATTTAAAATATCATCATTAGTAAAATATCTCTTTTTCGTTCAATTCTATAGAAAACTTTTGGCGTTATTAATGAAAACGTTCATTTTTTCACGACTTTTTAATAAGACACCGTATTAAATTGTCTAACTTTGATAGCTTATATCTCATGAATGGTGTTGCTAGGCTTTCTGAAGTTTGCAGATGTTGCACATAATAACAATAAGAATCGACCCTGCAAGTTTCATAAGATTCTATACAAACTCATTTTGTGAGCAAGAGTCCTTAATAAGTGAATTTTACTGAAGATCATGTAAAATATTTTTATTTTACGTGCAATTGTTACCCGTACAATTATTAAACATGCGGTACTTTTGCTCCATTTGCAGCAACAACTTTATTTGTATCTGAAAAAATAAATGATCACTCAAGAAGAAATTCTCACAAAAAGTGCGACATTATTAACGAACAATCTTTTATCCATTTCACAAATTAAAGCAATATAAATCACTTGTATACCCGATGGGCCGCATTGATTCTGACAATGCATACCCCGTTAGTGACTGTCACACATAATATTTAAATCGTTAACATACCTCGAAAATGATATCAACATTCAAAAGGTTATGTGTAAGTGCCACTAACGGGACATGCATTGCTATAATCAATGTCCATCGAGTGTACCTTGATGATCAGAAGCGATAGTTTTTGTTGTAAATATAGGTTAATGAGTTTGAATATGTTGACAAAACCTCTAAAACAATCTATTAATAAAGTCTACAGTTGCCTAGTTACCAACTCAGAATCAATGGTTAAATGTCCTTCTTTCGCCATCGAAAACAATGGCGAAACCACGTACTTTCCACCAGAGCATCAAGAAAAATTTGTTGTTTTTGAGAAAAGTTTTTTCCTGTCTCTTTCTGTGTGTGTGTGTGTGTGTGTGTGTGTGTGTTTTTAAATCATTAAAAAAGTATTATCTTGTCATACATGCGTCCATGAAGTCGTACTTTACGGACAAGTATAAAAAAAAACCACTGATAATTCATTGGCAAGATGCTTCCTCAAACTAATTAATCGATTCCATTTTTTAAATTTAAAAAACAAAAGTAAATTTTTCACAACAAAACTTTATTAATAAATAAAACTGTTTTGTTTGTTAAACAATTTGACTTAATACAAAAAATATCTTTTTTGTTTTTTCATTTACGTATCCTATACAAACAATTAATTATTGTTATAAAAAATTTTAAAGAAATACATTAGTTTGAGAGAGAAAAGTATGTATTGGCAATAATCTAATAAATATTTGTTTTGAAACAGGTATTTAACTACTATCCTGCTGGAATTAGTGGTTTAAAGTTAATCCATCATTGTAACAATCATACAAACATAATAACTAAGTTATACTTCTTAACAAAAATTAATGAATCGTTTTGAAATTGAACAAAGAGGTAGTTTTTTTATATTTAAGAATCAATTTCTTTGCCCAAAAAAATCTGTCTTTTTCGATTAAAGATATTTGATATTTTTATGAAATATTTGTATGAAATTTGTACGAAATTTATATTTTGAAATCAATTTTTATCGTTGCCCTAGTACACGTTGCCGCGGGAGTCAATCTGAAATGACTTTCTCGGTGCTGTTTATCATTACCAGCGATACGTTTTGTTTCTAAACATTACCAGATGACATTTCATGTATGAAACTGCAACTGGCAACATTTGATTTATAATACAAGCAATAAAAGTATTGTTCAAGGATATTGAAGTATACTAAAGTGAGAAATTGATAGACAATAAAAGACAGTTAATTTAAAGAAAAAGAGAAAAGGAAAGAGAGAGGAAGGAGAGAGAAAGAGAGAAGGAGGGAAAGAGCAAAGACATCAGAGAGAGACAGAACGACCCTATCACGTAGAAAAATAAATAGTGAAAGAAACAATAACCGAGATAGAAAGAGAGCGGGGAGAGAGAGAGAGAGAGAGAGAGAGAGAGAGAGAGAGAGAGAGAGAGAGAGAGAGAGAGAGGGAGAAAGTGATTTTACGTAAGTGCCCTTCTTAATTATTAATTTTATTAATATAAATAATATTCTATTTATTTTCTCGTTTTGTAATGTCAAATCAACATAACCTCTTTAAATTTTAACACAATATTGTGCTGGATAAGTGTAATAATTCGTAAAAATTTTGAGTCAATCAATCGAATATATTCTTTTTAAAAATGCAAATATAAGAAATATATAAAAAAATTTTAACCTCAAATATCTTTGGTCACAACAGTCAGATTTTTTGGGCAAAGAACTGAATCCTTAGATATAAAAAAGCTAATTCTCTACCAAATTTCAAAACGATTCATTGACTTTTACTCCTGTTATCGTAAACGAAAGGAAACGCACTTGTTTTCAAAAATAATTTTTTTCTTGGAGAAAAAATCAACATAACCTCTTGAAATTTTAAAACAGTGTCGTACTCGATAGGTGTAATAGGTGGTAAAAATGTTGAATCAATCAATCGAATATTCTTTTAAAAAATGCAAATATAAAAAATTTTGAAAAAAAGTGTTAACTTCAGATATCTTTGGTCACAACAGTCAGATTTTTTTGAGCAAAGAACTGACTCCTTAGATATAAAAAATCTAATTTTCTACCAAATTTCAAAACGATTCATTGACTTTTACTCCTGTTATCGTAATGGAATGAAAACGCGCATTTTTTCAAAAATAATTTTTTTCTCGGAAACAAACCAACATAAACTCTTCAAATTTTAACACAATATTGTACTCGATAAGTGTAATAAGTGGTAAAAATTTTGAGTGGATAAATGAAAAAGTTTTTGAGATATTAATTAAAGAATTATAAACCATATTTTCATTAGTTACAAATGATAGGCTAAAGATAATTTAAATTAAAAAAAAAGAAATTGTAGATAATTTAACGACCTTTTAAGAAAAATTTATTTTATTAAGTAATACTTGCTGTAACAAATTAAAAAATAAAAAGAAACGAAAAATTCAAAATTGTTTTTCGGTTAAAAAAAAAGAAACTTGATAAAATCAAAAAGTAGGTTATGCTCTCTCTCTATTCTCCTCCGAAACGAAGGCAATAAGCTTTGTCCGATGTAAATCAGTCGATCGGTTCTATAGTTATCGCCTGTACACACGCACACGCACACGCACACACAGACACGAAAATTTTTTTATCAAAAACAACGGATTTTTAGCGCCAAAAGTCTTATATCATGTTTTTGAACATTTTTTGTTTCAAAAAATTTTTTCACCGTTACAAAGCTTCCTCTTTGAGGAAGCAAAAATAATATTCATTACTCGGTCGTAATATGTTACTTTACGGCCTAGTATCGAAAAGTACTATTTTGATCAAAGTTGGTGCAATCTTCAAATCAGTATTCTCAACTCAAAAATAACCTTAAAATAGTCTTAAAAAACATGAATAGAGAAGGAACCAATCCTATTTCAAGAATATGTGTTTATATTATGTGCATCTTTAATATGAAATTCTGGTATCTAAAAATGAATTTCAATGCTCGCCATTCCATCAAGTAGGCCCTTTTCGGATATTTGGACAATCTAATTTTAAATATGCTCTATTTCATTAAAAAATTATATCTCTCCTATGGACTGTCCCCTTGCAAGTATTTATGATACAAAAGCGACCAGAGAAGATTATAAAAGTAGACAGAAAAATCTAAAATTTAAACTCTGTTCGTTGAAAAATATAAATTTTTCAAGAAATTATCAACAATCAAAGATAGCGTAAAAAAATAGTTAAAAATACGACTTATCACGGAGGGCATTTCGCTAAGGAGCATATGTGAGCATATGTAACTGATTGATTCTTTGGGCGTCCAATATGTTTAGCCTTCAATATTAATATTATTGCTTGCGAAGTAATCTAAAGTCGGAGTTGAAAAAATCACCAATCGATTTATAGGGTTCAAAAAGATAAAACTTACACAAAGCATTCAGAAACTTTAGAAAATTTAAAAAGCTGTATATCACACATTTCGCTTAACATTCGAGATTAATGTTAAATAATTTTGTCGAACCTTCGTCAATTTATGTATTTTTAATTGATTCTATTTACTAGTGGTTTCTAGTATATTTATCCATTTCCTTGCTGACTCAAATAGGCTGGAAGTATACAAATTATGCAAGCATACAAAATAAAATCGCGTTTTTCCATAAGGCTGCTTTGACTAGGAAAGACAATTGCTTTTGTCCTTACTGAAGAATTTCAATTAATTTCTGTTTCGACATTACTTAATGTTATACAATTAATAGAAAAAAGCACTTTTATCTGTAAACTAATCGTACACACACCGGATTAGAATTGTAATATTTCTTTAAAATTCACAAGTTTGAGAAACCTGCACTTGTCCGAAGCTGTAAGGCTCCCAGAATCCATTATATTATATAGTGTGACACTGTAAATTCTAACGGAGTTTTCGCTGTTTATACACACGGTGCAGTAATACGCACCCGGCAGCTAACGCATCCTTTATTACGACGCCTTGCGTACCTTATCTGGGTTCATGGCCAGCTTCATGGTTCTTGTGTAGCCGTCGGCTAGCTGAAAGTCGGAGAAGGGGAGTTCGGATAAGAGGAACCAGGCACTCAATGAATACGTGGCACTTTAAGGTAAAATATACTATATGGAGTAGACAACATTTAAAGGTTATGAACCATAATTGTTGTAATTGTATTGCTGTAATACATTACAATATTTTCAGATTACAAGTATTTTTACATTACAATGTAAAAATAAATGTTTACCCTGTGACAAAAAAAATTGCACAATGGAAATAATTAAAAATCAAAGTTTATTTATAATTAAAGTTTACAAATAAATATTTTTCATTCATTACTTCTTTCTAACTTCGCTCAAGTTCATATCAATTTTGTTTTCTTATTGTTGTTCACCACACAAATTATTTATATAATCTTGATTTCATTTTAGTATGTATATAATCTTCAATCTCCAAATTTAGAGTACGTATTTTACGTAAATAATCAGAATTTATATTTTTAATTTGAATATATATTGCTTTAAGGGGGTCGGACACCTTTAGAATGACGAAAAATCAATTTTTTTTTATTACATATTTTACTAAAAAAACACTTGTAGAATATGTCCCAATTAGTTTTAAACCATTATCTATTTTTGTTTTAAGAATATACACAAAACACTGATAAAGCTTTTCATTTGTTTTTGTTCAAATTACATTTTTCCCCTTGTATACATAATTATATAATCATATATTATTTCTACTAATTTTTTTTCATTTCACTGTTCTTAATATATTTAAAATTCTCACTCTAAATATCTGTACATACTTTAAAAGATCCAAAAATAATATTTTAAACATTAATATGAAGATAAAAAATAATATAATTTATGGACGGTATTTTTGACAAAAATAAAAATTTGATTTTAAAACTTATATAGCAGTTGGCACCGTAACAACCTGACTTAACAACGACAGCCTCTCACAGGCTCACAGCTCACTCCTTTATTGCAGCAGAGCTGATTTAAATCTATGTAAAAGTCCGCAAGCAATGTAAACATGCACAGCTGTCATTTCATATAAACACTGTGATACCAGCATCAGCACCTTTTCTATACAAAGTGTTGTTCTTAATTTTCATTGTTTCCAACGAATTTAGGAGTAAACATTTAGTGTATTATAATATGTAAAGATATTTTAAATAAGTTTTTAAAAGTTTTTGAATAATAGGTGTGACAGTTGAATTAAAGTTTTAGAAATAGCTTTTAGTACTTGAACTTTTATTGGAAACTTTATACTTAAAATAACAGGGATTGATACTAAAGAAAAATTAAGTCTATACTGACTATTACAAAAAACATTTAGTGTACAGATTTAAATCAACTTTTAAAAGAAGCGAAAGATATGCTATCGTGCAGAAAAATGTTATGGAACCTTCGCTTCTGCCAGAAAACTACCATTATCAGCCATTGCCTGAATCTCACTACGATATAATTGACATTTTATTTTCTGAAGTAAACACAGTTATGCACTGCAATAAATATGTATCAGTCGTATTCTCTTTATTAAGTAATAATATTATATGTGAAAAAGAATAATGAAGGACAAGTAAAGAAGTTCACCTTATCAGACATTAATGTAGATCATCAATTAATAGAAGATCAATATAGGAGTGTTGCTGCTATAAACATTTTTTTCAAGCATTTGGCTATGGCGATACTGGCTTCATAACATGCATGAAGGATTTTGGATTTCTCAACACATTCTTTATTTACCTCAGTATATGTATAAGAATCTAATATATGTGATAAAGATTATTAAAAACATATGGATTTAAAAGCACCAAAGGATCTAAATGTTAAACCACTTAACAAACTTGACTGACTGATGTGAATATGACTGTTATGTGTGCTCATAGCTTACAAGTCTGATAGATCGTATACTAAGGTACCAGAATATTTGTTCTAAATGTAAAATATTTTGAGCTAAAAACAATACTTTTTTGTATTTCAGGGCAGAGATGGAGTTAAGAAATAAAGAAGAAGAAATAAAGAAGTATTTTAGTAATTTTATCTTTAAAGTTGTTTTCTACATAATGTAAAATTTTGAGCTCTGCCGTCGACTCCAGATTCAGGAACTGCATATATTTTAATGGGAGAGGTCCTAAAATGTTGGTATTTTATATGTCTATTTACTGAGGAGTTGTATGTATCCAATTTATTTGATTAAATAATTTTTTACGGTTAAAGATTGCTAAAAAATCTGAATTTCACTTAAATTTAAGATTTAAGAGAGCACAAATTTTGAAATGGCCATATATTTGGTTAAAATCGATCAAAAATTTTTTTTTGGATCTCATTTTCTCATAAATTGAATATATTTTTAGGATATTACTTCTAAATATTTCTAATTATGAAAATTAATTTTTTTCAGGTGTCTGACCCCCTTAATGGGATCCCATTCAAACTCCATCTGAAATTTATTGTACTTTCAAAGTATTTTTAATCGAATGTTTAAAAGTAATAGTAGCACTAACATTGATAAATGTAGAAAATGTAAAGTATAATAATACAGCCGCAGATATACATAATTAAAATAATAAGACAACCATTCATTAGTAGTTATCAAAAATTTATTAAAATAATATTCATACAAAATATACTAACATTTAGATATAAATTAGAGACAAATGTTTAGTTATAAATTAGAGACATAAAGCTAAATGTCAAACTGTAACCAAAAAGAATAACAAATACCTATTCAAAAAACAAAAACCATTAGATGCATGGAATGTAACAATTGTGTATATAAATATATATGTATGTGTATATGTATATTTACGTGTGACGCTAGTATCCAGGACATTCATTATGTCTAACATTAGTTTCCAGGACCTGACCTGTGGTTTCGGAGACCTTTAGGGTTACTTTCACAACGTTTTTTCCGTTAAATTTTTCCAACATCAACGTAAAATTCGGCGGAACTTGAAGCGGGCGCCGCAGGCATCGTGATTGTGTTAGTCAATAACCTGAGGGATGGTTTGGTAGACAATGGCGGCGCGAAGCGCCGCCCTTACCCACTTTTATTTCAGAAAACCCTAAGAGGTCCTGGATAATAACATTATATATATATATATATATATATATATATATATATATATATATATATATATATATATATATATATATATATATATATTTATCTGCAACGGTTCGTTCCGGGACGTTTACACTGTACATCGCTGTTATTTCCGGGACGCGCTGTTTTTTCCGGGACGTCCCGGAAAATCTGTGTCTGCAACTGTTATTTCCGGGACGTGGTATTAGTCCCACACCCCAGGGATATTATTTCTTTAGTCACGCGCTTATATAGGGAACTCTGAAGAGATAAACTATAGGACCCTGTAGATTACCAGAAATAACGTTTATAGGTCTTTATATATATATATATATATATATATATATATATATATATATATATATATATATATATATATATATATATATATATATATATATATATATATATATATATATATATATATATATATATATATATATATATATATATATATATATATATATATATATATATATATATATATATATATATATATATATATATATATATATATATATATATATATATATATATTTATCTCTGCAACGGTTCGTTCAGGGACGTACACTGTACATCGCTGTTATTTCCGGGACGCGCTGTTTTTCCGGGACGTCCCGGAAAATCTGTGTCTGCAACTGTTATTTCCGGGACGTGGTATTAGTCCCACACCCCAGGGATATTATTTCTTTAGTCACGCGCTTATATAGGGAACTCTGAAGAGATAAACTATAGGACCCTGTAGATTACCAGAAATAACGTTTATAGGTCTTTATATATATATATATATATATATATATATATATATATATATATATATATATATATATATATATATATATATATATATAAAGACCTATAAACGTTATTTCTGGTAATCTACAGGGTCCTATAGTTTATCTCTTCAGAGTTCCCTATATAAGCGCGTGACTAAAGAAATAATATCCCTGGGGTGTGGGACTAATACCACGTCCCGGAAATAACAGTTGCAGACACAGATTTTCCGGGACGTCCCGGAAAAAACAGCGCGTCCCGGAAATAACAGCGATGTACAGTGTAAACGTCCCGGAACGAACCGTTGCAGATAAATATATATATATATATATATATATATATATATATATATATTATCCACAGTTTTAGTAAATAATTTAATTTGAGAATTTTTTTTAGGAAAACAAAAATATTATGTTAATAATTATTCATGAATTAAAAATATTTTTTACACGTGATTGTAAAATTTGTAATTCATTAAAAGAATTTTATTTATTGTAACAGGATATATAAATATTTGTTTCTTACACGTAAAAATATGCAAGAAACACAAAACAATATGCAAGAAAAAATATGCAAGAAACACAATATGCTATAAATTAATACACATCAACATCACGGCTTTTTTCACTCCTTTTTCGTATAATCTATTCAGTTTTATTCTTAAAGCCGAATACTCACTTTAGTTTGCACAGTTACCTTAGAAGTCATCTCAGTACATAGAGGAAAATACCAACGGAAAAATGACCATGTCTGATTGTAAATGTGGGACAGACTAATTATCAAAAAAATTGTTATACAGTCAATTGGTCCTACAGCTGTTGAACCAGCAGCATAATTTGACATTCTAAATCTAATCAGTTTTTGGGTGCTAAGTACATCTAGACCTAAAAACAATTAACACATACATAAGATGTTATAAATAGTTAATAATACATTTAATTTGTTATTATTCATTGTCTCACCAATTGTGAATTCACATTTATTTCTATAACCATTTATAAAATCAGTATGAACAATTTCTCTTAATTCACATGGTAAACCATCATATTTATTTTTTTGCTCATTAAATTAATCACCCACATTCCTAATTAACTTTTGAAATTTATTCACCTAACCTACTTATGGTTTCTCTCATTTTCTTCTGTTTAAAATCTAACTGAAAAAATGTATATAGAATGGAATTTTATGAAAATAAATTTATACAATAATAAAAAGTCAATTACTCATTCTTTATAAGGCATGTCGCACAAAGGAACTGTATTTTTTTATTCTATCTTCTGGCGACACAGAATCAATCTCTGGTTCTGCTTTGAACTTTTTATTAGATTTTTCTTTTCTTTCAAGTTTCTTTTTTATATAAAGAGCAGGTGATGGTTTTCCAACCTACATAAATTATATATAATTAATTAAGATTTTAATTTAATAATAAATCAACAAAAGGTGCCCAATTTCTTTACCTAAGCTGCCAATTTTACATGTTTCCATTCAACACCATTGATGGCAATGATTGATTTTTTTCTACACTCTTCACTACGTAGGCACACGTATGCCCAACCACTACCCCTTTTAGGAGGTTTAATTTTAGTGGCATTCAATTGAAGCTTGCCATTAAGAAATTTTCTAAACTCCCCAATGTCATAGTACTTTGGTAACCCTCTGATTTCAATTTTGAAATTTCCCGTGTAGAACTATCCCTCTCAAGATAAGCATATACGTTTTCTCCATTTTCTGTCTTTTCTTTCACTTCATCGGTTGTATTTTCTTCAGACTTTTCATTTGTCGGATTTTCTTTCGCATCATCTGTTATATTTTCTTTTGACTTTTCATTTGCCGAATTTTCTTTCCACGTTTCATTTACAGTATTTTCTTTCGGTTTTTCATCCAGTATAGTTTCTTCTGCCTCCGAATTTCTGAGCAGACTACCTGCAAACCGCAAATATGATTGATTAAAATATTGTGTTAAAAATCTTTACTCTCATAAAAAATACCTCACTCGTAACTTTATAAACTACACAAAAATAACAATATATTATTACAAATAAAAAAGAAAAACAAATGCTCCTCAAAATTCCCGAAAATTCACCACTCACCTTCAAAAACCTATACCCACTTTACCATTACATTTGAAAAACATTAGATCATGGCAACGCTGTTGAGCTCGCGAGAATCGCGAGTCACAGGCAGTGCGTCGATACGTTAGGCTGAAATCACATGGGGCAGCATAGAGGTTGCGTCATGGAGACAGCCAATCAAAGCTATTCTGCAAATGCAAAAATAGCTCCGATTGGCTATCTCCATGACTTACTTACTGTAGTCTAGCGCCTACGCACTATAGGCCTTCGCTGATTGGATGCTCAAACGGCTCTAGCGGCATGAGTATAGCGCGCGCGTTCAAACGGCAAGCGCACGCGTAGAAGTGCAACACAATATTTTAAATAATTTTTAAACCCAAGTGTGCGGGGGACACGAGGTCCACGCCTATAAAGGAGTCACGTAGACATGCAACAATAAACAAACCGATTATTTAAATAATTTGTAAACCCAAGTAGCCGGGGATACGAGGTTCACGCATATAAGGGAGTCACGTAAACATGCAACAATAAGCAAAACGATTATTTAAATAATTTTGAAACCCAATGTGGTATTTTCGGCCCGGGTATTTTGAAAAATAGTATACGCACCACAGGAGCAAAGTAGGCAAATTTTTCTCTCAGAAGATGCTTAAGGGGATCAGACACCTTTATAATTTTCTTCATAAAATGACCTGAAAAAAATAAATTTTCATAATTAGAAATATTTAGAAGTAATATCCTAAAAATATATTCAATTTATGACAAAATGAGACCCAAAAAAAATTTTTGATCGATTTTAACCAAATATATGGCCATTTTTAAATTTTTGCTCTGCCGTCGACTCCAGATTCAGGAACTGCATATATTTTAATGGGAGAGGTCCTAAAATTTTGGTATTTTATATGACTATTGACTGAAGAGTTGTACGTATCCAATTTATTTGATTAAATAATTTTTTACGGTCAAAAATTGCTAAAAAATCTTAAATTTAAGTGAAATTCAGATTTTTTAGCAATCTTTGACCGTAAAAAATTATTTAATCAAATAAATTGGATACATACAACTCTTGAGTCAATAGACATATAAAATACTAAAATTTTAGGATCTCTCCCATTAAAACATATGCCCTGAATCTGGAGTCGACGGCAGAGCTCAAAATTTTACATTATGTAGAAAACAGCTTTAAAGATAAAATTACTAAAATAATTCTTTATTTCTTCTTCTTTATTTCTTTACTCCATCTCTGCCCTGAAATACAAAAAATTATTGTTTTTAACTCAAAATATTTTACATTTAGAACAAATATTCTGGTACCTCAGTATACGATCTATCAGATTTGTAAGCTATGAGCACGTGTAACAGTCATATCCACATCAGTGAGTCAAGTTTGTTAAGTGGTTTAACATGTAGATCCTTTGGTGCTTTTAAATCCATATATTATTAATAATCTTTATCACATATATTAGATCTTATACATATACTGTGGTAGATAAAGAATGTGTTGAGAAATCCAAAATCCTTCATGCATGTTATGAAGCCAGTATCACCATAGCCAAATGCTTGAAAAAAATGTTTATAGCAGCAACACTCCTATTGATTTTCTTTTAATGTCTGATAAGGTGAACTTCTTTACTTCTCCTTCATTATTCTTTTTCACATATAATATTATTACTTAATAAAGAGAATACGACTGATACATATTTATTGCAGTGCATAACTGTGTTTACTTCAGAAAATAAAATGTCAATTATATCGTAGTGAGATTCAGGCGATGGTTCATAATGGTAGCTTTCTGGCAGAAGCGAAGGTTCCATAGTGTTTTTCTGCACAATAGGATATCTTTCGCTTCCTTTAAAAGTTGATTTAAATTTGTACACTAAATGTTTTTGTAATAGTCAGTATAGACTTAATTTTTCTTTAGTATCAATCCCTGTTATTTTAAGTATAAAGTTTCCAATAAAAGTTCAAATACTAAAGGCTATTTCTAAAACTTTAATTCAACTGTCACACCTATTATTCAAACACTTTTAAAAACTGATTTAAAATACCTTTACGTATTAGAATAGACTAAATTTAGAATACACTAAATGTTTACTCCCAAATCCGTTGGAAACAATGAAAATTAAGAACAACACTTTGTATACAAAAGGTGTTGATGCTGATATCACAGTATTTATATGAAATGACAGCTGTGCATGTTTACATTGCTTGCGGACTTTTACATAGGTTAAAATCAGCTCTGTTACAATAAAAGAGTGAGCTGGAAGCCTGTGAGAGGCGGTCGTTGATAAGTCGGGGTGTTACGGTGCCAACTTAACTGCTATATAAGTTTTAAAATCAAATTTTTATTTTTGTCAAAAATACCGTCCATAAATTATATTATTTATTTTTTATCTTTATATTAATGTTTAAATATTATTTTTGGATCTTTTAATGTATATACAGATATTTAGAGTGAGAATTTTAAATATATTAAGAACAGTGAAATGAAAAATAAATTAGTAGAAATAATATGTGATTATATAATTATGTATACAAGAGGAAAAATGTAATTTGAACAAAAAACAAATGAAAAGCTTTATCAGTTTTTTGTGTATATTCTTAAAACAAAAATAGATAATGCTTTAAAACTAATTGGGACATATTCTACAAGTGTTTTTTTAGTAAAATATGTAATAAAAAAAAATTGATTTTTCGTTATTCTAAAGGTGTCCGACCCCCTTAATATACTCTTCTTTAGGTATTATAGACTACTGTATTAAAGTACATGTTCAATTGAAAAATGATATTTCATGAAAAAAATAGAAATATGCAGTAAATTTAGCATATTATATTCTAGATTACATTTGATTTATTTTCAAAATTCGAATTGGGAGTTGACGAAGGAGCGAGTAGGGGGTATGCCCGTAGTATCTTCCTATGTTATGTAGGTGTTACCGTTATATTTGAACGCAGTCCCTCCACCGTCCCCTCCACCCCCCTCCATCGACCCCATCACCGTCCCATCCAGTCCCGTCCGCCGTCCGATCCACCCCATCCACCTCCCCCTCCACTTTCTCCTCCACCTTCTCCTTCACTTTTTAACGTTAAATTCGTTCAAAAATCACGTTTTTTCAATCTCAGCCCCTCCACTGCTCTTCCACCCCCTCCACCGTCCCTTCCACCACCATTGAGGTACTATTGTTGGGCGTTGAATGAACATTCGATGAAGTAATATGTACATACTCAACGCTCAAGACAAGCTTACAACTCAGAAAATTAACTTCAATTATAAATTCGAAAAAAGCTTAGATTTTGCTGACAATTGCTATACAGGGGTTTTCGAGGTCGCTGATCAAGATTTTGCTATTGGACTTTCGAAATTCAAAATGGCGGATCCATGTTGGTGGTTAAAAATTCGAAAAAAACTTAGGTTTTTCTCAAAATTGTAAGGCAGAGGTTTTCGAAGTCGCTGATCACGGTTTGCTATCAGATTTTCGAAATTCAAAATAGCGGATCCAATTTGACTGTTAAAAGTTCGGAAAAAGCTTAGATTTTGCTGAAAATTAGTAAACAGCGATTTTCAAGGTCGCTGATCAAGATTTTGCTATTGGACTTTCGAAATTCAAAATGGCGGATCCAATATGGCGGTTAAAAATTCAAAGGAGAAGCTTAGATTTTACTTAAAATTTGTATACGGGGGTTTTCGTGGTCGCTGATCACGATTTTGTTATTAGACTTTCAAAATTAAAAATGGCGGATCCCACATGGTGGTTAAAAATTCGAAAATAGCTTAGGTATTTCTTAAAATTAGAACACAGGGATTTCGGAAGTCGCTGATCACGACTTTGCTGTCGGAGTTTCGAAATTGAAAATAGCAGATCCAATATGGTGATTTAATGTTCAGAAAAAGTTTAGATTTTGCTCAAAATTGGAATTCATAGGTTTTTGATGTCGCTGATCATGATCTTGCTATCAGACTTACGAAATTCAAAATGGCAGTAAAAAGTTAGAAAAAACCTTAGATTTTGTTGAAAATTGGTGATCACGATCTTGGTATCAGAATTTCGAAGTTCAAAATGGCAGTAAAAAAATCGAAAAAAGCTTAGGTTTGGTTTAAAATTGGTATACAAGGGTTTTCGAGGTGGCTGATCGAGTTTTCTATTAGACTTTCGAAATACAAAATGGCGGATCAAATATAGCGATTGAAAGTTGGAAAAGTACTTAGAGTTGGCGGAAAATTGGTGTACAGGGATTTTCGAGGACGCTAATCAAAATTTTACCATTGGACTTTCGAAATTCAAAATGGCGGATCCAATATGGCTGTAAGAAGTTCGAAGGAAGCTTAGATTTTGCTTAAAGTTTGTATACAGGGGTTTCAAAGGTCGCTGATCAAGATTTTGCTATTGAACTTTCGAAATTCAAAATGGCTGATCCCATATAGCGGTTAAAAATTCAAAGGAAACTTAGATTTTGCTTAAAATTTGTATACGGGGTTTTCGAGGTGGCTGATCGAGTTTTTCATATAACCTTGCTCCTAGAAACTGCGACGCTTATGCTCGTGTGCCTACTCTTTTCCGATTAGTGCCGCCTGCAGTGACTTGCGACCCGAGCGAAGCGAGCGCAGCAACACGCAGGCGGCGCTAGCCAGGAAAAAAATAGGGAAACGTGCATGCGCGTCGCAGTTTCTAGGAGGGAGTACATGTGACGTTTGACTCCCTCACGTCAGGGAGTAAATACAATACTTTATGCGTGGTATGCAAAAAAGTATTTGACTGATGTAATAGTTTTTAACATCGACAAAAATTTGTTTAATCAATTTGTAAAAATTCTATGTAATTCTACTCACAATTAATAAACTTTTTCCCATTTAATGTGCTATACAAAAAGTTTCAAATTTTTGAGTTAAAAAATCATGGAAAATGAAGATTTATGAAAAAATTCAAAATTTTCAATTTTCCAATTAATTCTAACTATTGAACGATTTAATATTTCGCTCTAAAACTTCAAGGTTGTGTTTTGAGGCTAATTTGGAACGACTAAAAAAGTTTTGAGCAATTTTAAAATTTTGGCCTTCAACAGTTGACGTGAAGTTACGCATATACTTTGTTACATAAAGCTAACGTAGACATTGGCGATCAAAAAAGATATTAAAACTGGATTATTTATTACTATTGTAGTTCTATTTATACAATAATAAACCGAGGTATTGATCACAGTGTACAGCCTATTAATTGTCGAAACGACAAATTCACCTTTTCGCTGGGTTGTGGCAAATTGTAGCAGTTATATATTGGCTTAAGCATAGAAACAAGCACAAAAAGAAAGTCACAGCAATGAGCCCGAACATGCAGCAGCGTAAAGTGACGAAAAAGCAAACACTAAAATTCTTTGATTTGTGATTCTTTGTTTTTCTGTTTATTTCATCGGGCGGTTGTACTCACCGTTTCTCTCTGGGTAAGGAGGAGTGAGAAAGGAAAGAATAGAAAGAGAGCTACAAATATAGCAAGCAGAAAGGATTTTGCCCGATGTAAGTCGTAAAACTACATGATATGTCTCGGCACACTGTGTCGATAAATAACGGATACGATTTGCTTGCGGTATAAGGTCACGCAAGGAGGTAGACGAAAGAGAGAGTGCGAGAGAGAGAGGGAGCGAGAAAGCCAGAGAAAGCAGAACCGAGAGAGAGAGAGAGAGCGAGAGAGAGGGACAGTGTGAGAGAGAGGAACGGAGGGAGAGGGTGGGATGGCGAGAGAGAGTGTGTGGGGGGGGGGCGATTCTACCGCCGGTGAACATTTTCATCAATATGTATTTATGCGCGATAAATCTTTCCTTCGCGGGATAATATGCATTTTTCTATTCAAAACTTAACGTTGGCATTCTCGCTTTAATTATCATTCATTAATGGTTTAATGATTCGAACATTTACAACAGTTACATCAAGGATTATTTTCTTGGATTTATGCAATATAACTGTAATTTCGTTTTCAACTCCAGATCGAATTGAACGTATAATGCGATTTTTCTTACTTTCTTTTTTTACTTTTCAAAAGACTATTTATAAAAAGTAGATATTATTAATTTTTTTAAGTATTTGATTGCCATAATAGTACATTGAACATAGAATTTTATTCTAATAATTTATTTTTTCAAGGAGCATTTAAATTAGACCTTTTTCTTCTTCTCGCATACAATTTTGTCATCTATTTCTTCCGAAGACGCTCTTGAAATCTTTCGAGGGTTTGACAAAACAAGACTGGTCTGAGGATGAAAAGTTTCACATTTTCGAATGTCCAATAAAGTAGACAGTAGCTTCCAGTCACTTTATAATTACTTGAAAATAATATAGGACAATAGATATCAGAAATCATTACTAAATCATCTCATGTGATTAATAATAAAGGACGATGGTCTCGTTCCTATATCCTGTCATGAAAGAAGAAAATTTTCATATGTCGTTGTATATCTTTTGAATACTCTAACAAATTTCTTTTCACTTTAAATTGTTGTAAACTTATAATGTTCGGAATGTATTTAAGCATTATGTTTAATTATTCAATTTCTGAGATATGAACAATATAAAATTATACGTTATTTATATGTAGAGTATTTATGAAAATAGGAAAAAATGTACTAAGCTATAAAGTATAAAGTTTATATAAGCAAAAGTTTTGCCACAGTAACCATCGAAAATCATTGGATAATGCGGAGCAACAAAGCCAGTATAGTAACCGTATAACCAATTTTCCGACACTTCACGAAAAATACCTCCCTCCGAACCTCTGAAATATTAAACATTGCTTCAGAATTTATGCGAGTAGTTCAAGTGCCGAGAATAGCAGTATTTTAGCTCTGTTCCCCTTTCATTCCCTCCCTGTGTTAACTTTGTTGCACGAACGATTCACTAACAAGGAAAGTACCCGAACTGTCAAATTAAAAAAAATTCCAAACCCATATTAAAAAGTAGACCTCCATGCGAGATTCACGAAACCATTTTTTTATCGGCTGAGAAGCGCTTTATAAGGGTTAAAATCACCCCTAAAGTTTACCCCCAAGAAACGTTTCTTTGATATATCTCGGCTTCTACTTAACTTTTTTTAACGAAACAAAATGGAAAGAGTTTCTTATTAAAAAGTCAAGAAATCCGTGGTAGTATGAACATTAAGGGTTGCATCCCTTATTTTTTAGAGGGTGAAATTGTGTTTTTTTAAGAATAATTTTTGTTGTGAGAATTCATAAAATAATTAAAAATAGGTCAAAACATTATTTTTGCCAACTACAATAAATAACAGTTGGTGTGTTTGGGCATTCTTCGCGAAACAACCCCTTAAGAGGTGGTAAACCACCCCTAACACAAATGAATTAGGTATATTTTTTTGGCAATTATTTTTTTCCTTAAAATGCGTTCTTGAAGTCGTTAATCGGAATCCACAGTTAGATCCACAATAAAAATTTGAAAATAGTGAATTCAATATGGCGAAAAATTTTTTAGAAATATTTTAAGTTCCACGAAAAATAGTATGTAGACCCCCTAGCGGAAATTATATTATGTAAATAAGTGTATAATAATGTAACAATGTTTTGTTATGTTATTCTATTATTTATTATTTTTTTATCATACACTTGTTTATCGTACGATAATGTAGTTGTTTGTAAAAAAGTGTAAGAAAACGTAACAAATTGTACTTTTCTACTGGATTTCAGACGCTTTTACATTTTACCACAGTTTTACCATTTTTTAATAATTTCTTTCTTTTACATTTGTCTACGTTTTATTACTTTTTAATTTGTACTCTTATTTCAAATTTTATAGGCATTCTTACACTTTCGTACATCTTTTTACATTTTATTATATATTTGTACTTTTAATTACATCTTTTTACGTTTATATACAAATTTTGATACACATTTTACATCGTATCACATATTTGTACACTTTTTTCAAATAGTTCATAATTATACTTTTATAATAATTTATAATTGTACTTTTATTTAAATAAAGCTATAAATAAAATATTTTCAAAGATGTAAAGAAAAAATACTAAAACGTAATAAAATGTAAATTATTATGTATTAGAAATATAATTAATATATGTTACAAAATGTAAGTTACTATATAAAAGTTTAAATTTTTACAAATTCTTACAGATTTTTCTAACAAATACTTCCTTATAATTTCATAAAAATAAGCTACACAAGGAAATATTTAGAAAACGTAAGGAATTGAAAGAAAATGTAAGAAACTTTAACAACTTGTTAAATATGCCCGAAATCCAGTATCGTACGATTTCTTACATTTTTCGACAATTTATTCTATTTTATAAGTATTTTCTTATTTTCTTTCATATTTTATAATTTCAGCTAGGAGAGATTTTCATGCTTGTTGAAATTATGATAGGTTTTAATAAGAAAAGTTTATTTATGATTTATTAATATAAATTAATATGAACAAAATTTTTAATATAATGATAATTATAGCAATTCATGGTTATTGCGCAATATACAAGATTACGTACACTTGCATTGATATGGCTTATCTCCCGATTCCTCCCCTTTTATTCATAAATAAGTGAAACATCGGTCAGTCGAAAACAAATATACGTTACTGAACGTTTTTCTACGCTCGTGTTAAATTAATATTCAATGTCAACATTATTTTATGGGTATTAATTGAAAATATAAGTGTCTGGAGGTACTTGCATCATATTTTTTAATGGCAAGTAAACATTTTACGAGTACGAAATCCTATTTGAATTGAATGATAACAACAATAATAATAGTTGTAAGTAACCATATAATTGAAATTTCTTTCTTCTACATAATTATTCAAAATATTTCTAATAGAAGGATATAATAGATATAATATTGAAAAGTTAAATAAAATGCAGCTTTTTAAATATAAAACTCGTCAAAATATACAATAAATTTTGAACAAGTGGCCGAAGTTAAGAAAGTCAAATTCAGTAAAAATCTATTATAGAATCTTTATTGTACCAATTGTAAATATTTTGATAGTGAAACTTTACTCTTAATACATGCATTGAATTATTTTATGATAGTAAAAATTATGTTTTGATTTTAATTTTTAGAATTACTGTTACATTACTGTTATTCTAATATATAAAATATGACATACTGACGATTTAATCAGTTAAGTGTAAAAAATATTCATACGAGTGAATAGAAGTAGTACTTTATTTATAATAATAACGTTTAGCAACTATTTAATGCTAATAAAATAGTGTATCTTGTAGACAAAACATTGACAAACAATAACGAATTCTCATGCACTTACAAAGGAATTTAGTAAAATGTTTTCCTCAAAAGTTTTGGATGTCTGAATACTTTTTACACTTACTGTACATTCATACTATTGTACATTCCTATACTGTTATGGCTATAAAAAGGCTATAATAACTAAAACTTTTACAGGTTTACACTGCGACTCAACGTATCTAAAAGAAGAAAGAAAATATTTTCCATAAATATGAATTTGGTAAATGCGATGAATGTTTTATTTATTTTAAATAGTATGTTTCAAGATCAAGAAAAGAAATTACCTGTTAATGACGCTGAAAGAAATGTTGCTAATATAGTGTATAATATTATAATATCAAGTATAAATGATCGTAGTATTTACGAAGAAACGGAAGAATTTCTATATTATGATGATACCTACGAACCTTACGATGACATACCTGCAGATGATTTACATGAAGATATCGATGCAGAAGATATGATAACACCCGAAACTGAAAATCAATGTAGGACCGAATCAAAGAGTATTAATTTTGACTACAAAAAGCAAGCTGTGGAGTATTGGTTAGGTGGTAAAAACAAGTTAAAATTTGAAACAGTCCAAAATCGATTCAAAAAATTAAAAACAGCACGTCAGCTGTATAGATGGAGAGATCAAGTGGCAATAGGAGGAAGTAGGATCGATAAATTGAAAAAAATTGAGGAATATTGTTTACAAAAATTTAACGTAGCCAGATCGAATAGAATACCCATTCATGACATTGATGTATGACGTATGGCAAAAGAAAAAGCATTAGAGTTAAACTTCAATGAATTTAAAGCTTCTAGATACTGGTTAAATGAATTTAAACGGCGATTTAATATCGTTTCTCAAAAAATAACAAAAATTATTACTAAAAAATCTATAGATGATTCAGAAGAATGGTCAGCACAAAAACAGGAATTTCGCAATAGAGTAAAAAATGCCATCATAAAATATGATGCAAAACGTGTTTATAACTCCGACCAAAGTGGTTTTAATTACGAAATGCACAGTGGTCGAATCCTCAATCTTAGAGGAGATAAAAGTGTAGAGAGTATAGTGCAATCAGTGCATTCGACAACTCATTCTTATACTATCCAACCTACTGTATCTGTTGAAGGAAAACTTCTATCACCCTTCTTTTTAGTCATGCAAGAACCAAAAGGAGAGTTTGGAACTGTAGTCAGAAAAAATTTATTTGCAGCAAAAATGTTTATGTAATGGCATCGAAATCAGGTAAATTGACTAAAGAACATGTTGTAACTTGGGCGCAAGATGTATATTTTCCATCAACTACCATAACAAGTACCCTATTGCTTGATTCATGGAGAGGTCACTGCCTAGATATAATTTATAAAGTAAAACCGGAACATAAAACCTTAACGATTCTACAAATTCCACAAAGAACAACAAGTGAACTTCAACCGCTTGATATTTACGGTTTTCGAATGTGGAAGAACTTCGTTCGAACGTTTTCGGATATGATATTTCTAACAAATGAGGATCTCAACTTACACGATAGAAATAATATAATCAAAATGCATTCATTAGTACATAATCAATTATCAAGTCCCAGGTTTCAAAATTTATTTAAATATGCTTGGTACGCCGCCGGTTACATTGATGAAAGGCCAGAAAAAATTGAAAACCCAAAAAAATTTTCCTTCAATTCTAATTTTATTACATGCGATATTTGTGGTAAACGAGCGATTATAACATGTTCATGGTGCAAAAAATCGCTATGTTTACAACATTTTTTTCATGAATATCATTATTGTAAAACATATAATCCATGATCGTCAGAATAATTAGCTAGCTTGCCGTCTGCTGTTGGCTGACCCGTAGGATTTAAAATTGGTCGTTGTGCTGCTTAGAAATTGGTAGAATTGTATAAGAATTTGTATTAAAAGATAATAAAAAAAAAAAATAAAAAATAATAATAATAATAATAATAATAATAATAATAATAATAATAATAAAATATAATAAATTGTAAAAATCTGTAAGAATTTGTAAAAATTTAAACTTTTATACAGTAACTTACATTTTGTAACATATATTAAATTATATTTCTAATACATAATAATTTACATTTTATTACGTTTTAGTATTTTTCTTTACATCTTTGAAAATATTTTATTTATAGCATTATTTAAATAAAAGTACAATTATAAATTATTATAAAAGTATAATTATGAACTATTTGAAAAAAGTGTACAAATATGTGATACGATGTAAAATGTGTATATAAACGTAAAAAGATGTAATTAAAAGTACAAATATATAATAAAATGTAAAAAGATGTACGAAAGTGTAAGAATGCCTATAAAATTTGAATTAAAAGTACAAATTAAAAAGTAATAAAACGTAGACAAATGTAAGGAAAAGTAAGAAATTATTAAAAAATGGTCTAAACTGTGGTAAAATGTAAAAGCGTTCGAAATCCAGTAGAAAAGTACAATTTGTTACGTTTTCTTACACTTTTTTACAAACAACTACATTATCATACACTTGTTTATCGTACGATAAACAAGTGTATGATAAAAAAATAATAAATAATAGAATAACATAACAAAACATTGTTACATTATTATACACTTATTTACATAATATAATTTCCGCTAGGGGGTCTACATACTATTTTTCGTGGAATTTAAAATATTTCTAAAAAATTTTTCGCCATATTGAATTAACTATTTTCAAATTTTTATTGTGGATCTAACTGTGGATTCCGATTAACGACTTCAAGAACCCATTTTAAGGAAAAAAATAATTGCCAAAAAAATATACCTAATTCATTTGTGTTAGGGGTGGTTTACCACCTCTTAAGGGGTTGTTTCGCGAAGAATGCCCAAAAACACCAACTGTTATTTATTGTAGTTGGTAAAAATAATGTTTTGACCTATTTTTAATTATTTTATGAATTCTCACAACAAAAATTATTCTTAAAAAAACACAATTTCACCCTCTAAAAAATAAGGGATGCAACCCTTAATGTTCATACTACCATGGATTTCTTGGCTTTTTAATAAGAAACTCTTTCCATTTTGTTTCGTTAAAAAAAGTTAAGTAGAAGCCGAGATATATCAAAAAAACGTTTCTTGGGGGTAAACTTTAGGGGTGATTTTAACCCTTATAAAGCGCTTCTCAGCCGATAAAAAAAATGGTTTCGTGAATCTCGCATGGAGGTGTACTTTTTAATATGGGTTTGGAATTTTTTTTAATTTGACAGTTCGGGTACTTTCCTTGTAAGATTAATTATCTAATGTTAATTCCCCGTAGACAAGCTTTTTCTTTGTAGATTTTTTTGAAGGTACAAGTAACACTGTTAGAAAGGAAAAGAGTGGAAAAAAGTGAAATAGAGAGCTAATTATTTATCCAAAAATATTTTAATTTAATTTAGCGGAAGTAAATTTAAAGAAATAAGAAATAATACGATTTATTGAAACGTCATCCAAATTCTTTGATTGTATTTCTGAAGAGATTTCTTAAATTCTTTGATTTGAGCACTGTAAAATACTCATAGGTTAATGAATCAAGAACGAAATAAAATTGTAATGAAATTTTTTCTATTAAAGGACTTTTATGCCTAGACCTAATATCATCCCAATTTTTTGCATCGATGCACTTTTATGTAACCGATGTAATTCAGGCGGATTAAAAAAATTTCTATCCAAATACGTCTATATAAGTTACATTTGTGGAGAAAAAAGATCAACCTATTGGTCGTCAAGAAAAAAATTGAATAGTAAATTGTAAGCCTACTTCCTAATACCCTCATCATTTTTTGCGATTTTATTTTTTGTATACCCTGAGGGCTGATTTCATAACTTGTATATCAAAAATGAAAAAATTGTTGACATTATCTTTACAACGTTAAACTTTTTTTGTAATTATTTCATCTATACATGCACAGAGTTTGTTATTCTTTCTTCGTCAAAAAGCGGGCTTTTGTAGTATACGTACGCACCATCAGTATATATATATATATATATATATATAGTTTTCGTGCAATTCCGAAAATTCATAACTTTATTTTCTCCTGGTCCATCGTCGCTGCAACACTTTCTCGTTTTTTTTTTTTTTTTTTAATTAAATTATATATATATATATATATATATATATACATATATATACGTACTGATACACCCGATAATTTATTTAATTAAAAAAAAAAAAAAAACGAGAAAGTGTTGCAGCGACGATGGACCAGGAGAAAATAAAGTTATGAATTTTCGGAGTTGCACGAAAACATGCAAAAAAGTTTAAATAGAATACGCGCTTACGAACGCTGGCCCGCACATGACTATACATACACGCGCACAGCTACATAAAAGCCCACGTATTTAAAAGTACGTTACGCTATCACTAGCTCATTCAAAAGAAAAATAATGAGTTGGGAGACTAGATTATATACGATGTAGGCTACTGAATATGTGAAAATAACGGCAGGGGTTACAAAATGAAGAGTACCACAGAAGGAAGAAAAAAGGCTAATGAAAGTGAAATGATTAAAAAGTTGATTTGCTCAACCTAGAAAAATGTGAGGCTACCGTCTGTAGCGGCCCTGTTCTCAGCTGCCATTACGTGAAACGCCTATAGACGAATCGTGTTTAATTGGCAAAAGGTTACGAAGTAGCGCAACATACGACTTAAAGCATCGATAGGAGAAGTGTTAAACATAATAAAATGATTATGGTTTGTCGGTATTCGCGTACTTAACTATAGAAAACGCCAAGAGTAGCTATGCGCGCCGGTGCACAGTGATCTTAAATTGTTGAGTAATATACTTTTAGAATCTGTTTTGAATAGCATATTAATATTATAATTAATGTTTATTAGTATGAAACAGTAGCAGTTTTAGCGCGGTAGCGCTACGTCAACTTAACTCTTTAAATCACCGTTTGTTGGACAGTGATCTATAAATGATATTGTTAGCTGGGAGTAAAGAGATGGTATTTCATAAAAGCCTTGTAAAAGGAGCTATTTCAAAAAAGCCTTGTTAAAGGAGCTATGTAGCTGTAGATATTTATACTGATCACTGAAAAAGGTGCTATATCGCAAATATTTTCTTTCTTCTAAATTTAAGTTGACAGTTCGTCGGACATTTCAAAAAGGGAAACTTAGTAGTTTGACCTTCAAAATGAAGTAATAGAATATTGTAAAATTTGTAGAAGTGCACTATTCTTGTAAGTAATTTAAAAAAAAATAGATTTTGCTGTTATGTGTTATATGAAAAAATTAATACAAAATTTACACCTCAGACGACATCAAAACTGGCCAAAATTTTTTTTGAAAGCACACCTCCCGTACGCGATTTTTCTTCTTTCTCACATCACAAAGTACACGGGAAATCGTGTGCAATTAAAAACGGCTGGGTAAAACATATTTTATAAAGGTTAACATTTTTTAAGAAAATGGAAAAAGCTCTCTTCTCTAAACTTCAGTCATTCACCCCAGAAAGTTTCAAAGAGAAAATGAAACTAGAAAAAAAGAGCTTTTGTTTACTTTTTTGGAAACAAGAATGTTAGACGCGCTACGTGCGCCTTCAATGCTGCTAAACTCTTTTTAAACGACTAACATAATCATGTATCTTAAATCATAACGTAAATCATAACGTAAATGTATTTGTTAATGTATTTTGTTAATTTATTTTGTTAACGTGTTGTTAATTATGAGTACATGGTACAGCAAACCGGTATTCCATTCAGGTGATTTCGTGTTTATATAACTATTCATCTAACTGTACTCTGACTTCGTTATAACATAGAAATAGAGGCAAATAGATCTCGGATATGACCGAAGAGGGGAAAAGGAAAATAAAAACCATAGATATAGAGAAAAGCCAATAGTGGAGAGAATTCCATCACGGGTGCAGTGTATATGTATTACTATTCACAATTAATATATTTTATTTAATTAATGTAATATTACCATAACGTCGGACTTTAGCTGCACCCGTGTTATCAGTATTATTATTAATTATTACTATTAATTATAGTTAAAAATGTAAATACTCGTAGTATAAAAATAACAATTTAATGAAAATGCGACAAATAATGAGTAGTCACGATAAGTTATATAACTCTAGATTTACCAGTGCGAACCCTCGATGTTTCTGGAGTAGTCTTGATCGTTATGTTGTTTCAGCTACTTACAAATATTACGATACAACATGCAGTGAGGGACGAGGAAACGATGAATTTAATCTTTTTTGCTAAATGAAAACTCACGACAAACAATTAAAATTTACAAATTTATTATAAACGAAAAAAGTATAGAATGAGAAGCTACAATACAGAAATTTTGTTGAGCGCCAGCTGAGGAGAACTCAGCACCATACCAAACTATAATACAATATATGACCAGGTCAATCAAAGAGGCGAGGCGCAAAGTCCTGCGCGACGATGGAGCATAGAATTGTTTCGCGGTACAATATTCTTCGGTAGCAACGTGGCTCTAGGCGCGAGCCAGAGCCCCGCAGGCGACGCAAACCTACATCTGACGTGCTAGAGAGGGGCCGGCGCTGGTGCTCTGAGACAGGTGATGACGGTGTGAGTCAGGTGCTTGGCTGTTTAACAGACTCACGGCTCACGGCATGGTAGTACTGTGGAGATGGTCGATTCGCCTGCGGTGACGACGAAGCTGGCGGGCCTGGTTTGATCTCCCGGTGCTGCGGCGATAACGGCAGCGATGATGGCTAAGGGGCGTCGGTGACGGTGTTGATAAAATATTGCGGTCTGAAACAGAATGTGCCGGGCCGACAACGAACCTAGACGAAGGCAGGTGGCCTTGCCGTCTAGGCTATCGTAAGACCCAGCACGGGGTGACCGAGTACTTAGCTCGCGACGACGACTGAGCGGGGACTCGATAGCCACTACTGCAAAGCGGTCTCACGCTACTACTCTCTCTCTCTCTCTCTCTCTCTCTCTCTCTCTCTCTCTCTCTCTCTCTCTCTCTCTCTTTCATGATGAGCCAAACGACGACGCCAACGCTGTAATTGAAATGGCCCACCTACCAAGTTCAGCACTCATACAATAAGTGATGCCGCGGTATACGGCCCTGGCAGCGAGGGCAGCGCCGACAACTTGACACGATGAGGACAAGATGGGTCGGTACGTGCAGAGAGAGACTTTCTTCTCTTCTCCAGAGCTAATAAACGTTGATGGCACCAGCTGCCTTGCCTAGCAACTACAACAGTGGCTCTTCATATCGCCACCTTCCTTCTTCGTTGTCCTATGTACCCGTACGATGATCATCATTACTATCAACTAGGATACTATTGGCAGGCGCTAGCATCCGTCTCAACCCATAATCAGGTGAGACAGAGTGAGGAGAGTATTGAGGGCGATTCGGCATGTAGAGATCGAGCGGGTCCTTACAGGGGAAGACTGGAACAACGTTCCTTCTGTTACAGCGGGGGCTACTATGCAGTACGAGGAGCTCGTTATACTCCTTTATAAGAAAGCTGTTGTGTTCGTTAGGGTCTAGCTATGGTGAAGTGTTAGGGTAGAGGGGACCAGAGGTTGCTTGGGCCTTCCTCCGCCAAGTATTTCTCCCTACTATCATTAAGATTTTTCCACTCTGGAGAAATCTAGCGAGAGAAACTAGTTGGATAAATATAAAAATAAATAGTATAAACTCATGTTTATTTGTCAATATATATAATGACAAAAATAAAAAATTCATTTTTACTGCAAACTAAATACATTTCACAAATTAAGTGAATTCGTTTTTCCTATAAGTGTGCGTTAAATTCAATTTTGTATGCGCATTTACGTAATTAAACTGCCACATTCCCGCAAGCTGATACAACGTGAAAGTAACTGAGCGTGTAAAAATTTTTGCATACTTTTTTTAATGCTCCTTTATTGTTTTAATGTTACTTTCTCACCACACGCTCTTCTCAGCGTGCGGAACAGTGACAGTTAGAAGCAGCAGGAGCACTTGCCTAGTTAGTTTATCTATTGTAAGAAAATCCAATGCTTTCAAAAGATGTTATATAGCTTATTCGAAAGCTTAAGAGTTGTAGGTTATAGATACATGATACGTTTTCGCAATTTGAATATAGTTTAATAACTTATTTGACTGTTTCACAACACCTACGTTAGTTGTTTAGAAGTCCGTATTTATGATACAATGATTGACGTGTCTCATTAATATGACCTACCTTGTCCTGATTTGCGGAACACTCTTTCCCCCACTATTTATTGAAAAAACTATTTTATGTGAAACTTTTGATGCTAATAATGGAGCGATCTTCGTTCGTCAACTTTATTTTAATCAACCAGACCGAAAAAACCAATATAAACTTTAATTGAAAATCTTGAGACATATCCTCAAAAGACTGACATGATTGATTTTGATCCCTCCGTATAGCAGATCCAAAATCCAGTTGTTCGATAACTGATTTATGGGCTGGATGACTTCACCGCTGGAAATATTTAGACTCAATGGACTACATAACTTTATATTTGAGATGATTCTTTGTATATATAATGGTTATAAAAATTACATTTTCAAAAAAGGTTTTTAAAAAAATGCAAATAACTTTGAAAAATAATTATTCTCAAATAGAAGGAAATTGATTTTTTTACCAAAATATAACATTATAAATCTAAATAATCATGTCAAATATGAAGTTATATGGTCCATCGAGTTTAAATATTTCCCACTGTGAAGTTATCTAGCCCATGAATCACTCATGTCAGAGGGACCAAAATCAACCATGTAAGTCTTTTGAGGCTATGTTTTATGATTTTTAATTAAGACTTTAATTAACGTTTATATTCGTTTTCTAGGCCTGATTGGTTAAAAGAAGCTGAGGAACAGAGATTGCACCATTATTAAGCATAAAAAGTTGAAAACAAAAGAGTTTTTCAAATAAATAGTGCGGAAAAGAGTGTTTCATAAATTTGGACAAAACTTACGGAACACCGGGACATTCGTCTCAACGCTGTACCATAAATACGTCCGTGTTAACGATCCTCTTTTCATACTTAATTAATTATGATTTGAGCCTAATTTTGGCCTGATTACTGTGCTGGGTCACAAAAAATAGGTTTCCATCAGGTGTAAGCCAGATTTGTTGAAAACCCACCTGCCGCCCGACACCTCATTTTTCCCATATTATTTGAGTGGAGAGGGGCATTTTATCTGTTTTTTTTTTCAGATTACAAACGCTCAATCACAATAACCAGTCTACAAACTGCTCGCGAGCTTTATTCTATAATATATTTACACAGAGGAACAACTATTTAGGCTGATTGAAGAGTTGTATAATTGTTTTTAAGATATTTGTGCGCCGAAAAAACGACTTTTCTTACATTTTTTGGTATTTTTACACATTTACTAGTTTCGCAAGTTTTTATCATGTCATTTTTTTCTTCTTGAAAATAGCAAATATCTTAAAAATAATTATACAACTCTTTAATCAGCCTAAATAGCTGTTCCTTCGTGTAAATTTATTATATATATATATATATATATATATATATATATATATATATATATATATATATATATATATATATATATATATATATATATATATATATATATATATATATATATATATATATATATATATATATATATATATATATATAACCCCGACATCCAAAGGGCTATTGAAGCGAGGAATATTTTCCATCTCCCGACGAACTTATCCTGTAGGGGGGTTTGGTGCCAAATATCTGCAGACGACGTCCTCAGGCTAGGCACCATCTATCGTGGGGACCTCACCCTCATCACTAATAGAGTCTTTATAGGAGGAGCCATAGCCCATAGGGTCTTTAACCTTTAGACTGCCGGAATTTGAAGGGCTATAATCCCCTTAAAAAATGTCCAAACCATGTCACTATATCTTAGATATAACGTATACAATGTTCTGATCACAGGTAGAGCCTATATTTAGGCTTTCCGGCAGCCTAGAGGTTAATACCAGCACCGCGGTAAAGAATTGGAACCCTTTCTAGTGCGTGCGTGCGTGCGTGCGTGTGCACACATACGCACACGCACACGCACACACGCACGCACGCACGCACGCACTAGAAAGGGTTCCAATTCTTTACCGCGGTGCTGGTATTAACCTCTAGGCTGCCGGAAAGCCTAAATATAGGCTCTACCTGTGATCAGAACATTGTATACGTTATATCTAAGATATAGTGACATGGTTTGGACATTTTTTAAGGAGATTAAAGCCCTTCAAATTCCGGCAGTCTAAAGGTTAAAGACCCTATGGGCTATGGCTCCTCCTATAAGGACTCTATTAGTGATGAGGGTGAGGTCCCTACGATAGATGGTGCCTAGCCTGAGGACGTCGTCTGCAGATATTTGGCACCAAACCCCCCTACAGGATAAGTTCGTCGGGAGATGGAAAATATTCCTCGCTTCAATAGCCCTTTGGTTGTCGGGGTTTCCGGTGTATTTATGTACCTTGAGAGTCCGAGCTCGTTCGAGGTCGAACTGTTCGCCCGCAACTTAGGCCTCTATCCCCACCCTTAGAGACCCCATGATGGTGACGATGTCGGGCTTTCGCAGCCCTTCACTGGTGGTGATGTGCGGCTGGTTGTACACCGTGAAGCCTTGGCGACGGAAGTTTCTACCCATGTAGGTGAGGATGGATTTATGGCGAGCAATTCGCACGCCATAGATGCGGGGGTATATCTGCAGGACATTGTTGGTTTTCGGCAATATCTCCGCACGGCAGCTCCGATCGCCGTAGGATAAACTGTGTGTGTATATATATATATATATATATATATATATATATATATATATATATATATATATATATATATAGAGGCTAGTAAGTTTGAGGAGCTCAACCCCGGTCGGTCAGAGTGGCTAAAGAAATAATAACCCTCAGGTTACCGACTCTAGACAAATAGACTCTAGAAAACCCCTCAAACTTCCGCTCGGATGCTGAATATATAGATTGGAAGTTTGAGGAGGCTCCTCAAACTTCCCATAACCCCTCAAACTTCCAAGCGGGTGCTGAATATAATCCTCAAACTTCCAGAATTTCATATTTATATATATATATATATATATATATATATATATGTTTTATGTTAGTTTCCAGGACATTCCAGATGTTTAACGTTGGTTCTAGGACATTTGTTAGTTTTGGGGACAGTCCCTGAATCTACATATGTTTAACGTCAGTTTTGAGGACATCGGCCCCCATAAGAGACATTATTTCTTTAGTCACGTATAGGTATACAGTAACATGGGGTTCTGGGAACTAACGTTATACAAGTTTATATATATATACACACACACACACATACACACACACACACACACACACACACACACACATATATATATATAGAGAAGAAAGCCTTGAGCACTTTGTAGGTTGATTCTTATGATTGAGAGTTTGTAATCTGATCAAACCAGAAATAATGCTCCTCTCCATTTAAAAATGAGGTATCGGGCGGCACCTGGATTTTCCACGAATCGGGCTCAAAACTGGTGGAGCCTATTTTTAAGTGACTCAGAGCAGTAATCAGGCGAGACATTTTGGAAATTTTGAGTTTGGTGAATAACGGACACCCCAATACATATAAATAAATATTTACACGATTTTGAGATCACTGATTCCCAACCTGATATCAGTTTTGTAAAATTAATTTGTTTCAACCAATTTTTATGAAAAAATAATGGCAACATTCGACTTTTCCAGATAAGCTCTGATTGCAATTCTACAGTGAAAATTAGTAAAAGAATTATAATTAAGAGCGTTGAAAATACAAGGGGGAAAATGGAATTTTTGCAGGCACGTGACATGACGACCGAGGCGAAGCCGAGGCCGTCATATCACGTGCATGCAGGAGTTCCATTTAACCTCCGTGTAAGAAATAGCATTTTTCTCTATTTCCGGGCGAAAGTACGTTAATTAATCAGTCTAGAAAAGTCGAAAATCATCGTCTTTCCTGGTGACCTCAACTCTGCGCAGCCATGTTTTTACTTTCGCCCTATGCTTTGATAACGTTAGCGACTTCACGTCGTTCTTGTAGTTTGCAGGTTATATTTTTCAATTTTATTTTACCTGTCGCAATTGGTTTTTCCCGATGCGCGCGTTTATGTGTGTTCGATGCCCGGCCAACATTTACAGCACGAGCATAGCGAGTACTGCTGGTTGGGGCAGGCATCGAAAATACATGAACAAGCAGGTTATTATACATACTCATGTGAATCAAGAGAAAGAAGCATAGAGAGATAGATAGATAAATAGATAAATCTTTATTCTGCCTTTTCGGAAAAAATTAGAAAATACATTAAAAGGTATAAAATTATAAATTTCAGTCAATTGTAATAGAATACAATAACAATTTAGTTCATTATGTCGTAAAATACATAAGAGATATAAAAGATTTATCAAAAACATAACAATGCAAAAGAAAACTAAAAAGAGAATCTTTGAAATAATAAATAAGAGAACATGTGTGTTTGAGAATTCCATAAGTTTAAATGAGTAACATGCTGTGGGTGATGAAATAAGTTGAGTCGAACACAATTTATATATAAACTTCATGTTATATTTTTCACAGTCATATTTGGCCTTAATAATTACATTAAATTACACTGGTTATAACAAGAATATAAAGATAAACTATTTTGATGACTAGAGTAGAGTACAATATTAAATAAAGGTGATTGAACGATAAATGATTTCTAAATTCACTATATTTTATTAAATGAAGTCTAAGCGACTAACTGGTTGGTTGAGATTATTCATGAATAAAAGAGGCGAGTTTATCGTAGCACTGTTTGTTGAGTTTTCACTGGTTTCATTACACTTTGACATGAATGCTAAATCATGTCCACTTAGTGAGTGTAATTCAGTAAAGCAATTACTGTATTATAGTATGAATCCCATATGAGGGATTACTAACCTTTTGAGTTTTCTACGATGATTTCAATGAGATGAGTGTGTCCTATCCTTGTGAGTGAGTCTGTCCAATGAAGTTCTTCTTTCTCGGCTCAGCACGATGAACTAGTATCACCAGCAAACAAATGTTATTGATTTGTTGCTTTGAGTTTTGCCAACGAAGTAATGGCGTTCAAAATGGCCAACAAGTGGTTACTACCTGACCTCGTGTGGAGTGAGAGATGTTACCTGGCAGGAGCAGCGATTATATTAATCGGAGATGCCTTTTGATGTGTGATGGTTGAGCGAGAATGTAGAAGCGATGAGAGTCCCAAGTGAGTGATCCAGTGAATTTGCGTTGAGAGTTTTCCGATGAACGATGGCAGGTGCACAGCGAAGAGATGTTTCTCGTGGCAAGGCTGGTTTCAGAGAGAGCGAGTCCTTGATCCACTTCCGTCTTCTTCCTTGAATTTGTCTCACTACACCCTAATCAAATTAATATCTCTCATATTTGCATATGAGAGTGTGAGAAAGATAGCAATCTCGCGACTATACTGCACGAATCAGTATAGCGTCTCAGCTGTTCCGCCGAGACGCCACGAGGTGCTGCCGCGCCGTGGCTGCGCCGTGAGTCGAGCCGAGCTGAGTGGAACCGCGGGAATTCAAATTGCTGAATTCCCAAACAATGTGGTAAATAAAATACTTATAAAAATACTTATACGAATATCATAATGTTACGCCAATAGGCTAAAATAGAGAGAGATAAAGGTAGATAGGGAGAGAGAGAGGATATTTCTAAATAAATAAACACGCATTCATAGTAGACCATCCTTCTTGAGAGCACCACGCTCCCGATGCGAGACAGTTCCGCGCCGAAGTCGCACACTTTCGCGACTTCCGCGCGGCAAAGTCACAATCCGCTGTATCGTATATGGGGTTAGGCTATTCAAAACATTGGTCACAGAGCTTTCAGTCGCGCGTGAAACAAGTGACGTACGCAGTGGGCAAAAGTGCTTCTTCTTCTAGTGTAAACAAACGGCGAAAACGCGTACTTTCGCCCGAGGAATAGAGAAAAAATTATTTGTTCCCTACTGTGCAAAATTAATTAGTTCTAACAAACTATTTAACCAAAATAATTTTGCAAAACTCATACGAAGTTCGGAATCAGCGACCCCAAAAATCTATGAATATGCATCTATCCTTCAGGCTTCGCGGTTCTCTTAAAAATTGTTTATAATAATTTAGTGAATTAAAAATCTTGTTGTTACTATTAATTCTTTTACTAGATTTCATATAGATAAAATTTAAATCAGAGCGCGTTATCTCAAAAAGTTTAATTTTGTCATAATTCGTTAAAATATATTATTTAAACAATTCAATTTTGGAAATCTTAACACAGATTCGGAGTGAGTATTCTTAAAAATCTGTTAATATACATATAAATATAGCATTCATAGATCGTTGCCCAACCTACGGAGATTTAAATGTTGAAATTAAATTAGTGATAGCCCGCGAAAACATGCTAATACGAGTACACATAAATGTGCTATTTGAGGGAAACAGATTTTGAAAGTGTATTATTTAACTATTTAAATGCCACTGCCAAAAAGTTTTTTATGTGAAATTCTAGCCCAATGTGTGGCAGCTGCTTCTCTTATAATTCGATTTCGACGATTGCAACGAGAAAATTAAAAAGTAAACAATTAATCATTGCAATAATTGGCTACAGTAAAAGTAGATTGCGACAAAAAATCCAGATAAATAGGGTGCGCAAAAAGAAAATTCAGTCGATTGGTGTATGCTAATCAACCGCCAATACTGATTTTAAATATTATTGATTGCAGAACGTTCAAGAGAAATGAGAATATTTAGTGCCATGAATAAATTAAGTATTGAAATTCATATTATTTATAGATTCTGGTTCGTCAGCAATTAACTGAATCAATTAGAGCATATAAAGTAATCAATATTTGAATTCTAGTTGTTTTTGAAAGATTAAGTATTCATATTGTACATAAAAGTTATTTGCCACCATTCACCCCGGTTTTCACTGGAAATTTCTCGACTGTAAAAGGATCTTCAGAACCACCACTAGCAGAGAACTCAAGCATCGGAAGACACACAATGCCTGGTATGATTAACAAGTTATGCAGGAGGCCAGTCAGCTACTCTATACATATGAATAAGTGAAAAGTCACCCACTATTGGAAATAAGTAAAAAAAATCTACTAATACTTAAGTAAATATTCACTCATCGAAGCCGTGGAAAAACTTTTCACTGTATAATAAATGAATATTCACTAAAAAAATTAGTCGATTTTTTCACTTATTTGCACTAGTAAGCCACTATTCACTTATTTATTTTTAGAGAGTAGCTTTACCTGGTGGAAAGCTGAGCTAATCATCCAAGGAGTTCGGTCCATCAACCAGGCCCTACAAGAGTCCTTCTTTCACCAGCCGATTAACGCGATCAAAGGCTGTCATCGTCCCCAGGAGTGCCGCGACAAGATGCCGGTCATCAACTAATTGCAATAGTCAACGGCCTTCGCCGAACCCTCCCCATCTTCACCACTAGAGCTGCCGTCCGCAAGCTAGCTTGGTGGTCTCCTTTTTTTATTTAAGGAGCTTTAAGGCTCTAAACTCCAATGACAATAAAAGAGCGGGACCCGAAGTTAAGGCTATCACCACCACCAACAAGGAGGCCATCTTCCAGAGCATCTCACTTTATCTCCGTGACATACTGCGTATTAGTTTACTGAGCAGTGTATATTATCCACCAGTGCCGCTTACATCCAGGAGAAAGAGGAGAAGGACAGAGTAAGCCACGGTACAGGGGCATTAGAGGCAGAATAGAGCCCGCTGCATCCTCAGCATCTTTGACGACACCACGGACGCCCCACAGTTATCTCGGGACTTGATGAAAGCATACTGGAAAGCGGTTATCATTCAGCAGACAAGTAACATCCAGCTATGTTGTATCCGACGGCTCATTATCGAAAAAATTTGGCGGCCAATTACGCTTGAGAACATCAGGCAAGCGTGGTCCTACTTAACGGTTTCATTTTATCCAGATGGCTTATCAGGACATCAACTTAGATCCGTAACCATAGGTGTTCTTACGAGCTACTGCAACATGATCCTATGGCGTGAGAAGCTGCCAGACCATACCTTAGTTCCAAGAGCCACCTTTATGCCAAAGAAATTCGGAGTCAACTAGCCTAGAGAGTTCTGGCTTATCTGTATCTCCTCTGTGCTCATTAGATTTGCCAGATAAAAATGAAGAAGATATTAAAAAGTAATGTATCTCAAGAATTTATTGATTTATTGATTGGTTGCACTAGCGAGCAACTCGGCAATACTCATATTTTTTGGTTGACAGGCATGAGAGTCGCTTCGCGCGGTACGACGACTGATCGATAAACCATTGTCACGTGTTAACTACTGTGAACGAACCTTTCTATTGTTCTTGCGTGTGTAAGAAGGACCGCTACTTCGATTTGTCAGCTCAGTAAGCCGCTACTCTGCCCGTGTAACCTTTGTTCGTAATAAAGTCTTTTCCATCTCCAATCCCGTCGAGTTCGTGCATTTATTATCCCGACTTTACGACAAGTCATCCGTAAAGTCCTAGCACACAGAATTGATTAACTCATCCGGCTGGATGAACAGCCATGGCTATTCTGGGCAGGGATATATAGTTGCCGCGATAATACTATCCTACTAGATACTCTACAATGAAGTCGTTACACTAGCTTCCGTTCGTGGTACATCGAAACACTTGACATCGACGAGGCTTTCGACAGTGTCAACCACACTGCTTTCCTGTGCTTCTCTGTCTGCTGTAAAAGCTAATGGTTTACCAACCAAACTTGTGTATTATTCACGAAAATACTATAAGGAAAGCACCACCACTCTGCCGGGCACTGTGTGGAAGTCTTCATAACGAAGATGTACGGGAGTTCAGGAGGATGATCCCCTTTGCCTGCCATCCTTAACATCATCTTCGACTGTCTCAGCGGCCATCCACCAGCAGAGGGTTTCCGTCGTGATCGCACCACCAATACCTCCAGCGCCCCCAACGGCCAGAGAGCTCGACAGACTCCTTGATTATCTAAGGAGCCTTCGGGCCCTTGAACTCTAACGTCTACCAGAGGGCGTGACTAGAGACCATCGTGAGTGTGGCTCTAAATACCAACGACAAAGAAGCCATCTTCCAGAGCCTCTCTCTACCTCTGCCACGTTCTTTCCAGCACACAATCTAGCAACAGCGCTCCAAGGCGACAGCTACTAGCACCGTCTACTTCTAGAAGGAAGGCCAGGGGACGAGAGTACGCCTCGGTCCAGAGGCACTGGAAGCAGAGTAGAGTTCGCTGCATAACCAGCATCCTGGAAGGCATCGACGACGCCCAGCAAACATCCCAGTAACCATCTCCAATCGAGGATGTCTGACAGCCAATCACACCCGTTTTCATAAGGGTATGTAACCTCATCCTCTGGTGTGGAAAACTACCTGAAGATCTCGCAATCTCAAGAACAGTCTTCATCCCAGAGAAATCTAAAGCCAAGCTGCCTGAAGACTTTCGACCAATCTCCGTTTCTTAGCCCAGAGGATAGACCAACTCATTTAGCTAGACGAGCAGCAACAAGCGTTCCGGAAGTGGGATCGATGGTTGCAGGGATAACACCGTCTTTCTCGACGCCATTCTTCGGAGTCGGTACACCAGTTTCCACTCGCTATACATCGCCACGCTCAACATTACCAAGAACTTTGACAGTGTAGATTACACCGCCCTTCTGGCTGCTACAGAAGCAGCCGGTCTTCCTCCCGGGATGATCCCGTATCTCCGAGACTATTACCAGCAAAGCTTTACCACGCTATAAGGTTGCGAATGGGAATCAGAGCTACTGAGAGTTGCGAGCGGAGTAAGGCAGGACGATGCACGCTCACCGGTTATCTGTAATATCATCGTGGGCCGCCTTCTCCGATCTCTCCCTCAAGAATGTGGCGCCATCGTCAATACCGTCCGAGCTATGGCCTCCTCCGACGATCTGGTCCTACTCGTCTACTCACCAACTGATCTTCAACACCTCTTAGATCACACGGCGAGTTAGTTCAAGGACTGTGAACTGATGCTAAACAATACCAAGTCACACACGGTCGCCATCTTTGGAGATTCGAATAGAAGGGAGACAGTGGTCTATTCCAGAACTACCTTCACCATCCAGGGTTAACCAGCACGAGCACTTAGCCGTGAGGAATTTTGGGGCTACCTGGGAATCGAATTCGCCCTCTATATAGTCAACTAAACCCTCTCCTTCAACGCCTTACCAAAGCGCCACTCAAACTACAGCAGCGAATCTACGCACTGAAGACTACAGCTCTACCTAATATCTATTACTTGGCCCTAGGGAGAATCACCATCAGCGAGCTTCAGCATTTCGTGGACAAAATGATGAGAGCCACAGTAAGACAGTGGTTAGCTCTGTCAAACGATACCCCGGTAGGATACTTCCATGCTCCTGTTGGCGAAGGAGGTCTCGGCATTCTATCTGTGTGCTCGCTAGCGCCTTTCTACCGGTGCAACCGCCTTCTCGGTCTCGTGCCTGGCCGAAATGAAACTAACAACACCGACCATTACCTGGCCAAGGAAATTCTCCAATATAATGTAAATGGCTCACCGATAGGCTCTCCAAAATTTTTGGTGGTAAGTGTAGACGGGTTCTGCTTGAGCTCTCGCATTATTCAGCATCACTAATAAAGTTTTTACTCCTCGGAGTCAAATCATTGCAGGAAAAGGAGCCCCAGGCGGCACTCAAGCTCCCAGCCCAAAAACTGGAGGCATCGCGCTCCAGTTTTATGTGCCGGGGACCTTTTTCCTCTACACGCAGACGCCCTAACCTCAACACGTCAAGCACTCGGCACACGCAACACACTCAATCACTCAATTTACACAACTGCAGCTCACAGCATCGTCAGCTTCGCACCTTTTTGGCACCGCTTCATCACACTGCGACGGCACCCGCCTCTGTGCCGCTGCACTGCCGCAACCTATAGGCTGCATTACGCGCAGTGCACCGGTCGCTGTGCGATCAGCTTATTGGCTTGCTGCCTCACTATCTGCTGTGTTGTCCCGCTACCTGCATTTAATCAGCTGAGAGGACGTGACCAGCTGTGTGCGCCATCATATGCTGCCTTGCTCACCACTTTCATCAGCTGTTTTATGCCCATAGGCATTCTTCTTTTTTGCGTGAGTCAGCGTTTTGCCTGTCATCCTGCGCAACACACCTCGCGCAGTGCGAGTGCGAGCGCGAGTGTGAGCTTGATCATTTACCCGCGATCTACCTTGCCGGCCACTGCTACTTAACTTGTTTTAATTTTAATTGCTTTTAATTTGTTTGACCTGCGTTTTCTTTTTAATTTAATTTTATTATACTAAAGTAGCTGAAACTGCCATTTTTACTAATTGTACAATTTTTAATTTTCTTTTATTTATTTTTCTTTCTATTTTTATATATATATTGCATAGCGTTTCTGATCTTTCTAATTAACTAATTTTTAATAATTATCTGGCCGCTCACTCTTTCATTTACAAAAATTTCATTTTTTTTTTTTCTATTTAATAACCACCATCTCTGCCGATCTATAGTTTTTAACTGAATAGATTATACGTTTGATATTTTATTAAGTCTGACTGCTTGCGTTTTATACTACTGTGTAAACGGGTGTAAAAGGCCCCTGCTTTGCCGGCTTGTCTGACCTAGTTAAGGTCTTGATCACTACTTTCATAGATCATAAGCAGCAGGCTATTTTTAACACTTTTTAATGCTGTTTTCTTGTTTTTCTTGTTTTTTTCTTGTTTTTATTCATAACTGTGTGTCTGTTAAACTGCAGCGGCCTTTTATACCAGTGATTATTAAAAAATTTATTTTTTTATTTTTTTTTTATTTTTAATTTATTTATTTATTTATTTATTTATTTATTTATTTATTTATTTATTTATTTTATTTATTTATTTATTTATTTTTTTGTAATTTTTGCACTTATATTCATCATTGTATCTTGCATCTCGCCTTCATAAACTGACACTACGTCGTGCATTTCATTTTTTATTTTCCATTTTTCACGTTTCAGCTCATTTGTTATTTTTAACTTTCGTGTTGTAGATTCTAGTTTTTTATCTCTCATTACTCATAACATACATCTTTCGTGCGCTCGATACACAAAACAAAATGGACATTATTTGTCGTGGCTGCAGCAAAAGTATAAAAACGAAATGTATTACATGTGAACACTGCAATAGCAACTTCCATCCTAATTGCACGACTTTCAAGCAGGTTCACAACAAAGCAAACAAGCTTATTAGTGCCTGTCGAGCTTGCATTTCTGCGGCAAATACTAATACTAATAAGCAGAGAGATGAGACACTCAATGGGAGCAATAGTGCACCGTCAATTGACCCTTTACAACAGATCCTTCAAAAACTTACCAGGCTAGAAAACCTTGAAGGCAGTATGAACACGTTGAGCTCAACCATTGATGCCAGACTAGGGGAATTTTCAACGGCGATCACAAACATCGAGGAGAGGCTATCATCTCTGGATGTGTTACCAAGTCTTGTAACGCGTTTATCGGCTGCGGAAGAGGCCATTTCACATGTGCAGACTGAGCAGCTGAGCCTTCGTCAGCAGGTTGCTGCTCTTAGCACAGCTAAACAAGCTCCACCTGCTCTTGATGTTTCTGCTGCTAACCGTTTGAAGAAACTGGAGAATGATGTACAAAATCTTTGTTCCCTACAACGCAGTGTTGCCAACGAGCTCGTAATTACAGGACTTCCAACAACAACAGAAACGTCGACCATGAAAGGCCTTGTATTTGCAGCGCTTAAAGTTCTCAATCCTGGTTTCCTGGAACGTGATATTATGCATGTACGCCGAATGCATAGCAAAACAATAACTGAGCATGTACCATCCACTTCCTCCCCGGATGCTACTGCTGACACTCAGCTGTCTGACAGTCACACTCCTGCTAAAACTATCTCTGTACCGCTCATTGTACGCCTGTCATCGCCTGATCTGATGCTGAATCTCATTAATGCAAAAATAAAAATGGGAAAACTGCACTCGTCGCAGCTCAATGTCGAACTGCTTGAATTAGCCAAAATAACGACTCCCTTACCGTCCTCACTCATCAACATAAACGAGTTGCTTCCTGCAGACCTACATAGACTGCGTTTGCAGGCACGAACTGAGGCGAAAAAGAAAGGTTTCATTACTTATGTACGTAGTGGTCGTCTCTACATCAAGAAGAAAAAAGAAGATCACGCAACTATCATTTCATCTACTGAAGAGCTCAATCATTTTTTAGCTTAGACTCATCTCATCATCACTATTCTTTCAATCATGTTAATCTCATCCCTACTCACCCTCCATCTTCATCCACATCAAGTTTTTCCGGGTCTCGGAACCACGGCCTCAGAGTATGCCACTTTAATGCAAACTCTATTCGAGCGCACATGGGAATGATCAATCACTATCTGTCTACTCACAACTTCTTCCATGTAATAGCTGTTACTGAGACCTGGCTTGATCCTGTAGCAGATTATAGCAATATTGTCTTCTTACATGACTACATTCTTTTTCGGCGCGATCGTAATAGGAACGGTGGTGGTGTTGCGCTCTTCATCCACAACTCTATTTCTGCCACTGTTCTCTGCTCATCAGATGGTGTCTGGACTGGTAAACCAGGCAAGCCAGAATATCTCTTCTGTGAAGTAACAGGCAATGGTCATCCGCCATTTTTCGTCGCTGTAGTCTATCGACCACCACACGCGCCTTTTCTTAGAGATACTGATTTTATAGACAAAATCACTACCTACATGCATGACTATAGCACTAAGATTATTCTTGGCGATTTTAATGCCGACCAGCTCTCCTTATCTGATGATGCGGTTTTCATTCGCAAGTTTATTGCAGAAAATGGACTCCACAATGTTCCGGTGCGACTCACCACAAACTTACCTCCGACACCTGGCTTGATCTCTGCTTAATAGATGAACAAGACCGCATATTAGACTTCTCGAAGACTGAGTCACCATTCATCAACGGTCATGATCTTATCGCTGCTACACTTGCGCTTCAAACCCCCAAACCCTCATTAACATCATTCACCTATCGTGACTATAATGCCATTAGCGCTGAGTCTCTTATTGACTTTCTGAGAGGTTTGGATTGGTCTGTCGCTGAGTCGGCTCCCCTTCATGAATGTGTCTCTGTCCTGCAATCCCACGTGGCTACAGCTATCAATAATCTCGCCCCGGTCAAAACTGTTACTCCTGGAAAAAACAGGCATCCATGGTTTATGCCAGAACATCGTGTCTTAATCAAAGAGAGAGATCGCTTGTATAAGCGTTTTCGTAGGTCTCGTATAGAACATGATCTGTATTTATACCGAGAAGCTCGAGATTCAGCACATTCTTCAATTGAGGAAGCCAGAAATAACTATTACCATCATCGATTATCAACGCTGACTAATCCGAAGGATATCTGGCGTGAGCTTCAGCATTTAGGCATCACAGGACCGAAAAAATCAACTTCATCGTTGTTCTCCATCGACCAGCTCAATGCACATTTTAGAAGCGTTTCTTATGATCCGTCTACTCCTTCTGTTTCTGACTTTCTCAGTACCCTGACCCCATCAAACAACGCTGAGTGTTTCTCATTTAGGGAGTTCCAAATCTCTGATATATGTGATGCAGTAAATCACTTTAGTACACAAGCTAGAGGACCTGATGGTATTCCGCAGCGTATAATATTACTTGCACTACCTTTTCTTGCGCCTATCATCTGTAAAGTTTTTAACCAAACTCTACGCGAAGCATGCTTTCCGCAACTATGGAAGAAATCTTCCGTAATTGCCCTGAACAAGGTGAATACCCCGAATAGCTTGAGTGATTTTCGCCCAATATCTCTCCTTTGTTTTCTCTCTAAAGCACTTGAGTGGTTGGTATACCAGCAAATGTCTTGTTACTTAGAATCTAGGCTTCTTTTCAATCCTCTTCAAACTGGTTTTCGATCTGGACACAGCACTCAAACAGCCCTACTGAAGCTCACTGACGATATTAGGCTTGGAATAAATAGGAAACGAGTCACTCTGCTTCTTCTATTTGACTTTAGTAAGGCTTTTGACTCTGTCTGTCACGTCAAGCTCCTACAGAAATTGCTCGAGCATGGTTTCTCTAAATCAGTAATCAATTGGATAGCGTCGTATTTGGTTGGTCGTCAGCAAGCGGTCGTTGACAACAAAGGCAACTTTTCATCGTTTCTGGAGCTGAATACCGGAGTACCTCAGGGCTCTGTGTTGGGGCCATTGCTCTTTGCCATTTATGTTAACGATCTGACCCTATGTCTTGATCATGATGTTTCCCACATCATGTATGCTGATGACCTTCAGCTCTATATCAGCTGTCCTCTTGAGGAGCTCGACAATTTTTCTGCTAAGATGAGCTCAAATGCAGACCGCATCATGAGCTGGGCCACTCGCAATGCACTTCGGCTCAATGTCGGTAAGACGAAAGCCATGGTAATAGGTTCTCCTCGCTATATCAATTCTCTCCCCTCTGTAACCAGAAACTTCATCGATATTGGTTGCACCCCTGTCCTCTATGAATCTTCATTGCGCAATTTGGGTGTGGTGCTTGACTCTAAGCTCAACTGGAATGAGCATATTGCGCATATTTGCCGCCGAGTTCGTGCTCTTATGTACCGTCTCTATTATTTTAGAAAAAGCACCAACCTACGTCTGCGTAAGCACCTAATCCAAATGCTTCTTTTTCCGCTGATTGACTACTGCTGCGTTGTATACAACAATCTCTCGAAGGATGTCAACGACAGACTTCAGACACTTGTCAACTCAGGTATCCGTTACATCTATGGCTTGAAACGGAGGGAGCATATAACTCGCTACAGGCGTGAGCTTGGCTGGTTGACTACGACTGCACGTGCGAAGTATTTTGCTGCGAATTTACTACGCAAAATCTTCAATACAGCTACGCCGTCCTATCTACTGGCCTTTTTTGATTTTGCAGTTGCTACTCGACCAGTCAGGGGTGAAATGAAGCCCTTAGATATTCGTAGCTTTAGTACCGTGACACTGAAAAACTCATTTCATATCAGTTCTGCATATCTCTGGAATTCATTACCATCAAACATCCGCAATATCATTTCTGTTCCCCATTTCAAATCATGTCTTCATCAACATCTCTTCAATTCCGATGCGTAAAACGCACAAAAACTATGCCCCATCTATGTCATGATCATTCCATCCATCGTCATGCTTTTGCTTTTTATTTTGCGCTCTATTTTTATTTTTATTTTTTGCGCTCTATTTTTTTAGTTTTATTTTTTTTATTTTTAATTTTTTGCAGTTTCAGTATACTTTGCGTAACCACTCACTATTCGTAATATTCGTAATATTTCGCTATTTGTAATAACTCTTTGTAACAACACTCTTTGTAATAACGCTAATTGTAAATCTTGTCTCTATTGTTCAACACAATGAACAGCAATAAACATTATCTAATAGGAAAACCATCATTGCGGATGAAGTGAGCTGCAAAAACCGGTGGACCGCTCTCCTTTACGGCCTGATAGATGGGCGTGCCCTTAAGCACTCCGTTCAAGTTGCAAACAAACAGCAATGGGTAATGGACGAAAACGCACTTCTTACCGGCAGAGATTATATCATCGCGCTGGACGAAGAAAAGCCAACTTCTAGACTCGCGCGAAACTGGCTTTTCTTCGCGCGAGCTTAGAAGTTGGTTTTACTTCGTACGGCGCGACGATATCAACTGTCACAAAGTAAGAACCAGAGCCCTTTGTGTCAGAGCTAGAACCATCATAGGGATACACGGGGATCGGAGCTGCCGTGCGGAGATATTGTCGAAAACCAACAATGTCCTGCAGATATACCCCCGCATCTATGGCGTGCGAATTGCTCGCCATAAATCCATCCTCACCTAGATGGGTAGAAACTTGCGTCGCCAAGGCTTCACGGTGTACAACCAGCCGCACATCACCACCAGTGAAGGGCTGCGAAAGCCCGACATCGTCACCATCATGGGGTCTCTAAGGGTGGGCATAGATGCCTAAGTTGCGGGCGAACAGTCCGACCTCGAACGAGCTCGGACTCTCAAGGTACATAAATACACCGGCAACCTCGACATCCAAAGGGCTATTGAAGCGAGGAATATTTTCCATCTCCCGACGAACTTATCCTGTAGGGGGGTTTGGTGCCAAATATCTGCAGACGACGTCCTCAGGCTAAGCACCATCAATCGTGGGGACCTCACCCTCATCACCAATAGAGTCCTTATAGGAGGAGCCATAGCCCATAGGGTCTTTAATACCAGCACCGCGGTTAAGAACTGGAACCCTTTCTAGACTACCCTACCCCCAAGTGCTGCCTGCTTTTCAGGCATAATCTTCATCAGATAAAGTGTATAAATTATGTAGGATAAACTGTGTATATATAGGTATACTAGGGGGGCTTCGGCCCCTGCTCGCTCCGCTCGCCAACCCCCATTTTCAGGGAGAAATTTTATAATAATGAAGTATGAAACTATGAAATTTTGACAATATGAAATTTTGATGGGTAAAATATCGGACTTAAGACGAATCAAAGGTAAAGGATATACTATTTATGTTCTTTATAATTGCTTCAGAGCAATGAAATATCGTTATATTAATTGAAATATAAATCCATACGCTAAATACTTTAAGTGTTTGCATCAATTATCAAATTTACAAAATTTACCAAATTATTAACTATATTTTGTTCGTAAAACAAACAACAACATCGTTATAACAAACCTTTAACAGCCGAGTGTGGAGCAATAATTGTATCTAAATCAGGTATTCCCGATGATTATGACCTTTGTATTTATCCAAAACAAAATTTGAATAACGAAACTAAAAAGGTTTACTTAAATAAATTATCTCACCATGTTGATCCTATGGTTTTTCCATTACCATTTCCATTTGGCGATTTAGGTTGCAGTATTGGTTATAAAAAAACCAATAGTTGATAAACAAATTAATTATAATTTGACAAAAATTGAAAGTAGAAAGTTGAAAAGCATTACTGAAAATTCAAAAATTAAAAATTCAGATTATAATTTGAGACAAATTGAAAGTAGAAAGGTGAAAAACATTACTGAAAATTCAAAAATTAAACAGTCAGATGATCTTACAACTTTACAATATTATTCGTATAGATTATCATATAAACCAGAAAGTATAGATTTTTCGCCGTTGCTATATGCTGGAAGGTTAACGCAACATTATTTCTTACAAGCTTACATCATGGTAGAAAGCAATAGGATGAATTTTTTTAGAAATTCTACGAATCAGAAAAAACTACGAATCGAATGTTATCAAGGTTTATATGATCATGTCTTTAATTATGGTTCAAATATTTCTCAAAATTTTGAAAGAAAAGAAAGAATAGGAAATTTATTTATTTTACCAGCAACATATATTGGTAGTCCTAGGTATATGCAACAACATTATCAGGATGCTATGGTAATAGTAAGAGCCAAAACAAGACCTGATTTCTTGATTACTGTTACATGCAATCTAAAATGGAAAGAATTGAAAGAAGTTTTAACAAAATTTCTAACGGGAACTACTCCCAGTGATATTCCCAATATTACAGTTAGATTGTTTTATACAAAATTTAAATCACTTTTAGAGGATATTGAGATAAATCAAGTTTTTAGAGAAATAATTGCTTATGTATATACAATTGAATTTCAAAAACGAGGTTTACCACATGCTCATCTAGTAGTGACGTTAAATCCGAACAATAAAATAATATCTCCACAAATGATTGATAGATATATTTCTGCAGAAATTCCAAATGATGATAAAGAATTGCAAAAATTAGTAATCAAACATATGTTGCATGGACCTCATACAAATCAATCACCTTGTCTTATTAACGATCAATCTATTTGCAAAAAAAAAATTTCCTAAACAGTTTCGCGATACAACAATTTTGAAAAAAATGGTTATCCAGAATATCAAAGAAAAGATAATTCTTGTGATAATCATTCATATAGAACCAAAAGTAGTCATATTATTTCCGTTGATAATAGAATGGTAGTTCCATATAACAGTTTTCTACTGAAAAAATATAAATGTCATATTAATGTGGAATATTGTGCATCAATTCATAGTACTAAATATATGTTTGACTATATTCATAAAGGTGGCGATAGAGCATTATGTAAAATACAAAAAGTAAATAAAGAAAATGATGAACAAAATCCGATAATATATGATGAAATTTCACAATTTATAGATGGTAGATATCTAAGTCCGATGGAAGCCGCATGGCGTTTACAAGAATTTCCTTTATGCGGCAGAAGCCATACCGTTATGCGGTTAGCTGTACACACAGAGAATCAATAAAAAATTATTTTTGAAGAGAATAAAGAATCTCAAGCTTTGTGTAATACAGAAATTACTTTAACGGCGTGATCTAAATTAAATAAAACAGATAAAACAGCTAGAAATATTAAATATGTTGAAATATCTCGATATTATGTTTTAAAATCCAAATCATGGAAAAAAAGAAAACGGTCACAAAAATTTGAAGCCATTGGTCAATTAAATATTGTATCACCAAAAGATAATGAAAGATTTTTTCTCAAATTATTACTAAATCATGTAAAAGGTGCTACTTCTTTTAAAGAACCGCTGCCAATTCATTGGCCCGTAGCTTCGTCAACCGTAATTTTTTGATTCCTTTAATTAATTTTTAATAACAAAATTTATAATTTAAAAAAAAATGTATTGCATAATTATAATTAAATTCATTTATGAATATTAAAAATTGTTAATTTTTAAATTTATTTATTTATTTATTATTTATTTATATCAAATTTATATAAATTTTGAGCTGATAAATAAAGTTATCATTTGAAATAGAAGTCAAATATCTATATTTTATAATAAAACATATAGCTATCACGGTTGTTTTGTTATTAACAAAGACTTTTATTTTTATATTTCATAATTCATATTTTTTAAGAAAAAAAATTTATAGCTATCATTGTTCTTTTGTTATTAACAAAAACTTGTTTTTTTTAAAAAGTTCATAACTCACAAATAAATTATAATAATGCAGAATATAATGCATTCATAATGCATAATTCGTAATTATAATAGATTATAATAGATATAACTTTTAAACATTTTAATTCATTTTGTTACACATCATTGTAGTTATGAGTTTTTAAAAAAAACACGTTTTTGATTTTGATGATAACTAAAGAACCGTGATAGATAGAAAATTAATTTTTTTTAGAAAATATAGGTATTTTAATTTTCTTTCGAATACCACCCACCCCATTCAGATACATAGAGCCATTCTTGAGAAATTACGATTTTAAAAAAATGTCAAAAAATTTTTAACCTCAAATATCTCTGAAATTTATAGACCAATCATTTTGCCCAAAGAATTCGACCGAGAACTATAAAAAATCTACCTCTAAAAGGAATTTTGAAGCCATTAAGTCAATTTTACTCTTGTAATCGTTGGACATACAAAACTGATTTTTTCATTTTTCAATTTTTTACTCAAAATCTAGCCTACAGAATGTATTCAAATTTTAACAGATTATAGCTATTTATATTCTGTATTATCATGATTTTTCTCAAAAAAATTGACCGTTAAGTTTAGGAGTTATAAGCTTCTAAAAAAAATCACGTTTTTGTTAATAGCAAAAGAACCGTGATAGCTAGAAACTTTTTTTTTTTTTTATAAAATATAGGTATTTTAATTATCTTTCGAATGCTACCAATCAGATTCGAATAACTCGATCCTATCAATAAAAAAAATCAAAAAACAGTTTTGAGAAAATCGAAAATTTGAAAAAAAAAACAAAAACGCATCGCCCCAATCAAAAAACAGATTTTTGACCCGCCATCACGCAAAAAAAAACAAAAAAAAATGAGACCTGTCCGGTCAAAATCGACCGAGTAGAAGCTGAGATCCAGGCGTATACACACACACACACACACACACACACCCAGTCATTTTTCAAAAACCATGTATTTTGATTCCTAACACCTGGGAACACAATTATAACACGTTTTTACAACAACTCAAAAATTTACTATCACAAAGCTTCCTCTAGGAGGAAGCAATATACGAACTTTTAATAATATTACATATGAAACTTACAAAGCGGCAGTACTTGCTATGGGTCTTATAGAAGATGATTCACAAATTTACGTTATTTTTGAAGAAGCTACTAATGTAATGCTTCCATTTCAATTACGTAAATTTTTTGCATGGTTCATTTTAGCAGAAAACATTCAAGGTAATTTGATTTGGGAAAAATTTAAACATTTTTTTTTTCTGAGGATTTTAAAGAAAATGCAGAAAATAATGCTCTGTCGCATATTCAAAGTATATTGGAAACTGAAGATAAAAGTTGTAAAGATTTCAATTTACCTGAACCAACAGTAATTAATAGTATTGAAGAAAATTCTGAAAATATAACACACAGTAAGAATATTTTTGATATTTTGTTTAATCAGTTAACTAATGATCAAAAAACAATTTTTAATGAAATAGTAAACAGTGAATATAAAATTTATTATATTGATGGCCCTGGAGGTTCAGGTAAAACTTTCTTATACAAAACATTAATACATTATTATATATCTTTGAACAAAAAAACTTTATCTATGGCTTGGACTGGAATCGCTTCTATATTATTACCTAAAGGAATGACAAATCATCATACTTTTAGACTTCCTTTAGATTTAAACAGTATAGAAACTGCTTTTTTAAAATTTGAATCGGATAAAAAAAAAATTGAGAGAAGTTGATATTATTATTTGGGACGAAGCATCAATGATTCCAAAAAAGGCTTTAGAAATAATTGATCAAACTTTAAGAGATGTATGTTTTAATGATATTCCATTTGGCGGAAAATTGATCATATTAGGAGGTGATTTTCGGCAAATTCTTCCAGTTATGAAATGTGGTTACAAAAATAGTATAATTGAAGAAACAATTAAATTTTCTGCGTTATGGTCTCTTTTTAAAGTTTTAAAATTAAATCAAAATATTCGTTCGGAAAATAAAGAATTTGTTTCACTATTGTTAGAATTGGGTGAAGGAAAAATTAATCCATTTATTATTCCAAATAAATGGAAAACGAATAATATTTGTAAAGAAATTTATAGTAACATTAATATTAAAACTTCAATAGATCGTGTAATCTTAACCGCTCATAATAAAGATACTAAAATTATTAATAATAAAGTTTTCTTACTCGCCCACCCGAAAGTACGTACTTTCGGCCCGCATCTCCGGGCCGAAAGAGAAACTTTCGCATCCTATTTTAGACCAACCGCGCGCTCTGATTGGCTGCCGAAATTTCCTGACCCGCGGCGCTTGAGCGCCCGCGCGCATGTCTGACGAAAGATGTTTGTGCGGTGTGGAGGTTAGACACGTATGAAATAAACAGAGGAAAGTGCACAGATGACGACAAAAAAGAGTTAAATGAAATAAAAAGTGGTGTTGTTTGATCGTGGTCATTGTTTTTTCCTCTTGTTTCCTACACGTACTTTCGAGTCGTGTAGAAACAATTAAGTAAACGTACGGACGGAAGCGTTCGAAGAAATATGTTTGTGTGGTGTGAAGGTTAGACACGTACGAAATAGACAGAGGAAAGTACACTTGTGACGAGAAAAAAGAGTTAGTTGAAATAAAAATTGGTGTTGTCTTTTTTTAATGAATGTGTTTCTGATGCCCGCCCCGACCAGCAAAACCTCGGCTTCGCCTCGGTCTTGCAAATGTCGGGCGGGCATCAAACCATCTGTGTAACAGCGAAAGTAGCAGACGGCCAGAAAACCAGCTCTCCACGCCGGGTCGAAAGAAAAAATGGTCGGTAATATCGACTGAGCTACCCAAAGCGGCCGACAGAGGCAGTACTATCGAGCGGGTCGAAAGAAAAACTAACACTCAAACGTCTCAAACACAGCTAGCAGACGACAACGCAATTTTATCAATTATTTAACAATTACAGAACGTACTTTCGGCCGGGGAGTAAGAAAAATAGTATACAATACTTGGACCGGAAATTGGATGCCCTGGCCGTGCGTCATGACGCCCTCGGCTTCGCCTCGGGCGTCATACCACGCACGGCCCGGAAATCCAATTTCCGGCCCACGTATCGTAATGTACTATTTAGAATTATTGAATAAAAAAGTACATACGTATTATAGTTTAGATTACGCAACTCATAAAGGAGTTGATCAAACAGACGAAAATATTCATCTAAATTATCCAATTGAAATGCTTAACAATATTAGAGAAGGTCTTCCACCTCATGAATTAAAATTGAAAGTAAATGCTATTATTATGTTAATTAGAAATATAAGTATTATACAAGGAATGTGTAATGGTACACGTCTAAGAATAACTGGATTATATGCTCATAATGTTAAGGCAGAAATAATTACAGGCGAAAGAATTGGTGAAGAGGTTTTTATTCCACGAATAACATTAATACTGCAGATTCGTCTTCATTTCCTTTTATTCTTTACCGTAAACAATTTCCAATTGTATTAGCTTTTTCCATGACAATAAATAAATCTCAAGGACAGAGTTTCGATTCTATTTGAATTTTTATTAGACGACCACTATTTTCACATGGTCAGTTATATGTTGCTTTATCCCGATGGAAAAATCCTAACAATATATTTATTGAAAATTGTTCAGAAAATTCTTTAATAATAGATAATATTGTATGGAAAGAAATTTTTGAAATTTAATCTATAATTTAGACTATAAGATTTGATGAGTGAAAATTTATGTCGTATTTGTATATGATGTCAATTTCTCCTAAGCTCAAGGAATTTATAACAATAATCATTTTAATTAAAATATTATCCTTTGTAAAAATATAAGACATGTTGTATCTTCTCATAAGTTTAATATCATAAATAATCTGAATATTGTTGTACATTTAATAAATAAATATTTCATAATTATTTAATATATTAATGTGAAATATTTGTTTATTAAATGTAATAAAGATGTGAATTAATTTTCATTATATTTTAAACTTTGCACAATTTTTATTTTAAAGAAATTACAATAATAAGTAATGAAAATTAATTCACATCTTACATAGTGGAGGAAGGAAGGGTTAGGTTGGAGTCAAGGAGGATTACGGAGGGATGACTCCCATGGTTTTTAGGGCTACTGGCGATGAATTCCATGGTTGTGTTTAGGCTCATTATATAAAAAATGATTGTGTAATTTTATATGATTTCGGCATGTCCCAAAATCATATATATAATTATTATTATTTCTTATATATAAAACCTAAGCTCAATAAAATCAAAAATTCAACGCGCCTATAAAAGTACCTCAGTGGTGGTGTGGAAAGCTGTTCCAAATGTGCGAAATCTGGTAATAGTTGAAAAAATAATTGTCTATGTTGGTTCTAATAATAATTAGTATATTTTTGAGTTTTTTAAAATGTTCGAATTCAAAGATTTAGTGACAGTTTTCTCTTCGATGGTTTTTCGATTATCATCAAAAACAATAGTCCGGTAGTAGTGCAGAGATGGAGGGGACGGTGGAGGGGATGGTGGAGGGGATGGTGGAGGGGACGGTAGGTGGAGGGCGGTGGAGGGGACGGTGGAGGGCAGTGGAGGGGACGGTGGAGGGCGGTAGAGGAGACGGTGGTCTGACTGGGATTAATAAATAACGTGATTTTTGAACGAATTTAACGTTAAAAAGTGGAGGGGACGGTGGAGGGGCAGCAAATAGGTAAGTGGAGGGAATGGTGGAGGAGACGGTGGAGGGGACGGTGGAGGGCGGTGGAGGGCGGTGGAGGGGACGGTGGAGGGACTGCGTTCAGATATAGCAGAAACGCCTATATAATATAGGGAGATATATAGATGTAAATAATTATGAAGAATAACTACGTAATTTGTTCAATAAAAATGAACATTGTCTTTTCCTTTTATTTCTCTGTCGATGATTATATAAATATTTCTCCCTCTCTTCATTTAACTCTTTGTATCTGCCTCCCTGTCTCTGTCCTTTTGTATGTACTCTCGGCGACTACCGCTTCGTTTACGTCACCTTCTTTCACAATGTCTGACTCTGTCTCTATATCTCGACTGTTTGTCTCTTTTTTCTGTCTGCCTCTCTTTCTATCTTTCTCAGTCTTTGGTTTCTGTCAGTCTAGTTGTATCTCTGACTCTACCACTCTCTATTTCTGTATTTATCTGTGTTTTCCTGTCTCTATCTCTCTATTTATGCCATTATCTCGCTACCTCTCTCTCTCTCTCTCTCTCTCTCTCTCTCTCTCTCTCTCTCTCTCTCTCTCTCTCTCTCTCTCTCTCTCTCTCTCTCTCTCTCTCTCTCTCTCTCTCTCTCTTCTGTTGATAACTATATCACTCTGTCTCTCTGTCTTTGTCTCTTTGTAATCTGATCTCAGCGTCTACCTTTTGGTGTGTCACTTTATTTCTGTGACTCAGACTCTGTCTTTAAGTCTCTGTCTCTGAGTCCTTACCTCCTCGTCTCTATCTCTCTTTCTACCTTTCTTTACCTCTTGGTTTCTGTCGCTCTCGCTCCGTCTTTATGTCTGTGTCTGGCTATATGTGCCTGCCCCTGTCTCTATCTGTGTGTACCTATCCCTAAGTCTCTGTTTCTGTCTCTCCGCCTGTGTCCTTTTGTTTTGATTTTCGTATCGTTATCTCGTTAGCTCTGATGTTTTGTGTCTGTATTACATCATGGTCTTTTCTCAATAAATTTGAATTTCTTTTTATTGTATTAAGATCAAAGGATTCTGAAGCACCGTTGCGAGAACCTCGCCAAGCCTTTGTCATTATCTTTCTATCTGTATATCTTTGCCTTTCTCTCTCTGTTTCTCTGGCCCTGTCTTCTTGTCACTCTGTCTCTCTCTAACTTTTTGTTTCTCTCTCCGATTCTTTGTGTACGCCGTTTTGTATCTGACTCTCTGTCTCCATCTCTTTGTATCTGCTCTCAGCCTACCTCTTTGTTTATGTCGCTTTATTTTTGCGTCTCTGACTCTGTCTTTAAATCGCTGTCTTTGACTCCTTACCTTTCTTTCTCTCAGTCTCTGTCGCTCTAGCTCCGTCTCTCTGCATCTGTTTCTATGTCTGTCTCTATCAGTCTGTCTGTGTCTCTATTAGTGTGTACCTGCTCTATCTCTCTTATTCTGCCCTTTATATTGCCCTTTCTTTATTTTACTGTTTCTGTCTCTATCTTTCCGTCTTTGTTTCTGGCTCTATCTCTCTGTTTATGTCTCTCCGTCTCTCACTATCTCTCCATCTGTCTCTTTTTCCTCGTTTCTGTTTCTGTCCTTCCGTCTATATTCCTTTTGTCTTGATCTCCCTATCGCTAGCTCTCTGGCTCTGACGTTTTGTCTGTATCACTTGATAAATTTGAATTTCTTGTTTATTGTATCAACAACAAAGGATACTTAATCATCGTTGTTCCAATCTCAGCAAGCATTTGCTACTTTCTCTCTATAATTATTGTTTTTAAAATGTTTACAAAAGTATTATTGTTGGAAGTATACGCGCTTCCCGCGTGTGTGCATACGAGTATCTGTATGTGTGAGTGGGGGGAGCGCCTTCCCCTCCGCACTGCATGCGGCTGTCTCCGGGAGCGCCACTTCTCCCTGAGTACTGAACCCGAGCAGACGTGTGTGCGAGAGAGAAAAAGCTTTTCAATAAATTAAACGTGATACTTAAACTGTGTGTGACTGCCTTATTCACCTCAACCTCACCATCATTCTATCAGGTTATGAACCCAGAACACTTGGCTGCGCCGAGCCAGGAGGCCCAGGAGGCGGAAAAATCTAGAGGTATGAGAGTGAAAATAACCGGGTTGCAAGGAAAGGACTTTTGTCTGCAAGAGACAAAATAATGACTAGCCGCGCTGTGCGTGGAGAGTCGCGTTCGAGAGAAGAAAACTGTCGAGACTTTAGAGAATAAGAATCGTGTCTAACGCGGCGGAAGTACATACGTAATTTGTCGAAAGTTTAAATAAAAATGTCGGATGCTAGAGAAAGTAAACGCAAAAGTCCTTTTTACAACCTGTGCGAGTAAGGAATTTTGTTTTGCTAGAGTTATTTGTATAGAAAAGTGTCGCGAAAGATAAAAGTAACCGAACATCGGAAGTTACAGTTAAAATCATAAAACTAGAAGTAAAGTGTAGAGTAAGAGAAATTCGGAAGTTAAAATTAAAATAACAAACTGCCTAAAGTTCGTGGAATTTCAAATCAAGGTATATTGTTTGAGTCGGTCGAGCGTGTTCGTACAAGAGTTTTCGGTTGTACGTACCGGTAACGGGAAGTGAACGCACTTCTCGGAACCGGCGCGTGTCGAGCGATGTGCATCGCGGAGGCTACAGATGTTGCGAGCATGGAAATATGGAAGCGTGCCTTATGTGAACGGTAAAGGAAGATCAAACCGAAAACTGACTGCGCAGTCTAAATAAATAAATTAAAACTAAACACGCACACAATTAAATGTTCTCAAACAATTTACCGATAATAATAAATATATACATATATGATGAAATTGATTTGATCTATTCCATAATAGATGACACTGACTTGCTCTTATTTCTGAGGACCCAGGAGGTTATTCATGAGTTTCCAACAAAACACGCGGACGAGCGTATGTGGGTGGAATTGACAGACAAAGAGATAATGTTTATAGCTGAAAAAGGAGTGTCATATAAACTTGGTACAACTAATTTATGTTCAATATGGCTTGTGTACAGCAAATTGAATAACAATTATAATCTAACACTTTTACAGCAAAGCATTTTATAACGGAAGAGGAAGAAAGGTTGCTGACGAAAGCAATAGGAGAAAGAACAGAAAAGTTGTATTTGACTTTTTGCAAAATTAACGAGTTAGATTGTGCCAAAGAAAAAGAGATAGAGCGTGATGAAGTAAAAGCGAAAGAGGGTAACGAAGAAAAAGAGAAAGAGCGTGATGAAGTAAAAGCGAAAGAGGGTGACGAAGAAAAAGAGAAAGAGCATGATGAAGTAAAAGCGAAAGAGCATGACGAAGAAAAAGAGAAAGAGCGTGATGAAGTAAAAGCGAAAGAGCGTGAAGAGGAAAAGGAGAAAAAGCGTAATGAAGAAAATGCGAAAGAGAATGATGAACTTGGCAGTTCACACGCCAGTAAGAGACTTCGAGAATGCTTTGAGTGCAAGCAACTCACGGAGCACATTGCTGCTCAATGTCCTCGAAGACTGGCAGAGGAAGTAGCGAAAGTAGCGACAGCAAAGAAAGTGAAAACAAGGAATGAGACGATTGTAAAACAACCGGTAGAAAACATTTTGACAAACGAACGTCAAAATGAAAATATAATCACAACTTTGGCACGTAAACCCAAAATTAAAAATATACAAACAATAATCTCTACGAACAAAGTTTTCATAAACAGGTATGTAAATATAACTGAATCTAAACTCTTTGACTCTATTTTGGCAGAAATCCAACGCCAGTTATCAGAAATGGATAAGCGGATGAAGCGAATGGTGATAACCAAAAGAAGTTGGCTGACAAGATTGAGGCGAATCACAATCAAGTATTCGAGCATGTAGATAAGGAGCTGAATACGATGTGGAACGAATTCAATGAGCAGGTGGGAAATAATATCTCTGATGATAACACAGGCCCACAAAAAAAATCTGTCGGTTCTAGGATGGAGACTATACTTTTCTTTTGTATTTTTTCCCGCTGAATCCGAATCCGACGTTAAAATTAGGGGGTTGGCCGCATATTTTGAACATTACCTCAAAAAACTGTCGAAAAGCCGTGTTTCTGTGGAAAAACTTGAGAAGAAAGAAAAACATTGTTTCCATCACATCAAAAACACTTTCTTTTTATGTATTTTGGCTTGCTGAATCCGAATTTGTTATGGAAAAAGAGATTTGACCGCCTAATTTCGGAGATAACCTCCAAAAACTACTCAGTCAATTTGCACAAGAACTAAATTGGCTTACGCTTGCGTATACGCTTGTCATCGAACGACCTATGCAAAGGATTTCTACGTCGCTTTTTGTTATTAGATTGTACATCTCTTTTTAGCATCCAGCAATAGTCCCCCATCATATTCACGCCATATTTTTCTTGCCACCTACGTTTAAATTCCTTCATATCCTGATGAAATCTTTCACCATGCTCTTCACTGTAGTCACCTAGGTCTGGTGGAAATTCATCAATGTGCGAATCGAGAAAGTGGAGTTTTAAATTCATTAAACAACCTAATTTTTTTAAAGTTTGTACCATAGTTTCTACGATGCTCTTATAGTTCTCATCTTTATTGTTACCAACAAATTTTGTTGCAACATCTTTGAAGCTCAACCAGGCTCCCTTCTCGGTATCTTTCATACTTTTGACGTATTCTTCGTTCCTGAACATTTTGTGAATTTGAGGTCCGTCAAAGATACCTTCCTTCAATTTAACCAGAGTTATATTCGTAAAGATGGTTTCTAAGTATTTGAAGCATCGCCCTTCTTTATCGAGAGCTTTAACAAATTGTTTCATCAGCCCTAATTTGATATGTAAAGGAGGTAAAAGGATTTTGCTAGGATCGACAAGAGGACGATTGATGACATTGCTGGAACCTGGAGTAAGTGATGGCCTCGCTGGCCATACTTTTGCATTATATCTTTACAAATATAACTCTGTTTAAATTGAAGGAAGGTATCTTTGACGGACCTCAAATTTGCAAAATGTTCAGGAACGAAAAATTCATCAAAAGTATGAATGATACCGAGAAGGCAGCCTGGTTGAGCTTCAAAGATGTTGCAACAAAATTTCTTGGTAACAATGAAGATGAGAACTATAAGAGTATCGTAGAAACTATGGTACAACCCTTAAAAAACTTAGTCAATTGAAGGAAATGCCCGTCGATTTTATGTTAATTTTAATAATGAATCTAACGGCTATTCGGGCAAAGATAAGGAAGGTAACTAACTTATCAAGCACTTTCTTTATATGTAGTGAAATAATAACACAGCAAATGTGGGAGGACAACCCAAGGCTTAAATAAAAACTCCTTTAGTTAATTTTTTTCCATAAATACCGGCAACGTTTCGTCCCTGGTATGGGACCTCTTCAGGCCTTTATTAAAAAATAATAAAAATTATAATTGTATAGTAATGTTTTCACAATAAATATGGATGTTATAAACTTTGTTATTGTATAAAAGTCAAAAAATTAATGGTCATACCATAATACTTAAATAACTAATATCACATCAGAGACGAATACGTCTCTATCGTCGTACGCGTTTTCAGTCTATGGCAGTCATATAATAGATGTAAGTATGTAACAGAGTCGGCATGGTGTGGTTTGTGCACATAAGAATTATGCACATATTTATTGTGCACACTTTAGCATTGGAGTATACACATAGATATAGATATACACCAATGCTAAAGTGTGCACAATAAATATGTGCATAATTCTTATGTGCACAAACCACACCATGCCACAGAGTCAACGCAGGCGGAGATACCCGAAGGTAACCGAACTTACTTATTCACGTATACATAGAAAGCCATAATAGAACACCTTCACACAAACAACGAGAAATTTCGAACAGAGAATAGTTATACTTAGGAATCTAATTTATTTAAATATCTATTTAATTTATTATATTGTTTACTAATAGTGTTAAAGTCTTCTTGTTTATTAATGTTATTATTATTGATATTAATAAAAATATTTTCCGCAATTAATCTTTTAAAATTATTTGGTTCTTTATCTAAAATTTTAACATTATCATAATCAAAACTATGTGAAAAATTATTTACATGAGTCGGAATTGGTAATATTTTGTCTAACGGGTTTTTTTGTGCTCATATATTCTCTTTTTAAACATCTCTTTGTTTGGCCAACATAAGTGGCATTACAATCCTTACACGCAATCTCGTATACCACATTGGTCTCACACCATTTTTCCAGCTTATCTTTACCTAACTTAATAATGCTATTTAATTTGTTTGACATACAAGGAACTATAGTAAAACCATACTTTTTGAAGGAAGACTTACATGTAAAAAATAATTTATCATGAAACGGAATCGATATAACATTTTTGATTGTAGACATATTATTATTAAGTTTTGAATTGCCATAAGTGTGATATCTCACGCGATAACGAATACAACTATCAATAAAATTACTAGGGTAGCTATTTTTGGCGAGTATTTTTTTAACCATAATCAAATTTTCATTATGAAATTGTTGGTGCGAAAGAAGAAGAGCTCTATCTACTAGATTGTAAATGATATTGCGTTTTAATTGAATTGTGTGGTTTGAATTAAAATTTAAAACTCTATTAGTGTTTGTGGGTTTTTGATACCAATTAGTAATAATACTATTATTAATTATTGTTAAAGTGACATCAAGAAATGGAATCATGTTATTGTTATGTAACTCGTGTGTAAATTGTAAATATTTATTATAACTATTAAATTTGTTTAAAATTAGGTCTAGCTCTTCTTCTTTCACACACAAAATTGTATCGTCAACATATCTAAAATAGAACAATGGTGAGATATTATGATTATTTTTTAATTCACTGAGAACTGTGATTTCTAAGTCTTCCATAACAATATCTGCAAATAACGGTGAAATCGGAGAGCCCATGGGTGTACCAAAGATTTGTTTATAAATTATATTGTTAAACAGAAAGTAAGTATTGTCAAAAAGAAATTTAACTATGTATATTATGTTATCAAACGGAATTTTTGAGTGACATTGAATCTTATGAAACCGTTTATCTAAACTACACAAAACTAATTCTACCGGTATGTTAGTAAACAAAGAAATGACATCTAGAGAAACTAAAATATATCCATGGGGAATATATATATTCGTCACTTTTTCTTTTAAGGCAAAACTATTGTTAATATGTGAAGCAGGTTTATTAAAACAAAGTCTAAAGGTTTTTTCAATGATGTTAGCTAAAAAATGAGTGGGACTATTTACAGTTGAGATAATTGGTCTTAAAGGTACATCTTTTTTGTGAATCTTAGGTAATCCATAAGCTCTAGGAAGAACCGTATTAGTTTGTGTTAATTTAAACCTATCATGTTTGAATTCTAAGCAATCACTATCATTAAGATCTGTTAAAATATTATATACGTTTTTTTGCATTCATGTAAGAGGGTTCCTTTTTACAATTTTATAAGTATTTTTATCACTAAGTAGATTAGACATTTTTTCATAGTAATCATCATAATTAAGACACACAGTTATATTGCCTTTATCCGCTCTAGTAAAAAATATAGATGGATTCTTAGAACAAAATTCTTTGGTTATAGTTACTTTTTGGTTAAATTCATTATCAAAACTATTACATCTTAAATTATTATTGCAAGCAGACTCAATATTTTTGATAAGTGTATCTCTAAGTAAACATTTGGCTTCTGTCTCTAACATATAAATACTACTTTCAAAGTTTTTTATCGTTGTGATAATATCTTTTTTATTAAGCTTAATGTTTTTATTAAAATTAGGACCCATCGAGACAACATCAATCACTTCCAAAGGAATTTCAGTATTTGAAAGATTAATTATCCATTTTTTGTTATTATTAATATCACAATTTTTAAATCTATTATTATTAATTAAATTATTAAATTTTTTTCTAGTGAATTCGATAGTTGTAAGTACATATTTGAGCATTTTTTCTCTGTAAATTCAAGAAACTTATCCAGATGGTTAACATCAAAGTGTAAAGTACTTAACACATGAGCTATCGCATTAAGTCTTTTTTTTAAAAATTCAACATGTACAAAACTATCATTTATTTCTAATTTCAAAATTCTTAAACAATTTGTTACTCTGAAGTGATCGAACTTTTGTTGACAGAATTTGCTCTTGAAGATAAATACACGTTGAAAACTTCTTGAAATATGTATAGGTATTACACTTGCCTTTTTACATTTTATTAGGAAAGATAATCTGGCATTAGACTTCGCCAACTGACATCTAAAATCCGACCATTTTTTCAAAATATTGCAGTAATGTCCTCCATATTTTGTAAAAATAAAACTATAAAAACTCATCCTAGTTTGAGTCTGGCCATTCTTCCTTTGTAGGCCGTAATTATAAGTATTATTAATTATCTCAACTGTAAATAGTCCCACTCATTTTTTAGCTAACATCATTGAAAAAACCCTTAGACTTTGTTTTAATAAACCTGCTTCACATATTAACAATAGTTTTGCCTTAAAAGAAAAAGTGACGAATGTATATATTCCCCATGGATATATTTTAGTTTCTCTAGATGTCATTTCTTTGTTTACTAACATACCGGTAGAATTAGTTTTGTGTAGTTTAGATAAACGGTTTCATAAGATTCAATGTCACTCAATAATTCCGTTTGATAACATAATATACATAGTTAAATTTCTTTTTGACAATACTTACTTTCTGTTTAACAATATAATTTATAAACAAATCTTTGGTACACCCATGGGCTCTCCGATTTCACCGTTATTTGCAGATATTGTTATGGAAGACTTAGAAATCACAGTTCTCAGTGAATTAAAAAATAATCATAATATCTCACCATTGTTCTATTTTAGATATGTTGACGATACAATTTTGTGTGTGAAAGAAGAAGAGCTAGACCTAATTTTAAACAAATTTAATAGTTATAATAAATATTTACAATTTACACACGAGTTACATAACAATAACATGATTCCATTTCTTGATGTCACTTTAACAATAATTAATAATAGTATTATTACTAATTGGTATCAAAAACCCACAAACACTAATAGAGTTTTAAATTTTAATTCAAACCACACAATTCAATTAAAACGCAATATCATTTACAATCTAGTAGATAGAGCTCTTCTTCTTTCGCACCAACAATTTCATAATGAAAATTTGATTATGGTTAAAAAAATACTTGCCAAAAATAGCTACCCTGGTAATTTTATTGATAGTTGTATTCGTTATCGCGTGAGATATCACACTTATGGCAATTCAAAACTTAATAATAATATGTCTACAATCAAAAATGTTATATCGATTCCGTTTCATGATAAATTATTTTTTACATGTAAGTCTTCCTTCAAAAAGTATGGTTTTACTATAGTTCCTTGTATGTCAAACAAATTAAATAGCATTATTAAGTTAGGTAAAGATAAGCTGGAAAAATGGTGTGAGACCAATGTGGTATACGAGATTGCGTGTAAGGATTGTAATGCCACTTATGTTGGCCAAACAAAGAGATGTTTAAAAAAGAGAATATATGAGCACAAAAAAACCCCGTTAGACAAAATATTACCAATTCCGACTCATGTAAATAATTTTTCACATAGTTTTGATTATGATAATGTTAAAAATTTTAGATAAAGAACCAAATAATTTTAAAAGATTAATTTCGGAAAATATTTTTATTAATATCAATAATAATAACATTAATAAACAAGAAGACTTTAACACTATTAGTAAACAATATAATAAATTAAATAGATATTTAAATAAATCAGATTCCTAAGTATAACTATTCTCTGTTTGAAAGTTCTCTTTGTTTGTGTGAAGGTGTTCTATTATGGCTTTCTATGTATACGTGAATAAGTAAGTTCGGTTACCTTCGGGTATCTCCGCCTGCGTTAACTCTGTTACATACTTACATCTATTATATGACTGCCATAGACTGAAAACGCGTACGACGATAGAGACGTATTCGTCTCTGATGTGATATTAGTTATTTAAGTATTATGGTATGACCATTAATTTTTTGACTTTTATACAATAACAAAGTTTATAACATCCATATTTATTGTGAAAACATTACTATACAATTATAATTTTTATTATTTTTTAATAAAGGCCTGAAGAGGTCCCATACCAGGGACGACACGTTGCCGGTATTTATGGAAAAAAATTAACTAAAGGAGTTTTTATTTAAGCCTTGGGTTGTCCTCCCACATTTGCTGTGTTATCATTTCACTACTTATTAATATGGAGAGGAATATTAATACTTATTTTCTTTATATGTGTTTCAATACATCTTAAATTTTAGAAGCTATTTGAAACATTAGTGTAGTCAAGAAATTTTTAGAAAGGAGAATTCATGGAAAGGGAAGGTGGTAAAGGTAAAGGTATAGGATAAAAAACGAGAACGAAAATCATCCCAGTGGCGCAAATGGTAGCGTAGCTGTCCGGTATGCAGAAGGTTGTCGGTTCGAGCCCGACCTGGGCCGTTATTTTTTTTTCATTCTCGTTTTTTATCCTATACCTTTACCTTTACCACCTTCCCTTTTCATGTATTCTCCTTTCTAAAAAATTCTTGACTGCACTAATGTTTTAGATAGCTTCTAAAATTTAAAGATGTATTGAAACACATATAAAGAAAGTGCTTGATAAGTTAGTTACCTTCCTTATCTTTGCCCGAATAGCCGTTAGATTCATTATTAAAATTAACTAAAAATCGACGGGCATTTCCTTCAATTGATTAAATATAATATTGTCTGCTTCAGCTGAAATAATGCAGACGGGGGGATTTGGGAAAAATAGATTGAGAACGATGAGTAGCAGACAGGGTCGTGAAAGGATCGTCATCCCAGTGGCGCAAATGGTAGCGTAGCTGCCCGGTATGCAGAAGGTTGTCGGTTCGAGCCCGTCCTGGGCCGTTATTTTTTTCGTTCTCGTTTTTTATCCTATACCTTTACCTTTACCATCTTCCCTTTCCATGTATTCTCCTTTCTAAAAAATTCTTGACTGCACTAATGTTTCAAATGGCTTCTAAAATTTAATGATGTATTGAAACACATATAAAGAAAGTGCTTGATAAGTTAGTTACCTTCCTTATCTTTGCCCGAATAGCCGTTAGATTCATTATTAAAATTAACATAAAATCAACGGGTATTTCCTTCAATTGATTAAATATAATATTGTCTGCTTCGGCTGAAATAATGCAGACGGGGGGGATTTGGGAAAAATAGATTGATAACGATGAGTAGCGGTCAGGGTCGTGAAAGGATCGTCATTCCAGTGGCACAAATGGTAGCATAGCTGCCCGGTATGCAGAAGGTTTTTGGTTTGAGCCCGACCTGGGCCGTTATTTTTTTCGTTCTCGTTTTTTATCCTATACCTTTACCTTTACCACCTTCCCTTTCCATGTATTCTCCTTTCTAAAAAATTCTTGACTGCACTAATGTTTCAAATAGATTCTAAAATGTAATGATGTATTGAAACACATATAAAGAAAGTGCTTGATAAGTTAGTTACCTTCCTTATCTTTGCCCGAATAGCCGTTAGATTCATTACTAAAATTCAAAAACTTGGGTTGCTTAATGAATTTAAAACTTCACTTTCTCGATTCGCACATTGATGAATTTCCACCAGACCTAGGTGACTACAGTGTAGAGCATGGTGAAAGATTTCATCAGGATATGAAGAAATTTGAACGTAGGTGACAAGGAAAATATGGCGTGAACATGATGGGGGACTATTGCTGGATGCTAAAAAGAGATGTACAATCTAGTAACAAAAAGCAGCGTAGAAATCCTTTGCATAGGTCGTTCGATGACAAGCGTATACACAAGCGTAAGCCAATTTAGTTCTTGTGCAAATTGACTGAGTAGTTTTTTGAGATTATCTCCGAAATTAGGCGGTCAAATCTCTTTTTCCATAACAAATTCGGATTCAGCAAGCCAAAATACATAAAAAGAAAGGATTTTTGATGTGATGGAAACAATGTTTTTTTTTTCTTCTCAAGTTTTTCCACAGAAACACGGCTTGTCGACAGTTTTTTGAGGTCATCTCCGAAACTCGGCTGTCAAACCAGCTATTTGGAAAAAACCATTAGATAAAAGTGACTGTTACTTTTGCATGACAAATGTAACTTGGGTAAATAAGGTGCGACCAGATAAAATATTGTATGCGACAGTTTCTAGTGTCGTTCGTCCACAGAATCAAATAGTCGAATGCTTGATAGATGAGGCTTCACGAGACAGCTGTATACAAGGAATGGATGGTATGCAAGTTGCTTATGGTACAGAAGAAGACATAGAAAATCTTAACCACCATACAGACGACGATACTGACGAAAATGAATCATTGACGGAAGCAGAAAGTGAATCCGTCGAAAGTGAAGAAGAACTGTCTTCGGACAGTGATGAGGAGTATGTTCCCATTGGTAAAGAGAAAAGCCAAAAAAAGATCTCTCAAGCTCAACTTAATGACATGTTTAGGAATGCTGGATTAGCAACAGACGCAGCTGAATTAATGACTTCACAATTAAAGTCTTACAATGTATTAGAAAAGGACGTAAACGTCACATTTTATCGAAACCGAGAAGAAGCGTTTCGAACATGCTTCACTGGCGAATCTGATCTAGTGTACTGCACGGATATACGAGGACTTATTAATGAGTTCAAACCAAATTTATACAAGCCAGAAGAATGGAGGTTATTCATCGATTCATCCAAGCGAAGCCTGAAGGCAGTTCTTCTTCACAATACGAACGTGTATGCTCTGTTACCATTGGCTCATTCAACTGTACTCAAAGAAAAATACTGTAACATCGAAAAGGTTTTAAATAAAATAAAGTATAGTTAGCATGAATGGTTAATTTGCGGAGATCTGAAAATATTGTCCATGATACTAGGTCAACAATCAGATTTTACCAAGTACCCATGCTATTTATGCATGTTTGTCAGTCGAGATAGAGCAAAACACTATAATACAAAAGTATGGCCAGCGAGGCCATCACTTACTCCAGGTTCCAGCAATGTCATCAATCGTCCTCTTGCCGATCCTAGCAAAATCCTTTTACCTCCTTTACATATCAAATTAGGGCTGATGAAACAATTTGTTAAAGCTCTCGATAAAGAAGGGCGATGCTTCAAATACTTAGAAACCATCTTTACGAATATAACTCTGGTTAAATTGAAGGAAGGTATCTTTGACGGACCTCAAATTCGCAAAATGTTCAGAAACGAAGAATTCGTCAAAAGTATGAATGATACCGAGAAGGCAGCCTGGTTGAGCTCCAAAGATGTTGCATCAAAATTTCTTGGTAACAATAACTATAAGAGCAACGTAGAAACTATGGTACAAAACTTCAAAAAATTAGGTTGCTTAATGAATTTAAAACTCTACTTTCTCGATTCGCACATTGATGAATTTCCACCAGACCTAGGTGACTGCAGTGAAAAGCATGGTGAAAGATTTCATCAGGATATGTAGGAATTTGAACTTAGGTGGCAAGGAAAATATGGCGTGAACATGATGGGGGACTATTGCTGGATGCTAAAAAGAAATGTACAATCCAATAACAAAAAGCGGCGTAGAAATCCTTTGCATAGGTCGTTCGATGACAAGCGTATACGCAAGCGTAAGCCAATTTAGTTCTTGTGCAAATTGACTGAGTAGTTTTTTGAGGTTATCTCTGAAATTAGGTGATCAAATCTCTTTTTCCATAACAAATTCGGATTCAGCAAGCCGAAATACATAAAAAGAAAGTGTTTTTGATGTGATGGAAATAATGTTTTTTTTTTCTTCTCAAGTTTTTCCACAGAAACACGGCTTTTCGACAGTTTTTTGAGGTTATCTCCGAAACTCGGCGGCCAAACCTCTTTTTCCATAACAAATTTGGATTCAGCAAGCCAAAATACATAAAAATAAAGTGTTTTTGATGTGATGGAAACAATGTTTTTTTTTTTATTCTCAAGTTTTTCCACAGAAACACGGCTTTTCGACAGTTTTTTGAGGTTATGTTCAAAATATGCGGCCAACCCCCTACTTTTAACGCCGGATTCGGATTCAGCGGGAAAAAATACAGAAGAAAAGTGTAGTCTTCATCCCAGAACCGACAGATTTTTTTTTTGTGGGCCTGTGTAATGGAAGTCAATCATTCAATAAATACGCGTGTCATAATTCCACATAAATGCCTTCTGTTAATGTTAATAAAACGGAAGTGATTCAGATAGTTAAAGACGAATTGCGAAAGATAAATAAAGCGAACGATTCGAATAACGGAAGTTTTATTGATGTATCGAGAGAATTAACAGAAACTTTAAAATCCGAATTATCGGGAAAAGGATCTGTCTTAAAAAGAGATTATAAATTAACAAAACAGCCAAAGTTTGAATATTTCTTTGATTTCTTTACGTCAGAATTAAGAGCGAATGATATTTTGTATGTAATCGATGACTCTGTCAAAGCGAATGATAATTTAAGCGAATCAGTGAAAGAAAAACGCAAATTTAAAGTACGTGACCTTCTGATAAATCATATTGACAACGAATATCATGCGAAAGTAATGGATATTAAGGATCCAGTTATATTGTTAAATAAAATTAAAGAAATTAAACTGAGTGAAATCAAGATAACTTCTTCTACACTCAGGAGACAGTTGTACAATATGCATTATAAGCCGGAGAAAGAAAGGGCAATTGATTTTATTGATAAATTCGAAGAAATTTTTCGTAATTATAACAACCTTTCAGGAATTCAAACTTTGTCTGTCGATGGAATACGTGATGCATTTTATAATGCTGTAGGTGAATTAAATAATAAAATACAAAATGTTGACTTCGTGATGAGAAGTACAACCAATAAACCTCTCAGTTTTGATCAAACTAAAATGCTTGTTTTACAGATTGAGAGCGTAAGAACACAGACGAAAGACCAAACAAAAGATCAAGCGAAAGGCTAAACTACAGCGATAGCAGCAAGCCTTGAAGTAAAAACAATACTACCCAAGTGTTTCAATTGCGACGACTTCGGGCACTTAGGAAGAAACTGCCCACATGCCGATACGGGATTCCGAGTCTGTTTTGAGTGCAAGCAACTCACGAAGCACATTGCTGCTCATTATCTTCAAAGACTGGCAAAGGAAGGTCAAACTCCCAAAGGTACGAAAGTAGTTCTATAATTATAATAGAAATAGAAGCGAAAGTAGAGGCACTAAGCGAAAGAATGAAAGGCAAAACGATAATAGAGCTAAGAGATCTAGACCAAATAATTTTGAAAGAAACAATGACAGCGACAGGCAAGGTCGTTATAATATAAACAGGGGAAGAAAGGGAAAGTCAAATAGAGGCAGAGGCGGACGAGGTAAAGGAGGACAGAGAGCGACAAATCCCAATGATAAAAACAACAAAGAAAATGTTGAGTATCCAATAGCAGAGCGTAAAAGTATAAAGCGAAAGCTAGAGAAAAGTCGTGCTCTTAATGCCACGAACATAGAAAGAAAGAAAAATGAAAACTTGCCGAATTTTTGGCAGATATAGGCGCTATGGAGCATTTAACAAATTCGAGACTCATATTTAAAACCTTTAATAAACAAGCGAAAGAAATTAAATGCGCAAACAAAAACGAGTATGCTAATTTAAGATCGGAGGGAGAAGGTCACGTTCAGGGTTATTCTGGGGTAGACAAATTGATCGATTTAGAAAATGTTATCTGTGCTGAAAACCTATCCGATAATTTGCTGTTTTGTGAAAGTTTGTTGATCAAGGTTTATGTATTCATTTGGATTATGAGAAAATTGACATTTATGATCCAGTGTCGAATGAATGAGCTATACTTGCAATAGCAAGCAAATGCGATTTTCACATTTATCAAATGGATGTCAAAACTGCCTTTTTGAATGGACAACTTCAAAGTGAAGTGTTCATGGAAATTCCGGATGGAATGCTGTGCTCAAATGAAACAAGACGGCGAAAGGTGTGTAAGTTGGAGAAAGCATTGTACGGTCTGAAGGTGAGCCCAAAATTCTGGAATGAAAAATTTAAGGAGAAGGCTGTAAAATTGAGTTTGACACCCTATCCGGACGAGCCCTGCTTATTCAGTTGGAATGAAAATAATTAAGTATTAATACTGATATTGTATGTTGATGAGATCTTAATCACTGGTAATGATTTCGAGAAAATCTAAGAAATCAAGTTGAGTCAAGAATGTGAAATGAGTGATATTGGAGAGCCGAAAAATTATTTTGGATTGGAGATCGAAAGAGACAAGAAAGCGAAAGTACTGAAATTGAGCCAACAAAGATATATTGACAAAATACTGAAACGATTTGGTTACGAAAATAGTCACCCTCAAAGAACTTCAATGGTAACCAATCAAGTGTCCAATAGAGGAAGAATAGGACGCGAGAGAATGAAAACAGCATCTTTGCGAGAACAGAGAATCAGAATAACAGGTTATACAGAGAGGTCGTAGGATCTTTATTGTACTTAGCGAATGCTAGCAGACCCGATATAGCGTATGGAATGAACGTTCTGAGCAGACATCAAATTGATCCTAAGAAGTAAGATTGGAAGATGGTTGAGCAAATGTTTCGATACTTGAAAGGTACAAAATCTTACAGTCTTAATTACTATGGAGTTAGTAATGATATGCAAGGATATTCTAATGTAAGTTTTAGCGACTGTAAAGGAGCCAAAACTACAAGTGGCTACGTAATAAAGCTGTTTAATGACACGATTACATGGCGAACGAAGAAACAAAATTATGTTGCTCTATCTACTTATCAAGCAGAGTATGTAGTGATTAGTGACTGTAGCAAAAGCTAGTGAAAGTAAATTGGATAGCTTCAAAGCGACAGATTGCGGATGTATTAACAAAACCTCTATCATTCGATCATTTGAATTTGATTAAACTAATTATGAATTTTTAATTATATGTTTCAGGCACTAAATCATAAATTCACGTAGATTCCACGAGATTGAAAGTCTGAATCTAATAAATACTTATTTTTATACTTGTAATAGTGTGTAAGCCTTAAATCAAAGATTATTTTGTAAGCGAACGAGTAACGCGCCGGAGGGAGTGTTGGAAGTATGCGCGCTTCCCGCGTATGTGTATACGAGTATCTGTATGTGTGAGTGAGGGGAGTGCCTTTTCCTCCGCACTGCGTGCGGCTGTATCGGTGAGCGCGACTTCTCCCTGAGCGCTGGACCCGAGCGGACGTGTGTGCGAGAGAGAGAAAGCTTTTCAATAAACTAAACGTGACACTTAAACTGTGTGTGACTGCTTTATTCACCTCAACCTCACCAACATCCTAAGAATTATATTTTAAATATTTATTTTAGTATTTTTGTACACCTTGTCTTAAATAAATTGTATACATATACTTGTAATACATAAATGTATTTACTATTAAACTTTTGAACAGAGCTACAATGTTAGGTACGGGATCGGCGGGTGGATGGGAAGTGGATGAAGCGGCAGGGAAGCATCTCTCAGAAATGAACATGCGAAACTATTGTTTCTGTTGACATTTTTACTTTATTTTAGGGAGCGAGGGGGCGAGCGGTAAGGGGAGCAGCTGAAAATTTTCGATTTTTGAGGAGTAAAAAGCGGAGCAGAAGGGGAGCGGAAGGGTCGTGGAGGAGCAGTGGGGACGGAGATGCGAAGGGGGAGCGGCTAGGTTGTAAAAAAAATGCTTAAACTATATAGTATAGGAAGATACAATATATATCTTCCTATATTATATAGTTTCTTTGAAAATCAGTAGATTTTCACCCTCCTCAACCCTCCTCAACCTGGCGCTTACGTTCCGTATGTCTCACTTCACGGTCTTTCAAGCACTGTTGTGCAAACCTTGCCAAGCCTTTGATACTACCTCTCTGTCTCTGTCTATTATCTTTGCCTGGATGTCTCTGCCTTTCTGTCTCTGTCTCTCTGGCCCTGCCTCCTTGTCACTATCTCTAACTTTTCGTTTGAGATTAAACATCTGAGAAAATAATGTAAAAATACCACAATATGACTTACAACTATATAATATATGAAGGGGAGAGTTGAATCTGTCTTTCTGAATGTCTCTTTTCTATTTTTATCTCTCTATCTCTGTCTCACTGGCGCTGTCTGCCTCTATTCCTTTATATTTCAGACTCTCTCTCTATCTCTCTGCCTGTAAATTACTGTCTCTTCCTGTATCTCTCTGTCGATGATTGTATTACTGTGTCTCTCTCCCTCCGTCTATACCTCTTTGTATCTGCCTCTTTGTCTCTGCCTTTTTGTGTCTGCTCTCGGCGTCTACCTCTTCATTTATATCACCTTCTTTTATCGTCTCTGTCTCTATATCTCTGACAGTTTGTTTCTTTCTTTCTGTCTGCTTCTCTTTCTAGCTTACTCTTTCTTCAGTCTCTACCGCTCTAGTTGTGTTTCTCTGTTTCTGTCTCTATCTCCCTGTTTCTCTATTCATCCTTCCTTTTCTAGCTCTATCACTCTCTGTATATTCTAACCTCTTTGTTTCTGTTCTTATCTCTCTGGCTGGCTCTATCCCTTTGTCTATCGGTCTCTTATTCTTTGCCTGTATCTTACTAACTCCTTCTCTATCTCTTTGTCAATAACTATCTCACTCGGTCTCTCTTTGCATCTGCTCTCGGCGTCTACCTTTTAGTTTATTTCTGCGTCTCTTACTCTGTCTTCAAGTCGTGGTCTCTGACTCCTAACTCCTTCTTCTCTTTGTATATCTCTCTGGCTATGTATCTATATCTGTTTCTGTCTCTGGCTCTATCTGTCTATCTTTATCTCCCGTCTGTCTCGCCATTTGTGTCTTTCTCCTCGTCTCTTTTTCGGTCTGTCCGGCTATGCCTCTTTTTCTTGATCTTCCTATCGCTATTTCTCTGCCTCCCACCTCATAGGTTTTTCTCAATCAATTCTTCTGTAATTAAAACACTGATAAGAGTACGAGCGAGAAAGTTTTATTTATAAAATCGATCATAAGTTTGTCTTAAAGAGATAGTTTTACGTGCAAGTATAATAATTACACGCCAATAAAACCTTAACCATCATTATTATATCGCTGTATTTTTTTCTTAAAACTGAAAGAAAAACAAACAAAAATGAAACGTGATCGACCTCATTTTGTTAAAATTTCAGACTTCTAGAATTTTTTGAAAGTGGTCTAAAACTGGTCGAAATCAAGATTTAGAATTCCAGCAAAAGGTAGGAGTAACATAGGGGGCTGCAATCTTGCAGAAGCTATTTATTTATATGTATATTCAACAAAAAAAAAACATTTTATTTAAAACAGTACAACCCTGGTAAAAATCGTCTCTATCGGAAATGGCCAAGAAAATAATAAATAGCTAGTAAAAATAGCTAATTTATGGGTAGTGATGAAACGATTTTTCCGATATTCTCTATTTAATGGAGATAACCCAACCTTAAAATGTTTGTACTAAATTTTCTCTGTAATCTGATCATGTTTTTGAAGCTAAATATTAAAAAAGGTAGCTAACCAAACCGTAAACACGAATTATTGATATTTAATTCGTTTATAGTACTGTTTCAGAGGATACAAACGAAAACAATGATTTTTCCTTTTGATTCTGTCTCTCTCACTCCTCGCTTTAATAGCAAACTTCTTATTAGCCATTTTCTAACTAAAATAACTGTCTAACTTTAATATCTTTTAAATACTCATAAATAGGCTAATATAAATCTGTGAAAAAACTTATCCTATTATTTTGTCTATTAAATGGCGAATATGATCGGAAAAATCGTTTCATTGATGGATAGAAATGGACAAGAAAAGTATCTAGTTTTTGACGATTATGAGGGAAACTAGCTGTTTATTAGGTAAATAATGGAATCGATTTCCACCAGGGAAGAACAACCCATATATATGTGCGTTTCTGGTATGGGTAGAGAACGTTACAGCGAGTAAGTAGCATTCGGGGAGAAGCTTGACCTTTTAGCTGCTGGCTATTAACGGGTGTAGTCTGCCGTTAGCTTTCTCTCTCACTATGACACACACTGCTTACGTATGCATCTATCTGCATATACACATGTAATATGGGGGAGAGTGTACGTATGGGAGAGTATAAGAGAGTTACCTACGTAGTCGGTAGGTAAACGTATTACTGAAATTTCACATGCAAAATTTATTACCCGAAATTGTCTGGAAATTGCACTCTCCGCAGCGCTCGCCCGCCTCCGCTAAGGTAACCTACGTGTGTATAAAGTTCACAAGGAGTTCCAGCGCCCTCTGCTTTCTTTTCATCTTCCTCGTATTCTTATATACAGCGTTATACGTTTTTCCATATTCGCACCCCCTTCACATCTCTTTTTGCACAAAATTTCGTATGTCGCATAGTGTACGTACTGGCTCCCGGTCCAGGGTGACCAGCTGGCAACTTTCTATCCTTTTCACTCACATGTAAATGACGTCACATTCTTTGATAGTAAGAAAGACAAAGAATCGCCATCTGGTCACCCTGTCCCCGACCCCGTTTTGCCACAATTTCCCTTTTACCTTTGCGAACACCTGTATACATACATACATAAGTACGTGTATACACGCATATAAATAGAACTATGTTTATATAACGGCAGGAGAGGCGATATTTTTACGTACGAAAAAAATTCGGGTGAAAAAAAAACCGCGTGTAGGCGTACGCATGCGATGGCAGCGTGGGCTTCGAGATAGGCTTTTATACACATTATTGCTTGCGCGAAAAGCGATCGCTGCGGGTGGGTAGCGTGACTATTGATTTGACCCAACACAGTCCTGGTCGAGTGTTTTGATTTTGGTCGGAAAGAGGAAACTTTGGAATAATTAGTAATGGGATCACATTTATGATGAATTGTAGTACAATACTGATATTATATCACAAACGTTTTTATGAAAATGTTTTTGAAAAGAAATAAACGGGTTTAATTAGAATATCATCACATTTTCTTTAGCTGTCTGGGAAATAATTAACCCTTTAGCCACCAAATTCGGCAAAATAAAAAAAAAAATAAAGTTTTGCGGCCTGAGAACAAAAAAGTAACTAAAAAAAAATTTTTTCCCTTAGTAAAATTAGCAGTATTGATGTGTCACATTTTTGTAAAATAGGTGGTATTTTCATTCAGATTTTTTTATTCATTATACTTTAGTTATTTTTTATTTCAGTTATATTTTATTTCAGTATTTTTTATTTCGGTTATTTTTTATTTTAGTTATTTTTTATGTCAGTAATTTTTATTTTAGTTATTTTTTTATTTCAGTATTTTTTATTTCGGTTATTTTATATTTCAGTTATTTTTTATTTTAGTTATTTTTTATGTCAATAATTTTTATTTCAGTTATTTTTTATTTCAGTTATTTTTTATTTCAGTTATTTTTTTATTTCAGTTATTTTTTATTTCAGTGATTATATAAATATATATTATATAATTTAATTTTTCACAGAAAAAAATTTCAGTTCTCAAAAAGTACGTTTCAGTTTCATTGTTCATTTAAAAAAAATTACAGCAAGTTATCAAATTAATTTTTTAAGTAAATTCCATAAATAGATATTATAATATTTCAATTAAGCTGTTCTGAGTAAAAAAATATTAAACGGTACATTTCAAACGCGATGTTTTTTTAAGCTTTAGTGTATCTTAAACGTAATACGAGTGGTTAAATGGTTAAGTAAAATATTCAATTAGGCATCGTTCACTCACTTTTGTGAGGTTTTAAAATGCCCAGTACTGTTATTTTATGCAAATTATTATTAAAAAAATAAATAAATTTTGCAATAATTACGGAAAAAATGCTTGTATAAAATATATTTGTTTTGTGGAATTTTTACTTTTTAAATAGTAGTTTTTAAGATTTTTTAAGCAAATTTTACTTTTTGAAATCATAATTTAATGACTGCTGAAACGAAATATCATTCTGACAAAACTTATATGAAAAATTTTTAATTACGCGCTCTGCATGTTTTCTCTTTTTCTATACATATGGATATTATTTAAATGTTATTAGTTTTATTCAACCAAAACCCATTTTATAATTTAAGTATTAAATATACATATGAAAAACATTAAATTTAGATATTATTAAATTTTCGAAGACGATGGAATTTGAACACGAGACCATCGGCATGGCAGTCAGGCGCTCTAACCACTCACCTATAAAAGACTTACAGCTGGTCTTTTTGAAACTGATACATTAGCCATATTACGATATACACGTTATTGCTTCTTTTCAATTAATTATTATATAATTGAGTAATAATAACATTATAATAAAATTTGTGAAAAGGTGTAAAAAAATCCTATTCCAGACGAGCGCGTAAAAAGGTGCCATCTCGTATCTCTTATAGCGAGATAAAACCTTTTCAGGCGTTTCGCCGAGATAGAACCTTTTTCTTCTCACCCGATGAAATCTAAGCTCATTTGCAGGCTTCCAAATATTTACATACCAATACAATAACTGCAAGCTTTCGCAGTTTCATTCTGACTAATAGAACTATAATAACTGGATTTCTGCACTTTTGTAACATATAATAAATGCCAACATAATGAAAAAGCGACAATTACATTTTTAAGATTATATTTATAATTTACTTTGCTACAGCTAAGTTTAAATACAATTGGTTTAAGCATACAACTCAAGTCTTGTAATGAATGCTTTATTATACTACGTAGTCATATTATGTGAAAATTTGTACCGTGCATTTTCACTTAATCATTGGTTGTTATCAAAATATAAACTTGTTTTCAAAGAGTAAAATGAAAACTACTTTATGTAGAATATTAATATAGTTTGTATATTCCAACCGTTGTAAAAGTAATTACTTAATTAGAATGTAAATACTTATAAGTGTAAAGAAGTTTAATTTTTATGATATGGTGATAAAGAATATTTAAAAATACTACTTACATATCGTCGGGTGGAAAGACGAAGGTCCTAAGTCCCCCCCGAGCGCGTAATCAAGTTCAATCTCGGCGAAGCTCGTGAAAAGGTCCTACCTTTTTTCCTCCCGCTACACAGTGGAGCAGATGAAACTCTTGTGGGAAAAAATTCCTCTCTGGCTGAAATAGCATCGTATCGAAACTATTTTTTTTTAAACCTTCCTTTTTGTAAAAGCTACAAGATGTGCTTGCAACTTTTTTGATTTTCTAATGCCCACATATAGAATTTTCTCGAAAAAAAGCCAAAAAATTGAAATTTTTTCCTAAAACACGATGTTTTAAAATTTGTTGAGATATAAAAAGTTTTAGATCAGTCAATACCGATGATAGAAATGTGATCTGTACATGAAAATTCTACATGAGAAATTTTTTCGATTTCGAAAACCATTTTTAACCATTAGTGAATAATATAATATCGTTTCTTCAGGCTTCTTCTATATTTTCTATACTTGCCTTCGGAGCGCTCCCGCGCTTCTTGATTAATAATAATATAAATAATAATAATAATAATAATAATATAAATAATAATAATATAAAAAAGTTTAGGGCAGACTGAGATAAAACCGGATACTGGGCCAAAATCGGAATTCTCAAATTCTCGGTTATAATAATAACGGAGTTTTTCTTATAATTACAATATATTTTTAAGAAATGCAATTTCAAAATTGAATAGAAAAGTAATTGAAGCATTGATAACTTCTTCCAATTTATTTTATTCTAATATATTTGTATTTACTTAGTTATCTATTTTTTCATCACTGAAAATGATATTAAAAACTTCGGTTTGTTGATATGGACTGTGCAGAGGGATTGTAAACTTCACTAAATTAAGAGAAACCGTTGCCAATACATTGGAATCTAGCTTCCTCAAAATAATGTATTCATTGAATTTTTTAATTTTTAATGATAATAATTAATTGTATCCTGCCCATATTCTTATTATTCGTAATAAAACTATTTTTCGAAAATACATTTTTGAAATGTCAATTTACTAATTATCTCATGCCTATATACTTGTGTTTTTTTGGTTGGGGAATGAGGGTATGTATTTACCAATAAAAACCCCAATTTTCTCTATGAATATTTGTAATAAAAAGATGAAGATAATCTCTTCAAATTTTAACCACATATAGTCTTCAATAAGTGTAATAAGCGGTTAAAATTTTAAGTCGATAAATCAAATATTTTTTGAAAAATTAATTAAATAATTTTCAGCACATTTTCCTCAATAACAAATGACAGGGTGAAGATAATTTAAATATTAAAGAAAGAAAATGCAGGTAATTTAAATACCTTTCAAGAAAAGTTTATTATATTAAGTATTAATAGCTTAAAGATATAAAAAAAATCAAAAAACTAAAAATTCAAAATCGTTTTTTGGTAAAAAAAAAACAATAAAATCTTAAATCAGTCAGACTACCGATAGTTTTCATCGAAGAGAAGAGAATAACCCTGATTCTTAAATGATTGAAATCAAGTTTTTGGACTATTGGGTCATGTTAAAAAATGACAAAAAGTGTATTTGAACATAAAATTTTCTACTCTTTCAGAATCTGAGGTCAAAAATTGACTTTCCGTGTAACTAACTAATTTGACTTTCAAATGACCTTGAACCTGATATAATGGCAAAAAACATAAAGATGTACTGTCCACTTTACGGAATTTGATCTTTTTTTTGGGTGCCTGTGTTATATGATCCAGGTTTTTAAATGGTTAAAAACAGTTTTCAAAATAGCAAAATATTTCTCACATAGAATTTTTAAGTACTGATCACATTTCTATCATCGATATTGGCTGAACCAAAACTTTTTATATCTTAACAAATTTCAAAACATCGTGTTCTACGAAAAAATTGCAATTTTTTGTCTTTTTTCAGGAAAATTCTATGCGGAGCCATTAGAAGACCAAAAAAGTTGCAAGCACATCTTGTAGCTTTTACAAAAAGGAAGGTGTTAAAAAAAATAGTTTCGATACAATACGATTTCAGCCAGAGAGGAATTTTGTCCCACGAGAGTTTTATCAGCTCCACTGTGCGCTATTCTGACTCGCGAAAAACTCAAGTTTCCATTCCCTTTACAGGCATGAAGAAGGGCGCTTTTCTTGCACGTGTTGAAATGAAATATTTTTTAAAAATGGTTACTATAGGAACCAGAAAAGTAACTACTTTTTTTAACTTGAAAACATATTTTTCTTAGAAAGAGTAACCAAGATAATGCATGTAGTAGTTGGTTTATATTTATAATATTATGGAATCGTATTTGTAAAATATCATATTCTATTAATTAACAAAGCTTTCCGATTGTTGTCCTATTATTAAAAATACTAGTTTTTGCAAATCCTCGCATGCAACCTAGTTTGAGTATTCCATTAAATATGGATTGCGCATATTAATTTTTTGATATTTAAGATCCCGTCTGACGTTGAAGAATTATCTAAAATTTATTTTTGCCCTTCCTATAGACTTTAAATTGCGATGTTCGATAATGTCACTGCCATTTTAGTACTTATTCCATATAGATAATTGATTTTTTATTTTAAACAAAAAATATGCTTATAATAATATTACCTTTCTGATAGCAAATATTCTTATATTGTACATTAGTTCGAAAATGGTTAACAGGAGCTTTAAATATTTGAATCTAACTTCTTTACAAATTTGAAGATTCTCGAAATGTCAAATTACAGAGAACTGTTTAATTTTACATTTTCTGTATCACTGTATTGTAGATTATACTAGACTAATAGTCTTTTGTTAACTTATAATGCATAATAATACTAATTAATTTTGAATTTATCTAATAAGTATCGTCATAGAGACCAAATCAATCTTTTCTACATTATTATTCTCGAAGTACCTGATGTAGGTCATGGCTATTTTTCTAGCTTCCATCCTCACCTCTATCTCCATTAAGAGATCAACGGACTCAATTTTCTATTCATGTATGCGATTTGGATACCTAGATAAAAAGTTGTCACGCCGTTGTCTTGGCATCAGTCTGAGAGTTCAACGTCTTCCGATAAATTTCATCGATTCACCTTATGCAGCTATTCTATCCCCGGGCGCGTTCATTACAAGACTCCTGAGCGGATGCAGCCAGTCGTGAGTATATAAACTAGTTTAAGTACTTGGCCGTCACCCGTTACCGCCGCCGCCTACCACGCCTATTTTGTAATTCGGATAGTTATAATGCTAGCTTAATGAGCGTGAATTGTTATAAAGTAGCTGTAGCGGGCGATCGATAAGCGTTGTACTAGTTGTACGTGTAGTATATGTGTGTCAAAGAGAAAGAGAGTGTGTGTGTATTGCGAATATATGAGTGTGTATCTATGCAACGACTTGAAAAACGATAAAACTCCAAAATTACTATAATAATCGTACCTTGGGTTGCACACGCGGGTGCATAACAACGTACACCTTCGAAGAGCGAATCTTTTCATCAGATACGTGAGACTACCCATGTATTTGTGCTTTTGTCCGCTAAGCGTTTGTGTTTGAGCCTGGTAAATCTGCATGTTTAAAGTCCAACTCACAATGAAAAGGGCCATTTTGACATATACGAGTGAAGTTGTGCCAACTGCCCCGGTACGTAAACTTTAGGTAATCGTGCGTAATGCGAAACCATTAGGGGATGTGATTTTTTATCTAATAGAAACTTCCACACTACACTCTGAGAAAGTTTCGAAAAGAACAATTGTCCAATATGCCTGCCATGTGTGTACACGAGGATTGGCTTCCGAGAGCTTGAATTAATAATGAGAAAAGATACTACCATGTTTGCGTTCTCTGCCCACTGGAGTTACTTTATGCTAACTTCGATTAATAACTTTGTACTTAACTACTATTCATGATTACAGTCGTTACTTTAATCTATTATCTATCTAGTGAGTTGACGTTAACTAATCTTTATTCACAGAAACTAGCATGTATTGAAATTGAATTTTATGATTTTTAGCTGTTTAAATATCCAAAGGAGTAATAATTATAAATATATTTATTATTCAATGTGTAGTCATTATGTAAGTGAATTGGTATACTTGCTTGCTTATAAGAAAAGATAAATACTTATTATCTTATTCATTCTGCAATAATCTTTTAATTTTTTTAACTTTGTATGTTTGTAATGAAAATGATTTACATATAATATAACAGATACCCCGCCGCCTTCCACATGTGCGTCCGCACATGTTCACGATTTAAAAAAGTTTAATTCAATATTACATGAATTTATCATTAAAATATTCTATTTAAATTTTAAGACTAATTAATATGAAGTATGACAAATGTATTAGTGATGAAATAACTAGTTCATTCTTTTTAATAAAGTCAATTATCTCAAAACTAATTTAGCTTCCTCACAGAGGATGACCGTGAAAAAAAATTTTCAAGAAAATATGTAAGAAACATGTTTTGAGTAATTTGGAGTCGAAATACACCATTTTTTTTTAAATGTCCGTACGTATGTGTACGTGTGTGCGTGCGTGTGTTTAAAGTTGTAACTTTGTCAATTTGCATCCGATTTTACTCGAACATAGCTCAAAAGTTTGGTTTTCGTTCCAGATTTTCGGAAAATGATAATGTATGCTTTTAAGGTTAGTTTTTTTTACATCAATTATTTAGTTTTGGAAAAATAGTTTTTTATTTTGTACAGACTTTAAAGTTGATATTCTGTTTATATTATAATAATAATGCACTGGATGCAGCATGCAATTATCTATAATTAAAAAAAAATCGTTCTAAAGCTTATATTTTTTTATTAGTTATTCATTCAAACCTAATTTTCATTTTGAGGTTATATCTCAAGAATGACAAAAGATATCGTAATGAAATTTTGTTTGCTTATGTCTCATAACTAAATCTTCAATTCGTCTAAATTTCAATTAGTTGCACTAAATATTTCTAAAGAAAAATTATTTTATAAAAAAGCGGTGTTTCTTTGATGTAGGCTTTCTGGAGTAAAATGTGTTTAATCACTTTGCGATTTTATGGGAAGATAGTTTTTATACATTATTCAGATGAGTCCATTAGACAGAAATATTCATGAATAAATTTCCAACATATTTGAGGTTAAATTTTTTTTATATTTTTTTTCAAATCGTAGTTTCTCTAGAACGGTTGCATGTAATGATTTGAAATTATTTTCGAAACATTTTTGTACCATCTAAAAATATTTCGAAAATAATTTCAAATCATTACATGCAACCGTTCTAGAGAAACTACGATAGAGTTTCTATTTTTTTAATACGTTATTTTATGAAGAAATGAAGACTCTCTTAAAATTTCGACGCAAGATTTTAATTTTTTTGAGGTCATTTTTGTAGACTTTCTCTGGAACCGCTAAACCAAATGATCTTAAATATTTAGAAGAACTTCCTAATATGTTTCTTTACTGATTAAGCGGGTAGATTTTAAAAATCAGGTGATTATTAATTATGAGATATATCAATAGGGCAAAAACCTTATTTTTGTAATAGTGTGCGGAAAATTTGCATTTTCGATACTGTTTTTCATGTGGAAAATGCAAATATCCCGCATAAACGTACTATTACAAAAAATATCGTTTGTAACTCGTACGGATTATCCCCGTTGCGGTTTCCCGCATTTCCCGCACTTGTTGAAAATCTGATCAATGGTGTAATATTACATTGTGTAACTAGTGTGGTATAGTTCCCAATAGCGCATGGGACACGTTGGCGCTACAACAGACTGTAAAAGCCGAAATATCTATAACTTCACGAAAAAGGACCCCGTACTAAAGTTATGGGAATTTGCTATGCCCCGCAAGCCCCAATCAGGGCCTTCGCCCCTGGATCCCATCCCTTCACACGCTGCGTTCCTAAATATCTTTACCGTTTCATATTTGATAATCCTCTTTCAATAATCATCTTATTTACAATAATGTTTTAGCTCCCGATAATTTATTATATCGACATTGGTACGAACTTTATGGATACTATATCGAAAAATATTGTTCGCACCACGGCCGTAAAACTTTTCGATCTTTCATGAAAAGTTCTACTTTACGTCCTTAGTTAATAGATTTATTACGTTATTGTAAGCTCCTCCCCATGCAATAATGCCGTAAGTTGCAATAGTGTGGAAGAAAGCATAATATATTTGGAGAAAATTTTGTTGACTCAGTATATTTAATAGTTTTCTAAAGAGGAAGAGCAGATCGATCGCTGAAACCATTATAGCGACCTTTTTACAGGACTTATTTTACAGGATTACAGGACTTGTTTTCTAGGTTACATTGATGGTTTTACACCCAGTCTTGTTTATGTGCTTCGCAAGCCATGCTAGTAGCCGCAATAAATAATTTTAAGAAAGTATCACACAATAGTTAAAAGTATTATGGATTTGCCCATATGCATATTTAGACCATTTTACCCCTTTCCTCTCCTGTTTTAATCCTTTATTTCTCTTTATATTAAAAAAAAAAAACTAAGAGGGCGTGATACACATAATGCATCTAACCCTCTCGGATATCGCTACGATCTGCAGAGAGAATCATTTAATTCATACTGCTGCCGCTTTACGGATCTGTAATCGAAGTGGAGAAAAAACGTAACATAGAGAGAGAGGGAGAGAGAGAGCGATACAGAGAGGGAGAGAGGGGGGGGGGGAGAGAATGGAGAGAAGGAGAAATTATTCTGTAAATCTGCCACAGTTCGTAAAGCTTTGAGTCACAAAAACAGCGGATAAAGAAAAAAAGAAAAGAATGCCAGCCATAAAAAACAAAAACAAGGATTAAACATAGCTAGTTGCAGAGTTAGAGAGTAAAAAATAAAAATTCGCGTTTTTCTCACAGTTTTCTCATTAATCTTTTTAACACAACGCGGCTCCACGCCAAAAAAACCCGGATTTTAGGAATTCCCTTTTCGTCGTTTTTATTTAAAACTGTAAAAAGCCTACAAACTGCCCCTGTTATGGATTTCGCCGAAACTTCACTATAAACGAATCTAACGAAATAATTATGCTCGTTTTGGTGCCAAATTTAAAAAATTGCAGTCGTTTATAATTTTCAAATTAATTTTGTCAGTTCTTCCGGCTTTAGCACAACTCTAAAAAAAAAATTATTGACATGTTTTTCGATGCTCTTTTAGGATACATAATTATCGTTTAGGGTTTTTTTGCGTAAATCAGTTAAAAAACATTAAACGCTTAAATTTCTTTCTAAAACATGAATTTTAGAAAGCAGAATCCTGAAAAAATTTTACTCGTTTTAAACAAGCACAAAAAAAATCAAAACTGTATTTTTTCCTTATTTCGGTTTTTTTTCTGTAAAACGGCAAGCGACCCTCAAAAGGTATTTTTTTTTCTTTTCCAAAAAAGAATCATATATCTTTTCGATTTTCTAACAGGATTTTAATGCAGCTAAAATAATTTAAATTTTTATTTTTCTCGTGATTTACAAAGTTTTACTTCCAGGGAACACAGAAAAATCTTTACATTTTCATGTTTTTCTCTATTTTTTAAACGAATCGATATAATTTATTAAGTTCCAATCATAACGATTGAATTAAATTTTTTTTTTAATTCATGATTACATTATACAATTTTTGGTTTGTATTGAAATAATTAAATAAAAAACGCTTATGTTAATGTTAATTCGTAATGACTTTTGCTAAAACTCATAGAGGAAAAGTTAATAGCGGAGGCTCGCCTTTGCAATAATTTTTTTTCTTTCTGTAGTAGGTAATATAACAAACAAGAAAAACTGAAAATAATATCTCGAGATTCAGAGGTTATGTGATTTTTAAACAAATCTCCATCATTTCTGTACATACTTGCATACTTCTTATTAGTTTCATAAGGTACGGAAGACCTTCAAGAAGATGTCATAAAAATTTCAAAACGAAAAAATCAATGGGAAGAAAATGGTAGCAAGTTAATTAAAACAGCACTGCTCTCCCATACCTCAATCGTATCTACCATGCGAGACTCCGACTAAAATTTCCAGCCTCCCTGGCTGATTTGGCGGATTTTTTTTAGTGCATTAAAATCTGATTGTTTGTATTCGATATTGGCAGTACACAAACATATTTTTATTTGGCATCAAGTTTTATCTGATAACAATGCACGACATACACAGTAAGTTGCATCAATTAAAATTATCGAAGTCAAGGAAAAAGGTGCAGCAAGAAAACAAAAAATGAAAAAATATTGCAAAAAGAAATATGACGGAGCATCATAGCCATCTTTAATAGACGAAACAAAACAAAAACAATCTCTTTGTGATAAGTTATCAAAGGAAGATACATCTACATCTGAAAAAATTATCTCTCTTTGAAAATAATGAAATTTCCAATGATGTCTATAGTGAATATTTTTTAGTACATTCAATTACTTTTAAAAATTGTTTCTTCTTCTTATTTCATTTGGCTTTGTCTACGCTGCTTAGAAGTAGTGGTGACTTAAGCCACATATGAAACGGAATAGATGGCGTTGTGGACTGTTAATTACTATTTCATTTTTATTTTTAATTTAATTTTTTTTTATACTTATTTTTTCGCACTAACTGCCAGGAAGGGTAGAAAGGAACGGAAGCAAAGGAAAAGGGAAAAAATAGGATATAGGTATGACCATAAAAGGGAAATTATAAGTAGGAAAATGGTTAATGGTAAAGGTAAGGAAAATAAGCACTGTAACAAAAAAATAATAAATAATTAGATAAGTAAATTACAAGATTTAAAAAAGTTAGAAATGAATTTACATGGTGATTTGTTTGGAAATTTCAAGATTGATTCTACAATAAGATTCGCAAACTTCAGCTTTTTTTAAACATTTTAATAGAACATTTCTTTGTTTAGCAAATTGAGGGCAAGACCAGATTACATGATTTTCATCTTCTAAAGTAAATGGGCAAGATGGACAACTCTCAGTATCAATAATATTTTTTCTATATAGACTATAATTAAGGGAATAATGGTTTGATCTGATTCTGTTTATTGAAACAATGTGAAATCTGGAAAAATTACAATTATTAAACCAGAGTTTAGCTGATTTTTTAAAAAAGTTATTAAAATAATATGAGCCAGTGTTAGATCTAAAATTATTTAAAAAGGAGTTGAATTTTTTTGAGCAATTAGTAATAACGATATGATATAGATCTGTAAAGGGAATTGGAAAAGGTTTAAGAAGACCAACTCTAGAAGCGTTTTTAGCTACAGATTCGACTTTTTTATTTCCAACTGTACTACAGTGTGAAGGTATCCAAATTAAATTAATAGAAATATTTCTAGAGGAAGCTGTGTATAAAAGTTTTTTTTATATCTAATGACAAATATAAAGAGCTCTACTAAAAGGGTTAGAGTAAAGAGAATCTAAAACACTTTTTGAATCTGTATAAATGTATGAAGGGGAAAGATTATTATCTAAAATGAATTGAATTTTCAGTTCAATGGCTAAAGCTTCACCAGTAAAAATAGAAGCATGACTGGTTAGTTTATGTTGAAAAATAAGATCTTTTTCCCAATCAGAAGAAAAAAAGCCGCTGCCAATTCATTGGCCCGTGGCTTCCTCAAACTTAATTTGCTTATACCTTTAATGAATTTTTAATAACAAAATTTATAACTTTTGCAACAATTTATGACATAATTATAATTAAATTCATTCATGAAGATTAAAAATTATTAATTTTTAAATTATGTATAAAATATGAATAAAATAATAGGTATGATTTTTTTTTTAATTGTGTGTGAAAAATAAATAAAATAATTGATTGTAATATTATCGTCAAAACCTTTTAAAATTCCTAAATAACCTTTACTTCAAATTATATTTTCTTTGTAAAATTTCACACATAGGGTACTTGTTTCTAGTAGTATGCCTGTCCGTATTCGTGTGCTCTTTGTGAAATTTCTGATGTAAGAAAAAGGTTCTAACCTTAAAAATAATAAATGGCTATTACAAAACAAAAGTAGGTATACAACACGCTCGCATCGGCGCATAGCACATAGCACATGTCATTTCTATTTTCTAGTATACATAAATGCGTTCCCGAATAATTACGATTTTAAAAGAGGGCTAAAATAGTTTTAATCTCAAATATCTCTGAAATTCATAAACGAATTCTTTTACCCTAAGAACTTTTCTAATAAATAATATATAAACTCTACATCTCCACCAAATTTCAAAGAAATTAAAACAATTTTAATGTAGTTATATTGTGCGACAACAAAGAAAGTCATTTTCAAAAAGACTAAAATTTTAAATATAAAACATCTCAAAAAATAACCATATAATCTGAATGAAATTTTACGCAGGTATTGCCTATATTGCATACAAAATAGTCTACAAATTTCAAACTGATACATGAACTCTTCATTGAGAAATTACGATTTTGAAAAAAACCGTAAAAGAATTTTAACCTAAAGAACTTATACGATAATATATAGACTCTACATCTCCACAAAATTTCAACATGATTAAACCAATTTTTGTTTTCTCTAGTTATCATGCGACAAAGAAAATGACTTTGTAAAATACGAAAATTTTCAAAATCAAATATCTCAAAAAGTAATCGTACGGTCTTGATGAAAATTCGCACATATATTATCTATATCACATACAAAATTGTCTATAAATTTGGAGCTGATACATGGAGCCGTTTTCGAGAAATTACGATTTGAAGATAAGGTTAACAAAATTTTAACCTAAAATATTTCTGAAATTTCTGGACTAATCATTTTGCCTAAAGAACTCGACCCAGAGTTATTAAAAATCTATCTCTACAAGGAATTTCAAAGCGATTAAGTCAATTTTACTCCCGTAATCGTTGGACATACAAAACTCATTTTTTTCACATTACAATTTTTTTTTCTCAAAAACTAGTCGACAAAATGAATTCAAATTTTTACAGATTACAGCTATTTATATTCTGCATTATCATAATTTTTCTCAAGAAGATTGACCGTTTAGTTTAGGAGTTATAAGCTTTAAAAAAAATCGCTGCTAACTGCTTTAGCAGAATGCTTTCTCAAAGAGAATTGATTAAGTACATCAAATAATTTTTTTAAATGTATATTTTAATATAAAATGAAACGAGACTCTAGAAATCGTCAGCTGCTGGATGAAAGCATACGGCTTCAATTTGGCTTGTTCGAAAAAGTTGTTACTTTTTCAAATTCTCAATTGTAAGTCAAAAATTGTCGTTTTGAATTGTATAATTTAGAAGAAAATAAAATGTACCTTGAGAATATCGGTCTACATTTGAGATGTAATGCCGAAAAAGTTATTTATAATTCATGAAATTATTTATTTTTCTAAAAAATTGCTATTTTTTCAAATCCGCGATTTTAAGTCAAAAATAACTCGTAAGTAGTTTTGAAATACATAATTTAGAAGGAAATTAAACGTACTATAAGAATATCAGTCTCCATTTGGCATATCTTCAAACAAATGAAAAAAAAAATTATTTTTGTAAAAAGAAAATTGCAAAATTATTATTTTTTTTAATAAAACCTTTAAGTCATCTTTTGACTCCAAAATTCAATCAGTTCTAAGTTTTTTAAGAATCTGTGTTTATATTATATTCATCTTCGAGATGTAATGCTGAAATAGTTATTTTCGATACAAGTGCGAAAAAGTGATTTTATCCTCGTGTGGACGTTTGCGCCCGAGCGAAGCGAGGGTGAAAAGGCCATGCGAGGATAAAATCACTTTCTCACTCGCGTATCGAACACAATTTTTTTATACGACGTGTGCAAAGCTCGATTTAGGGCATGCTTTTTTATTCGAGCGTGCGCAAAGTGGACACTTTGCGCACGGAGTGTGAAAAAAGTTATTTATAATTTGTAAAATTAGTTAATTTTTCTAAAAAGTACCTACTTTTTCAAATCCGCATTTTTAAGTCAAAAATAACTCGTGAGTAGGTTTAAAATACATAATTGAGAAGAAAATCAAATGTACTTTAAGAATATCGGTCTCCATTTTGCATATCTTTCGAACAAATAAAAAAAAAATTTATTAAAAAAACAAAATTTATCAAAAATGTTATTTTTTTAAATAAGACCTTAAAGTTATTCATTCGACTCCAAAATTTAATCAGTTCTAAGTTGAGACATACCAAAGATTCACGTGAAATTTCAGCTAATTCCGTCCATCCGTTCAAGAGTTATGACGGGGACAAAATTTGGTTTCATACATACATACATACATAAATACATACATACATACATACATACATACATACATACATACATAGTTACATACATACATACATACATACATACATACATACATACATACATACATACATACATACATTTTTTAAAAACCTATTATTCTGACTCAGAAACCTCAAAAACATCGAAATTCATCAAAATCATTGATTCGAAAATTTTCACCGTTACAAAGCTTTCTCTTTGAGAAAGCGAAAAACCGCTGCCAATTCATTGGCATGTAGCTTCCTCAAACTTAATTTATTGATCCCTTTAATTAATTTTTACTTCTAATATTTAAAATTTAATACTTTATTTTGTACGGTTAGACTAACTAGGAGAGGGTCATGGGTCCGGATTCAGCTTAAACTGTGCGTTATATCTTTTTTCGTAATGAACCGATTTTTTTGGACAACGAACTTGATCTGAAGATATATAAAAGCTACATCTGTGCCAAATTTCAGGACGATTGGGTAATTTTTGCTCTTGTTATCGTGCGACAACGAAAACGCAAATATTTTCTAAAATAATTTTTTTCTAAAAAACAAATGAAGATCTCCTGAAATTTTAACCAAATATAGTCTTCTATAAATTTAATAAGTGATTAAAATTTTAAGTCGATAAATCAAGTATTTTTTGAGAAAACGCGATTCGAAAATTTAAAAAAAAAATTTTTTACCTCAAATATCTTTTTTCGTAATGGACCGATTTTTTTGGGCAACGAACTCGATCTGAAGATATTAAAAGCTACATGTGTTATATTGAATGCGTTATGTGGAAAGGCTGTTATAATGTGAGGGGATGTATTTTAAAAAATTTGATAAAGACAGATTTTTTTTTTCATTTTTCAATTTTTCAAGTTTTACATTTTTGTGAATAATAAAAAACCGTGATAACTAAAAAATTTTTCTTCTTAGAAAATATAAATATTTTAATTCTCTTTCAAATGCTACCCATCCTATTCAGATACACAGAGCCATCCTCAAGAAATACATTTTAAAAATGTCTAGAAAAATTTTAACCTCAAATATCTCTGAAATTTATGAACCAATCATTTTGCCAAAAGAACTCATCTGAGAACTATCAATAATATACCTCTACAATGAATTTTGAAGCGAATAAGAGAATTTTACTCTTGTAATAGTTGAACATATAAAACTCATTTTTTTCATTTTTCAATTTTTACGTTTTTGTTAATAACAAAAGAACCGTGATAGCTAGAGAATTAATTTTTTCTTAGAAAATATAGGTAATTTAATTCTCTTTCGAATGCCACCCACCCCATTTAGATACATAGAGCCGTTCTCGAGAAATTACGATTTAAAAAAAAAATTGAAAAAAATTTTAACCTCAAGTATCTCCGAAATTTATGGATTAATCCTTTTGCCTAAAGAACTCACTCGATTGGTATACAAAATCTACCCCTACAAAGAATTTCAAAGTGATTTAGCCAATTTTACTATAGTTATTGAACGACAAAAAGAATCACTTTTTTTATAAATTATTTTTTTTCTCAAAAAATAATGAATAAAAAAACCTAAAAATTTAGTAAGTTATAGTACTTAATATCCTTTATAACCAAAAAAATATTCATGTTAATATCATTTTTTAATTTCGAAATATAACCTATTTACAAAAAATTACGTTTTCATCAATAACTTATGACGAAATATAGTTTAAATTGTAGATAATTTTATCCTACATACAGAGAATTCATGATATATAAACAATATTTGTTCTAAATATTAAAAAAAATCGAAAATAAAAATTTTGAAAATTAAAAAATGGCTATAAAAAAAAATTACATTTTACAAAAATAGAATATTGATCCCAATTGTGGAAGCAAAATCTAAAAAAATGATCACTCTCCCGTTAAAATCGGCCGAGTAGATCATGAGATATCAGCGTATACGGACACACACACACACACACACACACACACACACACACACACACATCCATACGGACATTTTCTAAAAATAGTGTATTTCGATTCCAAATTTGCTAAATAACATTTCTAACACATTATCTCATAAACTTTTTTTTTACTATCACAAAGCTTCCTCTAGGAGGAAGCAATAGCAAAGCCGACGTAATTACAATCTCCAGACTTAGAGGCATCAGTGTAGAAGTTAAAATTGTAATCTAACGCATTTTTGAAAATATTGTTGAATGAATCATTAGGAGATTTTGATTTTTTAATATTTGAACCTAAAATAGTGTAATTTGGGGTTAAAATAAAACCGAGTTTAAATCGTAGTTGAAAGGGAACATAATATCTGAGTTGTAAATATGATTTTTTGTTGGTACATGTCATTGAAAGCAATTAATAAACTAAATTTTTTCCTTCAATGAAATTTGTCAGAAGTGCTAGTTGAAACATTTAAATTAAATAAAACATAATGAAGGGCATGATTTGCGTTGGAGCTTACCATTAAAATAAATTTGCAAGCCAGATTATTTTTAAAAATTTACTACCAAAATGTTATTTGCCCTTGCATGCGTTAAGTACGACTTTACGACTCGTTTTGCAGATGTAAAGTGGATCTTCAAGCCCTATAGGGTGTGAAGTTTATCTTTACGTCCTCTGGCCGTGAATTGACCCACTGTACATTCGCAAAACGAAAGGTGTTAAAGGCGAATCTATTACACCAACGTGGGGGAAAGATCATGTTCGCCTCAACGGAAGTTTTTACGTCCTTTTGTACTAAATAATCTCTCGGACTAATTATCATAATACAGGAGCGAAATACAACTCTACGCCCTAAGTTCGAAAATTACTGTTCGAAAGTTGTAAATGTATATCACAGTTATAATTCAATGTGGAAATAAAAAATTATAAGGCTCCGCCGAACAGCGATCGCGCCTAAAAAGGGTTTGCAAGACAGTTTCAATTAGTTAGTAGAAAACAATGGTAGAAAGCTTTTTATAAATTGGAAATGATTTCAGTATTGATTTTTGATTGACCATGCGAATAGATTATATAAAAGTAATGTTTACTATTCTCAACGTGACACAATCAACGCTGATGATCAAAGACTAAAACAAAATATTCTTGAAGAAAGTAGAAAGGCAGTAAAAACGAAATAATTTAAATGTAAATAAAAACTTAAAAAATAGTGCAGTTTTAGGTATCAAGGAGCGCGGGAGCGCTCTGAAGGCAAGTATAAAAGAAGCCTGAAGGAGCGAGACCGCGTTCCCATTATACATTGAAATGGGGGTTAACCAGATTTTTAGATTATTGTATATTTTTAATGTATCACTTAAAATATATATATATATATAGCTTGATTAATTTTATATTCTTTCGATGGCTTAAGGGAGTGTAGTACTCGTGTACTCTGTTTTACTGACAGAACACAGTAAATTCTTGTTAGGTGTACATTCTACATCGCATTATACTGTATTTGATAATAAAGATAGAGGACGTACGAAGCGCTAGAGCGAGCGCTGCATACGCGCAGATTTAGTCGGCTTTCGTCCGTTGTGCTGTGTAGACGTGGAGACGAGAGCGTGTGAATAAAGAGAGAAATCCTAGTATTCAAAGAGTTGTTTCTTGCGTTTTTCATTCCTACCCACCTAATTCTTAACAGGTTATAGGCCGGTATAAATACGCTTCCATTGTGCAAGGTTTGCTAAGTGACGTGTTTTGTGTTGTGAGAGGGAAGAGGAACAAGAGCGGGAGAGACAGTTTCTGCCTGCTCACATCTCACAGTACAAGGAGTGCTTGCCCGTGTTTTTGTGAAGTGAGACTGCAGATAAGGACTCAAGGGTGGGTGAGAGTAACTCCCTGCTCGCATCTTACTACACAAAGCGGCCCCAGAAGAGGCAGCGACTGATCTGCGCTGTTGCAAGAGCGTGCACGAGAGCAGTCAATCGAGGCGAAAATGGCGACCGGAGGTTCTGGTGATGTGGCCGATAAAGGTATGTAATAGAAAATTATTCAGTGTGCGAAATTATGTGATATGCGAAATCGAATCGGCCGGAAAAATGAGACGCAAATTTCTGGAAATGCGATGTGTAAAGGTGAAAAACGAGAATTTCAATGTAGTGAGTGGAATTCGTGGAAGCGCGAGATTAAATTCGTCAGATTCCTAGAAACGACATGGACGCGCAACAAGTTCGCGTGGAAACGCGCATGTGAACATTCGCGCGCAGCTGCCAAGATGGCTGCTTCGCGGCTTCTGTCTTCTGGCCGAGCCGAGCGCCGCACACTGGGGCCGAAAGTTTCAAAACCACCTAGAGGTCACAATTCTCAACGGAATATGAAAATTTTTAAACAGGAACTTTTGTGACCAAATACCGAAGAGGGTTACAAAGCCTAATTTTCAAAATATGAACCTATCAATGGCCAAGAGTTCATGAGTGAAGAGTTCATGAGTGAACTTTGAACATTTATGGCAGTTTTGGGATTTGCAGGTTAAAAGCTTAACGTTCTTGGTTGATGAGATAGATTGTGGTTCCCTAGATTTATAGGTTCATTTTTCGGAAAATCAGACTTCGTAGGTCTCTTCGATATTTGATCACGAATGTTCCTATTTAAAAATTTTGAAATTCCGTTGAGAATTATGACCTGTAGGTGGTTTTGAACCAAATAATTCGTATGGCCCCACTGTGCGCCGTGTCATGGAAAGAGAGAGAGCAAGGCGGGCGCAAGCGGCGGGAGGGAAGAGAGCGCGCTTACGGGAGAGGCTGCGCACAGTGGGCCATGCAAATTGGACGAAAATCAGTCTCGCCTAGGGATTTTGACAAATGGCAAAAAAACACATGGAAGTACTACACAGCGGGGTAAACTTGAAGTCTAGGTACCGCTTTTTGACTCATTCATTACTCACTTTTTTAATTTTCGCATTTAAGTGAGGTGTGGCATGATTTTTTTTAAAATTTTTCACTATATTAACTCATGGCAACTAGGCAAATATTTAATTGCTTAGTTTTACAACACGAATACCCATACTTTTACGTATTATAACCATAAAACGTGTCGCTTTGAATATTTTTACTTTTTATCGCATTTTTAAGGGGCAATTCTAAATTTCGATTTTTGAACTTTACTGAAAACATTATATTTCTAAGGCCATAAGTCTAACAATAAATTATATAATGTTACTTTCGTTTCATTTTGATCCGTTTAATCTAGATCTAGATTATACTGATCAAAATAAACATTATATAATTTATTATTTAAACAATTGTTTAAACATTTGATGTTTAAACAGTTGGAGAGCACTTTGTCGACGAATGACTTACAGATCTAGATTATACGAATCAACATATACAAGAAAATAACATTATATAATGTATTATTTAAAAAATTGGTATAAACAATTGATTTTTAAACAATTAGGGAGCACTTTTTCATCGAAATATTATTTTCTACGATGTAATCATTAAATTATCGAAAATATATCTTAATTATTTTAAGAGATCTGCTAGAAATAAATCCATTTTGAAATTTATTCATTAGATTTGTTTTCTGCTTTAATTTTTATTAAACATTATTGATGAAATTATTTTATCATAAATAAAAATGTTTGGAAAAATACATTTTATTTGTAGTACCCCAAAGGAAATCGATAACGTATACAAATGTAAAAGAGTAAAGGAACGTATATAAACGCATATAATAATACGTATAACAATGTATCGGTTTCATTGACCTTAATCAACACTCCATGTGTGTATTTCAACATAATCCTGCATAAAAATGATTTACGTATAATCTAACATGATTTGCATATCCCTCAGTATAACTATATAATATATACTTTTATCTCATAACGTATAACGTATAATTATTAATGACAATATATAGTCATATATGATCTTATATGATCATATATAATCATTCATATTCATATATAGTCATATACACTAATGCAAAAATTTTTGAAGTGATATATAATTGTTTATGGTTATTATATATGATTTCATGTGGTCATATATATCTGTTGATAAATATTCATAGTTATTCAGAGACATAAGTTGCATATAATTATACATGATCATACATGATTATACATAACTTATATATAATTATGTATGATCTCTCATAATCAAAATACAATGTATTATCTATGAATATTTAAGACCTCCCGCGCAAAAAAAAATTTGTGGGCCATATATTGCCCACAGTGTTGGACAAGTATGGGCAATATATGGGCCATTCCAAGTCACATTAGAGCAATATATGGGAGATGCTCCCATAGTGTTCCCACCAGTATCCCATATAGTTCCCATATTAGTCCCATATTTATTTTTATGAGAACCATTGACAAAAAAATAAATAAATAAATAAGCATAAAAAACAATCCTATTGTGCATGTACTGTAACTGTAAAAAAAATCTGAGTGGATTCGAACCTCGAACCTTTGAATTACTAGACTTGCTTGCAATCGACTGAGCTATTTAATTATGTTTATATCAAAAGATCAAATGGAGGTTAATACTTGAACGACATCATCATTCGTTTCAGATTACAGTCTAGATAATCTCCATTTGATCCTTTGATATAAACATAACTAAATAGCTCAGTCGGTAGCGAGCAAGTCTAGTAATTTAAAGGTTCGAGGTTCGATCCACTCAAAGAATTTTTTTTTTTATATTTTACATTCCCACTACATGCACAATAGGATTGTTTTTTACGCTTATTTATTTATATTTTGTTTCTTTTTTTGTTAATGGTTCTCATGAAAATAAATATGGGACTAATATAGCAACTATATGGGAACTATATGGGATACTGATGGGAATACTATGGCCCGATTTCAGCCCGAATTCGGCTCAGGCGCCGGAGCCGAGTATCTCCCATATATTGCTCTAATGTGGCTTGGAATGGCGCATATATTGCGCATACTTGTCTAACACTGTGGGCAATATATGGCCCACAAATTTTTTTTTGCGCGGGCTATTTTTTAAACAACATTTTTTATAGCTTGTTATATTTTTGTTCTTTTAAATAAGAAACCTTAAATAAATGAAAAAGACAAAAAGTTTGCATAGATAATGGTCATTGAAAAGCTATGTCATTGAAAAGCTTATAGCAAAATGAGTGTTCATAAATCATAAAATATGACTGTTATTATAGTTAAAAATAGGGGTAGATGTTTTTTTAACTTTTTGTAGAGCTAGTTTTTTTTGTGGTGCAATTAGATTTTTTCTATCAAAAGACGCTTCTTTCAGTACGCTTTAATGTATTTTTCTTAACAATAGTTCATATAAAGTTTTGGAATAAAGTGATTAAGTATTTCTCAAGATGAAATTTAATTACATGATTTTGTTTCTCACTATGAAAAATCGTAAAAGCATCTCACTGAAATTTTTAATAAGGCCATCAAAATATCAAGACATTATTTAAAAGAAAAGTAAGAATTCTTTATATTTATAGGACACATGCAAACATGGATACTGTTAAACGCTTACTTTTGACATCTGATCCACTTATTTAGTTACAAAGGAAAATTAAAGAAAAAAAAAACACATTAAGTTAACACCAAATATGGAGCGTTTATTGTTAATGAATAAAAATGAGGATTATTCCGATGACTGAGAATAATCGCTATGAATAAAATATTATTTGTCTATTTATTTAAACCCTTTTATAGTTGATAATCAAACAATTTCACATGAAATGCGTAATATCAGGTTAAAATTTTAGAATACTTAAAATGAAAAAGATCCTGAATCAATTGAGAAATTTATGCAACAAATATTTTAGGAAGCTGAATGATCTTTTGTAATCGTTGCAAGTACGCATATAAATTTAAAGTTTGATTTATATTTATGGTGAAATAAAGTTCTTGTAAACTTGCCAGATTTTAAGTAAGAAAATCCGAAAATTAAAATTTCAGAAAATCATAACTCTGTCAATTTACATTTTTCAAGAGCAGTGCAAAAGACCTTTTATTCTTAAAATATAGTTTATATTTTCATAAAAAAAATATATTTGGATGAAAAAAATGATATTTTAAACAATTTTTTAAATAATTGTTTAAACAATTGAGTAAATTCGTTTAAACAATTAAACAATTAATTCCTCGTTTATTTTGATCTGTATAATCTAGATCTATAAGTCATTCGTCGCCAAAGTGCTCTCCAATTGTTTAAACATCAATTGTTTAAATAATTGTTTAAATAATAAATTATATAATGTTTATTTTGATCAGTATAATCTAGACCTAGATTAAACGGATGAAAATGAAATGAAAGTAACATTATATAATATGTTATTAGATGTATGGCCTTAGAAATATAATGTTTTCAGTAAAGTTCAAAAATCGAAATTTAGAATTGCCCCTTAAAAATGCGATAAAAAGTAAAAATATTCAAAGCGACATGTTTTATGGTTATAATACGTAAAAGTATGGGTATACGTGTTGTAAAACTGAGCAATTAAATATTTGTCTAGTTGCCATGAGTTAATATAGTGAAAAATAAAAAAAAAAATCATGCCACACCTCACTTAAATGCGAAAATTAAAAAAGTGAGTAATGAATGAGTCAAAAAGCGGTATCTAGACTTCAAGTTTACCCAGTTGTGTAGTACTTCCATGTGTTTGTTTGCTATTTGTCAAAATCCCTAGGCGAGACTGATTTTCGTCCAATCTTCATGGATTTTTGCCCACTGTGCGACGGCGCGGTGTCGGCGGGGCTCGCGCGCAGCGGCGGCGCGTATGCACGGAGAGAATCGCTGGTCGTGCAAAGGACGTGTGCGCGGCGTCGCGCGGAGAAGAGGGCAGGCGATGTGTAGGTATACAGGTCAGTGGTTGCGCTGAGAAGCGGCGCGCGACATGATAGCCAGAGAGAGAGAGAGAGAGAGAGAGAGAGAGAGAGAGAGAGAGAGAGAGAGAGAGAGAGAGAGAGAGAGAGAGAGAGAGAGAGAGAGAGAGAGAGAGAGAGAGAGAGAGAGAGAGAGAGAGAGAGAGAAGTGAAAGAGTGACACGACAGATGCGTTGAAAGCTAGCGGGACGCCGCGATAGCCCCGCGCGGCAGAAAGTGTCGAGAGGTATTCAGAGACAGAACACCCGGCGCGGCACGCGAGACATGCACCGAGAGCATTGACACGGTGCTGTGTGTCGTGCGAGTACACTTAGTTAGTGTAGTGTGCGTGAGACGAGAGATAGCGCCTTTGAATCACACGACTCGTGCTTACTAGCGGCATCGTGTCAATGTGGGAGGAGGTTACTAAACAACACGGTTTCGAACTAGAAAGAGAGAGAGAGAGAGAGAGAGAGAGAGAGAGAGAGAGAGAGAGAGAGAGAGAGAGAGAGAGAGAGAGAGAGAGATAAAACGAGAGAGATGAGAGTGCACACGCCGAGATAAGTGTATTTAAGTCGCGCAATTAAAGACGAGGACGTCAGATCTAGTTCGAAATGAGACTGTAAACCGACTTAAGGGAGTTCTATAGTAACTACACTAGTCAAAACAAGTACATATTTTATCTCTTGTTGATTTACTTTATTACAGATATTGTTATTAATAAACTTACACTAAATACCAATAATATTTTCATTTTAGATAATTATATCTATTTTAATAGTCTTAAATATCGATATAAAGTTCCATTGAGAAGTTGATTTGACTCATATTTTGAGTTTAATGTATGTTTTTTGCTTTTAAACTTTTTTTCCGTAAATTAGAGGCATCCAATGATACTTTTGCAAGAAAATAAATCTTTATAAGATATTTGTCTTTCTATTACATAAATTTTCAAAAATATCTTAGCGTTAATTTCTTTCTTATACGCAAATGAACACAACGAAATCGTGATTTCCCATAAGAGCCCAGGTTAAAAAGTGAAAAATTAAAACATTTATTTCTTGACTTCTAGGTAGCCTAGCCTTCTAAAAATTTATATGAGAGCTTTTCATGTAAAAGTTAACCAATGTGCGAAATTTCAGAATTGTCTTAGCGTTATTTCTTTACCATAGCGTTATTTCTGTGTACCATACCCTTAAGATTAAAAAGAGATGAGATATGCTGTATATGAAACGAGATGTTTGACAGCTAAAAAGCCGTGCTGTTGATGAAGGCGTAGACGTAGAGATGCGTAAAGTGACGTCACGATTTGAATCGATAAAGACATGAGAAAGAGATGTGCACATAGCTACATGAAAAATAAGAGATGAGAAAGAGATGAAAGCAGTAAGTTAAGTCGCGCGCAAAAGTGAGATAGATGGGAAATAGATGAGACCTATATATATTTATATATATAAATACATGTGTATACACACACACATACACACACACACATACACACGCACGCACGCACGCACGCACGCACGCACGCACGCACGCACACACACACACACACACACACACACACACACATATATATATATATATATACACACATGTATATAATTAATTGAATATAATTTGTATATGCAAATTGAAAAGAGTGTTTGAAAAGAGATAGAGAATTTTAAGTTATGGTAAAGTCGAGAGTTTGTGTAATTTTGAGATGTGAATCAAAGCACAGAAAGATAGAAAGGTATGGGAAGAATGCATGCACTTACTGATTTAATAATAAAATAAAACTAATTCAATAGTGTTGTTTGAAGGATGGATTGATGGGATCCCACATGGTGTTTGGAGGAGTCAGAATGAAGGACATACTTCATCTGCAGCACCAGGGAGAAAATGTGCTTAGAGTCATGAAGATCAAACAGAGAAGATCTGTCATTCAGTTCGGATGAGTTTTATCAGACTCAGGATATGAATAAAAATTCAATTTCCAGAAGTCAATGACATATCACACACCAAATATATAAATATTCGGGCTGCATTCTCTCAAGTCGTCAGTATCAATACCAGAAGAAGGTGAGCTAGTATAGTACGAGCGCGAGGAGGATTGAGATGCGACAGAAGTAGAAAGACGAGATGGATGAGAACCAGACCGATGATGAGTAAATCAAATAAGATTATAAAAATTAATATGCGTAAAGGAGATGAGGTCAATGAGATGAGAAAAATAGATGTAGAAGAGTTGACAGATCAGAAAGTTTCAGAGAGAGTAGATAGTATTTTGAAAGAACATAGTAAAGTAAATGAGAGCATAAATTTAGTTGTAAATTTGACAGACAAAATACAAGTAGAAGTGTTTAATAATTCTCAAGTACAAATCGAGTGTACAAATTGATTGCCAGTAGTAAGTTTGATATGTTTGATGCTTATTTGAGATAAGAATTGAGAACGGAAAAACTCGAGTAGATATTAAACATAGATGTTAAATCAAATTTATAATGTATCTGAAAGTAATTTAGCAGAAGACAAACATAAAGTGAGAGACATAATAATTTATCACATTGTTGAGAATTATTATGCAAAGATTGTTGATGTGAAAGAACCTAGAAAGAGTCTAATTAAATTGAAAGAATACATATATAATACAAGATTAGAGACGAGAATTACTAGAGTGTCTGCTAGAAAAGTTTTATGAGATGAGATTTAACGCAAAAGGGAAAAAGCTGCAGAGTTTTAGGATGAATTCGAAAAGAAAATTCGTACGTATGAGAACTTATTTGATGCTGGCAAAATGTCAGAAAAAGAGAATAGACATTGTTATGCATGCGAAAGTCGATTCAGTGCCAGGCACTTGTCTTACCAGACAAAACAATAGGGCAAGACGTGTCATACTCAGGACTAAAGGATTATTTGTTAAAGGTGGAATCAGTAGCCGAGAGCAGAGACGTGGTCAAACAGCCATGCTAGCGAGATGTGGTTACCATGGTGACAGTGACCGTGGCAGAGGCTTACAGAGAGACGACCGAAGCCAGAGTGTCAGATCGGACACGAGGTGTTATTCTTGTGGCCGACCTGGGCATATGACTGTTAGATGTCCTACTCCCTATGAGCAACGAGTAGGCTATATCTGCTTCAAGCCAGCTCACGTGGCCAAAATACTGAAACAGAAAGAGAGAGGGAGAGACTCGGAAGGATGTCTCTCCTAAACGTTCTAAATGGGAAGAGAAGCACCCAGTGACCGAGTCAGGAGGGGATCGTCGTCCCAGAGGTGTCTCGCACTCATCTGCGAGAGGCAGAGCCAGCGAACGTGGACGCGGCACCAGAGGTCGCGGCGGTGATGCCTCGCCTAACTGGTCGCTAATGGCGATCCGAGATGAGAACGGAGAAAAAGAAGATGAGAACGAAGGTAATGCGATTGACTACTATGTTACCGATGATCATGATAGATCAGGGAGCGATAAACGTAACGTGATAGTTAAATTTATAGCTGATTTTGGAGCCACAGAGCATATGAGTAAAACGGAGATGATTTTTGAAAAGTTAGATAGAAACACTAATCATACAATGAGACGTGCAAATAAAGATAGTTTGCTTAAGACAGTAAGCTCAGGGTCAATTAAATTCAGAACAGACAAAGGCGGAGAATTTGTATTAAAGGATGTTTTATATTCGAAAGAATTGTCTGAAAATTTGCTGTCATTTAGACAGGTTGTAGATCAGGAATTGAAAATCTATTTAGATAACACAGGCACACAAAAAAAAGTGGTCTGTCACAGAACACTGACTATCATATCCTTACGTATTTTGACATGCTGAACACGAATCAACTGTCGAAATCACTGTAAGTGACTGAAAATTATGGAAAAATGCAGAAAATTGTGGAAAACTGATATCATGAATATCATCAGTGGTATTCCTAAACCCTTAAATCTTAAACCTTAAACCCTTAAACACTTAAACCCTTAAATCGTTAACCCTTAAACCCTTAATCTTTAAACCCTTAACCCTTAAACCTTAAACCCCAATCCCTTAACCCCTTAAACCCTTAACCCCTTAACCCCTTAAACCCTTAATCCTTAAACCCTTAACCCTTAACCCTTAAACCCTTAACTCTTAAACCCTTAACCCTCACCCTTAACCTTTAAACCCTTAACCTATAAACCCTTAACCCTTAAACCCTTATCCCTTGAAACCATCGTGCAGTTTCTTAAATGTTAATGAAAAAAAAAGTTATTTATACTTTTTTTATTTATAGCGAACCTTTTTATTCTCAAACGATCTGTACAACGGGTCTCTGACTCTTTTAATACCTCTATTTTCAGTTTCTCTCTTTAACATCCAACAGTAGTCCGCCATCATATTTATACCCCTGGTATCTTCTCTCCATTACTTTCAAATCTTGATGAAAACGTTCACCTTGCTCCTCACTGTAATCACCTAAGTTGTCTGGAAAGTACTCCAAATGAGAATGCAAAAACTGCAATTTAACACTCATCAAACAACCTAAACGTTGGTAGTTATCGAGCAAACCATTGACAAGTTCTTCATAGTCGTGACTTTTATGATTTCCTAAAAAGTTTTCAGCAATACTTTTAAAACTCAATCAGGCTGATTTTTCTATCTCATTCATGTGGTGTATAAAATTTTGATCTTTAAACATTTTACGGATTTGCGGTCCATCGAAAATACCTTCTTTTATCTTGGCATCACTGAGTTTTTCAAACTGCTTACGTAAATATATGAAACATTGCCCTTGTTTGTCCAAAGCTTTTGTGAATTGTTTCATTAGGCCTAGCTTTATCTGCAATAGAGGAAGAAGAATTGTTGACCATTCGATCAACGGTTCTCGAATAATGTTGTGACTACCCGGATTCAGTGCATTTTTATTTGGCCATTCTTTTTGTTCGTAATGCTTCGCACGATCCCTACTATCCCATAAGCACAAAAAACATGGGAACTTAGTGAATTTTGTCTGCTATCCTAGTATGATAGAAATGATTTTTAAATCCCCGTAAACTTGCCACTTGTGATCTGCATAATTAATTTTTTCTAAGACGTATTTCATATTTTCATAAGATTCTTTGATTTTAGTAGAGTGAGCTATTGGAATGCTCGCATACTTATTTCCGTTGTGTAACAGAACTGCTTTTAAGCTGCGTTGTGAGGAATCTATGAAAAGTCTGATGAGAATTTTTCCATCGGTCTTACAGTCTTATAAATTAAATTAAAATAATTAATATTTATGGCAGTCAGATTGCCCTTGTTTATAATCACCCCCAACGTATATATTGATATTCGTTTGCTTTCATTTCATTTAGCAGACCTCTAACGTCCACACGATACACTAATTTTTTATCTTCATCGAGAGTAAAATATTTCCGGAATTCTTTTTCCCGCTCTCTATATGTGGAAGATTTGTCCCTGGTTGTGTCAAGCCTCGCTTTATTAATATTGAGGCCATAAATTCTCCAATATCTTTCGATACACCAGTATCTCTGATAAAATCGCTTAACTCCTTCTGATTAAAGGGTTTTTGATCTCGTTTCTTACCAACTAGAACGTACTCGTCATCGATTTCGTTTACTTCACTTACACTGTTTTCGGTTTGCTCGCTTTCGGTCTCTTCATCTTCGTATTCCTCAATATTATCTGCTTCGATGTAATCTTCATCTAAATTGCTTTCTTTAGCATCTTGTTCATCTACTTCCATTGATTCATGACCATCAAACGAACTTTCTTCCATTTTTTCTTCATCGGGCGCATTGGCGTGTAATTTCAGAACTGGTTTAGTCATTGAAGATACGCTGCGTAATTTATCTTTGATTTAGTCTTTGCGGTGAAACCACAGGCCACAGTCATGCAAAAGTAGCAGTCCTTGCGTGTTTGAGGTTGACACCATCTAGTTGGTGTCGAAAATTTTAAAATTTGATCCCTCTTACTTTTATCACATTTAAATTTTTTCCATCGATTTAACATCTGCAGACAAGTGCCACACATGATTTGAAAACATTCAAGAAAAATCTCTCTATTCACATTTGTAATAAATTTTCGGTATTTTTGAACCTCAAATTGACTACACAAGTAGCAAAAAATATTTCGATCTTTATTACACTTGTGATTTGCTATAAGGCTGCTTGTAGCATTGTACCCAACACAGGCCAAGTCGCCCACCTGTGAAGAGCTGCGGTCACATAATGACGATGTCTGCGGGCTCGCTTGCTCACCCTGACCAGCTATTGATACTGTATTTCCAAGTTCCTGCATCGTAAAAGATACATTGCTTGTACCTGCCATGACGGCTTAAGACTTCCCAAAGATTTTGCCAGAATTTTAAACAAAACTGAGCAAAAAAAAGCAAAAGATTTGCAAAAGATATACTGTTACCTGCCGTAACCGCGTAGAGGTACTCTGGGTGGAGGTATAAGCAATGTATCTTTTTTTCACACGTTTACGACTTGGCTTGTGTTAGGTACAATGCTACAAAAAGTCTTATCGTAAATCAGAAGTGTGATAAAGATCGAAATATTCTTTATTACTTGTGTGGTCAGTTTGAGGTGGAAAAATACCGAAGATTTATTAAAAATGCGAATAGAGAGATTTTCTTCAATGCATTGAAGTTCTTACAAAAGACACAACGTGGGCTCCACAAGCCATGTGTAGTAGTTGGCTGCAAATGTTCAATCGATGGAAAAAGTTAAAATATGATAAATTTTTTTCATTTTTGCCGCGAACAACAAGCAGCAACTACAAACACACGAAGGCTGCTGCTCCTACACGAATACGGTAAATGGTTTCAATACAAGTATTAAATCAAAGATTCAATTACGCAAGCATATCTTCAATGATGAAACCAGTTTTAAAATTACATGTGAATGCTTCCGATAAAGACAAAATAAAAGAAAGTTCTTTAGATGGTCATGAATCTATGGAAGTATATAAGCAAGGTACAAAGGAAAGAGATTTACGCGAAGATGACACGTATTGAGGAATACGAAGAAGGCGAAAGCGAGCAAACCCAAATAAGTGCACGTGAAGTAAATGAAAGCGATGATGAATACGTTCCAGCTGGTGAGAAACGATTTCAAAAATTCTTCAATCAAAAGGAGTTAAGCGATTTTATCCGAGATACTGGTGTATCGAAAGATATTGAATTTACGTCCTCAGTACTTATAAGGCGTGGCTTGGCGCAACCAGGGACTAAATCTTTCATATATAGAGAGCAGGAAAAAGAGTTAAGGAAATATTTTACTCTCGACGAAGATAAAAAGTTAGTATATTGTGCGGACGTTAGAGGTCAGCTAAATGAATGAAAGCAAACGTATATCAACTCAATGAATGGAGACTTTTCATAGATTCTTTGCAACGTAGCTTAAAAGCAGTTCAGTTACGCAGCGGAAATAAGTACGCGATCATTCCAATACCTCGCTGTACTAAGCTCAAAGAATCTTATAAAAATATGAAATACGCCTTAGAAAAAATTAATTAATTATGTAGATCACAAGTGGCAGATTTGCGGGGACTTAAAAATCATTTCTATCATACTAGAACAGCCGGCAGGATTCACTGAGTTCCCATGTTTTTTGTGCTTATGGGATAGTAGGGATCGCATAAAGCATTACAAACAGAATGGCAAAATAGAAATGTACTGAATCGAGGTAGTCACAACGTTATTCGAGAACCATTGATCGAACAGTCAAAAATTCTTCTTCCTCCATTGCATATAAAGCTAGGCTTACTGGAACAATTCACGAAAGCTTTGGACAAACAAGGGCAATGTTTCATACATTTACATAAGCAGTTTGAAAAGCTCAGTGATGCCAATATAAAAGAAGGTATTTTCGATAGTCCGTAAATCCGTAAAATATTTAAAGATCAAAACTTTATACATCACATGAATGAGATAGAAAAATCAGCCTGGTTGAGTTTTAAAAGTATTGCTGAAAATTTTTTAAGAAATCATAAAAGTCACGACTATGAAGAACTTGTCAATGGTTTGCTCGATAACTCTACCAACGTTTAGGTTGTTTGATGAGTGTTAAATTGCATTTTTTGCATTCTCATCTGGAGTACTTTCCAGACAACTTAGGTGATTACAGTGAGGAGCAAGGTGAATGTTTTCATCAAGATTTGAAAGTAATGGAGAGAAGATACCAAGGCGTGTGGGGTGTAAATATGATGGCGGACTACTGTTGGATGTTAAAAAGAAAAACTTAAAATAGAGGTATTAAAAGAGTCAGAGACCCATTGCACAGATCGTTTGAGAATAAAAGGGTTCGCTATAAACGAAAAAAAAGTATAAATAACTTTTTTTTCATTAATATTTAAGAAACTGTACGATGGTTTTAAGGGTTAAGGGTTAAGGGTTTAATGTTAAAGGGTTTAGGAATATCACTGATGATATTCACGATATCAGTTTTCCACAATTTTCTGCATTTTTCCAAAATTTTCAGTCACTTACAGTGATTTGCACAAAATCAGTGGATAAAAGGATCAGATGGACAGTGTATTCTTATTCAGCAAGTCAAAATACATGGGAATATGACTCAACTGGGTTCGAATACCTTCTACTATTCCTGATGGACTTCATAAATCCAGTTTTCCGCAATTTTCCTCTTTTATGGTATTATTTACGCAAAATCAGGGGCTGATGGAACCAAATGGACAGTGGATCGCGTTCACCACGTCAAAATACATCAGGATATGATAGTCAGTGTTCTGTGACAGACCACTTTTTTTTGTGTGCCTGTGTAATCAAAAGATAAGTATTTATGACCCTATGTCTAAAGAGAGAATAGTATCAGGAATTAAATTAAAGGTTATCAAAAGCAAAGTGTATAGGAAATTGAATGAAATGGAAACAGAGCTTCCGGATAAACGAGCCCCATGATAAAAGAGAGAGAAAGAGAGAGAGAGAGAGAGAGAGAGAGAGAGAGAGAGAGAGAGAGAGAGACGCTTATTACGCCTTCCTAGCTAAAATTCAGGGAGATCCTCAAACTTATCGTCAAGTGATTAATTCGACAGAGGGAGAAAATTGGAAAAGGGAAGTAGAGTTAAAACTAAATTCACTTAGGGACAAAGAAGTGTTTGAAGTAGTCAAAAGGGAGAGTTTGCCGACAGGAAAAGCTAAAAACAAAATTTTAGATTCTAGATGGATCTTTAAACAGAAAATAGATGAGGCAGGCAATGTCAAATATAAAGCTAGATTAATTATCAGGGGGTTTAAGGCCAAAAATAATTATGACTTGAGAGAACCTATGCGCCGATTTCAAGATTGTCATTAGTTAGATCTTTCCTTGCTATAGCCAATAAAAATAAGCTGCATTTGAAACAGTTGGATATAGAAACTGCGTTTTTGTGTGGAGAAATAGATGATGACATCTACATGGAAATTCGAGAGGGAATTACTAGCAATAGTGAGATCAGAAGTCGCAATTTGTGGAAATTGTATAGCTCACTTTATGGTCTCAAAATTAGTCCGAATAAGTGGAATGATAAATTTACACAAGTAGAAGGAAACTTAGGATTCAAATCCAATGATCTCAATCCATGTTTCTTTTTAAAAGGTAACATCGAAGGGATTGATTTTTATATTATTGTATGTGGATGATATTTTGATAATGGGTCACAATGAGTGTGAAATCGATCACACGATTAATAAATTAAAAGAGTCATTTGTAATTAAAAATCTGTGTCAGCTAAAACAATTTTTGGGAATAAAGATAGAACGAGATGAGAGAACTCAAAGGTTGAAATTGAGTCGAGAAAAGATTGTAACAAACATGCTTAAGAAATTTGGATTTGAAAACACTCACCCAGTAGCTACACCAATAGTGACGAGTCAGGTAGCAAATAGGGAAAGGAAAAGTTGAGAGGAGAACAAAAACAACTTAGTCTTAGTACCTAATAGAGTATACAGGGAAGTAGTAGGTTCGTTGCTTTATCTGGCAAATTGCATGAGGCCAGATATATCCAACGCTGTAATGTACTGAGCAGGCACCAAATAGCACCCACTAATCTGGAATGGAGCATGGCTGAACGAGTCATGCAGTATTTGTCAGGGACAAAACATTACGGGTTAACATACAAGGCTAAGTCAGAAGGACTGGTAGCTTGCTCGGACGCAAGTTCGTCAGAATGCAACAACTCACTCACTACGTGAAGTTTTGTGACCAAAATCTATGCTGATGCTGTAGTATGGAGAACGCACAAGCAGACGTTGTCTACATGTCAAGCTGAATATGTTGCGATGAGTGAGGCTAGCCAAGATTTGATGTCATTATACAACCTAGTGAAGTTCATAATTAGACGAGACTTGTACACAATGACTGTGTTTTGTGATAACATGATAGTACAGGTGTGTGCTAAGTCAAATGGTGGTAATAAACTAAGATACATGGTAGATAGGAGACTTCATTATGTCAGAGAATGTATTAATAACGATTACATACAAATAAACTGGTTAGAATCTAAAGAACAGTTTGCCGATATTTTTACAAAGGTCTTGAAAACAAATTTACATTAAAGGTTATCATGCAAAATACTTAATAAGAATGATGTTTAACAATTTGTTCTGTTTACAGGAAAGAGTGAGAACTAGAATGACGGTAACTAATCCTAAGACAACTAGCTGAGGTGAACCCATGGAAGTTGTGACGGAAATCATCCAAAACCCAGTATAAATTTGAAAAGACTGAAATAAGAGTACATAGCTGGATTAAAGGACCCCGCACACAATGTATGGAAAATAATCATTCGGTCAAATTGGATCAAACTTGGGGAAAAGATAGATCTTGAGGTCCTGAAAAAAAGTTTTCATGTGCAAAACCCCTCAAAATTTGACCGAATGATTTTTTCCCATACATTGTGTGCGAGGTCCTTTATTGATATTGTTGAGAAATTGCATTTTTGTAAGATAAATATGTAACTGTTTAATAATGGTGAAATGTATAATGTAATTTAACTGAGAGAGAGCGTTAGGTTATATGTATACAGTCTACATCGCATTATACTGTATTTGATAATAAAAGTAGAGAGCGTACGAAGCGCTAGACGTGGAGACAGGAGCGTGTGAATAAAGAGAGAAATCCTAGCATTCAAAGAGTCATTTCTTGCGTTTTTTATTTCTACCCACCTAATTCTTAACAAATCTATATTATCAAAATAAATATATCGAATTTCGTCTTATAAGAAGATAATTGCCCTGCGCAATGTAATAATCTACCATTCTACACATTTTGAGCCCAAATATCAACGACACCCTAAAAAATTTTTCGAACAAAAATAACCGAAATTTTGTTCCAAAATTTTTTAGGGTGCCGTTGGTATTTGGGTTCAAAACTGTGTAGGATGGTAGATTATTACATTGCCCAGGGCAATTATCTCCTTATAAGACGAAATTCGACATATTTATTTTGATAATATATAATTTACTGTGTTCTGTCGGTAAAACGGAGCACATGAGTACTACACCCCCTTAAGGCTAAAAAACGCATACATTACTATATGGACTGGGCTGTGTGGTTGACGTACTTATCGTACTCGAGATTGATTATGAGTTCCTTACCGAATAATCTCAGGTGAAATCTCAGGTTAGATCTCATCTGAGATCGCATATCAAAATCTCAATGTGACGTTTGTTAACATAATTTTAAGGTGAGATCTCAGGTGATATTCTCATCTGAGTTTTCATTAAAATATTTTTTACTTATTTGGAACTTAGTCAATAAATTCAGAAGCGATCTCAGGTGAGTTTCTCACCTGAGTTTTCACTAGAATATTTTGCACTTATTTGAAACTTAGCCATTAAATTCAGATGAGATCTCAGGTGAGTTTCTCATCTGAGTTTTCATTATAATATTTTTTACTTATTTAGAAAATAGCCATTAAATTCAGATGAGATCTCACATGAGAATCTCATCTGAGCTTTAGAAACTTGTACTTTTTATACTTATAAGTAAATAGGTTATATTTCAGACTTACCAGGAGAGTATCAGGGATCCGCATTACCGATTAGAAAAAATGTCCATTATTTGAGTAAAAATTTTTTTCTGGAAGCAATATCTTCTTGATAAAATAACGAAAAACAACGAAAAACATTTAAAAAAGTCGATTTTTGGCAATTCCTTTACACGATTTGATTTTACACAAAAATGTTAAATACAAAAGTTGTAAGTAATATTTAAACAAAACAACTTTTTCTTATTGAACATTTTTTTTGTTGCACAATCAATTCTTGACGAGTTAAACTCATAAAAACGATTTTTAACGCCTAAATATACATAAATAGGACGATTTTTGGTATACTCAAAATGCTACAGATTGTTTATTTTCCTTAAAATACATTATCATAACCATTATTTTAGACATGAATTTTTTTTTTGGAGATAAGTGGGGTAAGTACAAATATAGACTTTACATTAAGCAATTATTCTCAGAGAGTTATTTACTGTTCTGTATCACATTCATTGCAAAGTCTTCGTTAATTAAAGGCCTATTATAAAACTGAGCAAACGTCACTGATTTTTCTGACCACCCTGCAGCTTGTCTAATGACCTCGATGTTAACACCCTTGCGGGCCACTGCTGAAGTCAACACATGGCGTGTGCTATGGGCAGAAAAGATACTTGTGTCGACTCCACTTTCGTCGAGTATCTCTTTGATCCATCGACTAATAGGCTGAGTCGTAGCTGGGCGGTGTGGTTTCTTATGGGTTAGGATCAATTTTTCTTCTCCGTTTGGTCGAAGGGCTAATGTTTTTTCCTTATATGCTACTAGCATTTTTGCTGGATATACATTCTCCTGTTCTTTAAGTAATGGTATTTTCAGGATTGGTTGATGTTTCATATGCTTAGCAGTTTTGAGTTTGTCCGTAATGGCTATGCTTATAGTGTTGTCGCACTCGCTTATGTTGGGGAGTTTTATGGCTGCTAATGTTTGCACTCTCTGTCCCGTAGCCAGCGCCAAGAGTGTTACCAGTTTTTTCGTAAGGTTTTCCAGTGGTAGTTCCTCATTTGGCGGCCAATGTAATATGTGTTCTATCACAATACTAGGGTCCAAAGTATGTGAGTATTTGGGCTTTTTGGGGTTTTCATTGGCAGCACCTCTGAAGAATCGAGTTATTTCAGGGGCATCTCCGAGTCGGTTACCCATTATGAGCGAAATCGCTGCTCTGCTGACGTTGAGTGTACTGTATGACCTGACGACCTCTAACAGTGTTAGCATCGTAGACTGAGAGACCTTTTTCTCGATAGTAAGTCCACCATAATCTAATGGCCTTCTCATATTGTCTTAAAGTGCTTTTTGCCAACCATGCTATCATAATCTCCGCGGTTCTTTGCGACATCTCTTTCCTCATGTAGCATTCCATGATAACCTGGCGGCTACCAGGGAAAGTTTCTCCGCTAGTGGATGACTGCTGCTGTGAAAACACGAAAAAAGTAAGTCAGTATTCGGCCCAAGGTATATCTGTGGCGTTATTGCCAAAGATTTATATACGGGAAACCACGGCTGAGTCGGCCAATGTGGTACTATCACTATTCTCTCCGCTTCATCGATTTCGATTTTCCGTAAAACTTTTAAGATAACAGAAAAAGGGGGGGAAAGCGTAAAAATCAATGTGTCCAGGGCACTGTAAAGGCGTCTATGGCTACCGACTCCGGGTCGGTATGCCATGAAATGAATTTTTTGCATTTAGCATTGACGTTCGAGGCAAAGAGGTCGATTTTTGGGTAGCCGAGCTTTCTAGTTATTAGGGAGTATGCCCAATCGTCTAACTTCCACTCTGTTTCAGGTGGCAATGTTCTCGATTCTGTGTCGGCGTGTACATTGTCTTTTGTGGTAATGTAAGACGCGAAGATGTAAATTTTACGACGTTCGCACCACTGCCAGATTTGCCGTGCAAGATCATTTAAATTCGGATGTTGAATACTACCCATTTTATTTATATAAGAAATGGCAGTGGTGTTATCTATTCTGAGTAGAATTTCACAATTTCTCTTATTTCGCGCATAACATTTCAGTCCGTAAAACGCCGCTTCAAGTTCTAAAAGATTTATGTGTTTTTTGGGCGTTGTGGCCTTCCACCAACCGTGAGTTTTCTCCCTTGACAAAACACACCCCAACGGGTCAGTGAAGCGTCTGCAAATATTTCTAGGCTATATGAGTTGTCTCGAATCGGGTTTTTTCCTGCGGGTACGTTGGTAAGCCACCACTTCAAATCGAGTCGCATTTGTTCGGTTATTACCATTGTCCGATCAAAGTTACCGTTATTCTTTTCTAGCGATAAGAATTTTTCGCGCTCTAACCTTTTTGTGTAAAGCCACCCGTAGCTTATTACTGAACACGCAGATATGAGTGTACCTATGACCTTTGCCACGTATCTTATGCTGGCTGATTTTTTCCCTAACAAGTCCGACTTTAATTTCATTATTTTTTCCCGCTTTTTATCGGTGAGGTATACACTGTAATGTTGACTGTAGAGAATAAAACCCAGAAATTGACACTGACGCGAGGGACTAGATTGACTCTTTTCCTCATTTATTGTCAAACCGAGCGATGTTAATAAAGAGCGCGTGGCTCGCACATTGTGTTCGCAGTCTAATCACGTTTTTCCGATCATTAATATGTCCTCTAAGTAAATCACAGGTATGTGACCTTCGTTTCTCAAAGTTCCGACTACGAGTTTCATGAGTTTGGTAAAGATGTATGGCGCTGTGGAGAGGCCGAAAGGGAGTGCATTAAATTCATACATCTGTCCTTCAAAACTGAATCTCAAATACTTCTTGTGTTTTCTGTGTATAGGAATGAGAAAATATGAGTCTTTTAGGTCAATGTTCGCCATAAAAGAGTGTCGCGTAATTAGTTTTAGGACCGTTTTAATGTCCTCGATTTTTAAGTGCGGCGCGTCTATAAAAGAGTTTAGGTCTTTCAGATTAAGAATAAATCTCATTTCGCCGTTCGATTTTTCCCGTAAAAGATATATGGATAGAAACTGATTTTTACAAGGCATGCATGGAAAAATCGCTCCCTTTGCGAGGAGGTCATCTAAAGCTTTCAGGCAGGCGGCGTGTTCGCTCGTAGAGAAAATGGGTTCCATAGGAGCTTTAAATTGTGTAGCCGTTTCTCGAAATTTTATCCGGTAGCTGGACACTATTTCCAGGATAGACCTGTCTCCTGTAATTTGCTTCCAGGAAGCCGCGAAGTGTTTTATCCTGCCAGCTAGTCTGCTTACCTCTACCTCCTTCGATACGTTCTCTGTTGGCCCCGGTACTGATAGCTCCTTCTTTGCCCCCTCTGATGGTTCTGGTGTCGTGAGGTCGAGTGCCTGAGGGGGCCCCTGGAGTTTAAATTGCGAGCCGACTCAGGAGGGGGTCCGTGGTAGCCGCCATTGCTCTGAGCGCCTGACCTTCTTCCCTGTGTATGAGATTTCGCGACATCCTTGCCAACCTTTTCCACTTCCTTTGCGGCTTTCAACTTTTCAGCGAAGTCTTGCCCGTACAGGAACGCATCGATCTTGCAGCCCTCAGCAATGCACATCACTATCGGTGTGAGCCCCGGGTTGATAAAGGCGCGCCTCGTCATAGACAGTCGGTACATAATATATGACTGTAGTTTGAAGGCGTCGGTTACGAGCTCGAAAGCCTTCTTCCGCGATTCGTCTGTCTTATCTTGCAGTATAGTTAAGACGTGCGCCAACACCGTGGTGGCGCTGCCGAGTTGGTTTTGCATGACCGTTTGGTAATAGTCTTTGCGTTGTAATGTTTTACTTAATGCGGATTTTACTTCTGCGTTGAGGGCGGGAGCACAAAGCATTGCAAAATTTTCAGGCGCGAGATGTTTCTTCAAAAGCATTTGTTTTGTCTCTTTATCGAGTCCAGCTTGACAAATGCTCGTGCCTATGTTTGACACATCCACATCGACTGCAGGGCCAAACTTTTTCCCTTCAGTTGGTTCGCCGAGCAGGCTTTTTAATTCGCTTGATTTCGGCTCATCTTCGGTATTTATCTGTTGAACAGGCAATGTATTATCGCCCTCGGTGGATCTTTGTTTACTTTTTGAACTCCCTTCGGAATCGCGACTACGAGACCTTGAGCAGCCGCTTCTGTCGACGTTGCTCCCGTCGCTACTACTCCCGTCGCTTCTACTGCTGCTGCCGTTGCTGCCGCTGCTGCTGCTGCTGCTGGAATATTGAGAGGAGCTTTGTGAACGACGCTCGCTGTTGCGTGAACGGTACGAGCTGCCGGAGTCGTCGTCTCGGCCATGTCGCTTTTGCGAGCTGTACCTCCGAGAATTCTCCCTTGTTTTGGAAACTCGGCTGCGATGTGACGCGCCTCGCGGGCTACGCTCTCCATCGTTTTCGCGCGAGTGCTTTCTGGTTTCATTGTCGTGGCTGCATGAGCCTCCTCGTGGGCTGTGCTCGCCGCCTTTTCCACGAAAGCGATGTTTGTAACCTACGTCTCGGCTGCGATGCGACGGGCCTCGCAGGCTACGCTCACCATCGGTTTCGCGCGAGCGGTTTTTGATTCTGTTACCCGAGTGTGAGCTCTTTGATTGGCGATAATTCTTTCTCCTTTTTGTACGAGCACTTTCATACCTTTTCCGGGGACTGGAAGATTTTTCTCGTCTTGGAGTTTTTGACCGATGACGTTTCTTATAAGAGCACCTCTCTTCACCGAAGGCTGGCCGTTTGCGCTTTCGTCGAGAGTGATGATCCGAGTGTGATCCCATGATGCTTTTAATCACTTTCTTATAACTTGTTTGAACGCGTGTGGCGTGGAATACACAAGAAAGCGTAATGACAGTACCGGAACAACCGATTGGCCGACCGGCCGCGCCACGACGGCGGCGCCGCACAGCGGTGCAGCTAGAAATTTTCTTTAGCCTTAAAACCTGTGGCAAAGAACGCACAGCGAGTAGCGGTACTACATATTGATCTATGAGGACGAGACAGAGAAGTACAATTATAAAAATATAATAATAAGATACAAAATTACGTTTGATTACAATGTTAAATGGGATAAACTCATTGAAATAGTACATTAAAATACGGATGTGGAAGGTGATTATTTACCCCATGAGACATTTTTCGCACGAGCGAAGAAAGTGAAAAAAGTCGAATGCGGTAAAAATTACCTTGCGCACCAGTGTCATTCAGTATTTTATACTGCAATAGCCGAATAATCATATTAAAGTTATGATTTTGGGGTTAGAGTGGTATAAACATAAATAAAAAACGAAATATCTACTTTTCATTTTTTACAAAATGACAAATACTATGCAAACTAAAACATTGTTGATATGTTATTATGCTCTTTTTAATAGCATTATAAATTATGGGATAAAAAATAGCTTGGGGTGATTTATGTATGAATAGTCTACGACCATTACAAAATCTACAAAGCAAAATCTTTAAAATTATACACAAAAATACTTTTGCGACAGAAGAACTAATATTATTATGAGTAACTAAAAAGTAGATATCAGAGATAAACAATTAATACAAGAAATAAAAGTACACAGATACGAAAAAAACTAAAACAAAAACTGCTACATACAAGCTGTCAGATCTTATAATTCTTTGCCAAATGATCTAAAGAAATAAGATATGTAATAGAATTACAATTAAGAAAAATTTTAAAAAATGTGTTGCTAAAAACATATAATTATGTTATGTTAGTGTTTTTATACCAAATATTGTATAAGAATACACAACTTAACCGGTTAACGATGTTCATAGGACCTAAGCGATGTAAACGAATTATTCATATTAGTTATGAATACACACACTACTGTTTTCTCTGTTTTTTTTCTTTTTGAGATATAGATAAATAACAGTTGTGAAATTATTATGTAAGTTAGCTAGTAATTTCTTTTTTATCTACCGGACCTACAATCAGGTAATTGATTTACATACGTAGGATTTACTTTGTAAATTTCTGGTTTTAATAAATAAATAAATAAATAAATATAAATTGATGCTGAACTAAAAGAATCAAAATTACGTAGTACTATATAAGTACATATTATAGTAATATCATATTTAAAAAAAACTCTTGTGTAATGTATGTGCTATAGATTTTGTAACATGGCAAATTTCCATGTATAAAGAATGGAATGTATAGTCTGCCAAATACATAATGATGTATTTTAATACAATAAACCCTCTGAGACAAGTTCTTATACACTGGCTAAACTTATAAATTGATATACCGAACTAATCTTACCACTAATACTACCTACCCATAGCGCATCTAAACACACATATACTACACTTTTTATGTTTTTCCCCAGTCCTGCATTACCTGTAACCTCACATCTTAAAGCACTGACACTCTTGAATCACTGCTGGGGCTGCCGAAGCAGCAAAGTAAGGCTGACTGGTCTAGGTTGACGCTACTCCATGGATGTCAGTCTGCTCAGGATAATCTAACTAGCCGCTAGATCAGCAGTCACAGCGTCTGCTGGAAGGGAAGGTCTAGTGGAGACCTTCACTCGTTGTCTCACTGTCAGGAACAGCCTCAGCATAGGAGCCAAGGCACAAGCAGCAAATCAACTACACGCAGCCACTACTGTGGGCCAAGCAGGGAGAGTTGAACACCTAAAAACCACATATGGCTAATAAATAACACAGGCCCATAAAAAAAAAGTATATTGCTCTGGGGTTGAGGCAACGTTATTCCTATGTATTTTGACCCACTGAATACGAATCTGTAATAAAAAAGGGGGGTTACCCAGCGAATTTCGAAGATAACCTCAAAAAATCGTAAAAAACACGTTTTCTAGAGGTAAAGGCTTAAAAACAAAGAATATGATTGGTCTCAGGTTGAGACGACATCGTGAAGGCTTAAAAAAAGGGAATTTAATATGTCTTAACCTGATATTTAGACTTGAAGAAAAGTGAAGACAATAGCAGGCTGAAGGCGAATCTGAAGATGGCATGGTTATACCTCTGAGAGCGGGAAAATTTGATAATATTCGCATAGTTGTCGTCTGTAAGTCCAGTATGGTGATCAGGAGATTACTGTAACAGAATTTAGTGACGAAAAACCTGCATGAAGCCTTAAATGAAGGTAATCTTATGAACAAGAACTAAATTGGTTTGATTGGTCTGGTTTTTTCTACCTTCTTTGCATATCAAACTTGGATTGATGAAACAATTTGTTGAAGCTTTCGATAAAGAAGGTCGATGCTTTAAGCACTTGGAAAGCATTTTTACAACTGTAACTGCAGCTAAATTGAAGAAAGGTATTTTCGACGGACCTCAAATTCGCAAAATGTTTAGAGACGAAGAGTTTGTCAAAAGTATGAATGATACAGAGAAGGCAGCCTGGTTGAGCTTCAAAGATGTCGCGACAAAATTTTTGGGGAATAACAAAGATGAAAACTATGAGATCATCGTAGAAAATATGGTAGAAAACTTTAAAAACTTAGGTTGCTTAATGAATTTGAAGCTCCACTTTCTTGATTCACTCCTTGATGAATTTCCACGGAATCTTGGGGATTTTAGTGAAGAGCAAGGTGAAAAATTTCATCAGGATCTGAAGGAATTTGAAGGTAGATGGCAAGGAAACTGGAGCATAAATATGATGGCAGACTATTGCTGGATGCTGAAAAGAGAAACACAACCAAGAGGCAAAAAAGGACGTAGAAATCCTTTACATAGGTCGTTCGATGACAAACGCATACGCAAGCGTAAACCAATTTAGTTCTTGTTCATAAGATCACCTTCATTTAAGGCCTCATGCAGGTTTTTCGTCACTAAATTCTGTTACAGTAATCTTCTGATCACCATATTGGACTTACAGACGACAACTATGCGAATATTACCAAATTTTCCCGCTCTCAGAGGTATAACCATGCCATCTTCAGATTCGCCTTCAGCCTGCTATTGTCTTCAGTTTTTCTTCAAGTCTAAATATCAGATTAAGAAATATTAAATTCTCTTTTTTTAAGCCTTCACGATGTCGTCTCAACCTGAGACAAATCATATTCTTTGTTTTTAAGCCTTTTCCTCGAGAAAACGTGTTTTTTTACGATTTTTTGAGGTTATCTTCGAAATTCGCTGGGCAACCCCGTCTTTATTGCAGATTCATATTCTGTGGGTCAAAATACATAGGAATAACGTTGTCAACCCCAGAGCAATATACTTTTTTTTGTGGGCCTGTGTAATTGAGTCGAAAATCATCACCACATCCAAGAGACAGTCTGCAGTAGTGCTCATCATTTACTCCTCCCGCAGCCCCACATACCTGCAATAAGAGAAAAATTCCATCAGCACCCCATCAGAGAGGTTAGGAACGAGAAAGGACTTACCAAATCTACTTCCGTTGCTGACCCCGCTGCCTTGCTGTTTCCGGCGTGTCACCATCAACACGGGCACGATGAGAGGGATGATATCCACCAGGACGCCGTATTATAGCAGTCACTGTCATCGTTGGGGACGCCGGGAGCCGGGCGACGCGATTGGGTATAATAGGTATACACGCGCGCACGGCGGTACGGTTCGCGCGTTCCTAACTAAAAAAAAGTACAGCCGCCCGGAGGTAGCACTCGTACTTTGGCATTGGCACTACAATCTCAATTACGAAAAATAAATCATAATACACACACACACACACACACACACACACACGCACACACGCACACGCACACGCACGCACACACATTAACACGGCGAACGGGAGACGAAAATAACGAAATGGCTCGCCACTACTACAGCACTCGGCAATCTAGGGATGCGTTCGACCGAGAGGAACGTTTCCTACCATCGTACCCCTATCGTACTCTCAGCGTGCTCCATCCAATGTCATGACATCTTAATGCACGTATATATTTACAATCTAAACCAATCAACACGCATTAAGGTATCATCACACACGGGAACGGGATAGAGCGCGCTGAGAGTACGATAGGGGTACTATGGTAGGAAACGTTACCCGAGTCGAACGCAACCTGGCTCTTCTTTTTCGTCTCCGTCACCAGTGCTTTGACGTTAGCGCCGTGAGTGTGAGTGAACCGGCGAAATACTATTGCCACAGTCGTGACGGGCCGGCGGTGTCGTGGTCGTACTGCCGTGCGCGCATGTATATCTATTATGCACAATAGCGTCGCCCGGCTCCTAGCATCCCCAAAAATAACAGCGGCTGCTATAATACGGCGTCCTGGTGGATGTCATCCCTCTCATCATGTCTGTGTTGATGGTGACTCACCGGAAACAGCAAGGCAGCGAGATCAGCAACAGAAGCAGATTTGGTAAGCCCTTTTTCGTTCCTAACCTCACTGATGGGGGGGGGAGGGGGGCTGATGGAAATTTTCTCTTGTTGCAGGTATCTGGGACAGCGAGAGGAGTCAACGATGAGCACTGCTGCAGACTGTCTCTTGGGTGTGGTGATGATTTTCGAGTCAATTATTTATTAGCGATATGTGGTTTTTAGGTGTTCAACTCTCCCTGCTTGGCCCATAGTAGTGGCTATGCGTAGCTGATTTGCTGCGTGTGCCTTGGTCGACTCCTATGCTGAGACTGTTCCTGACAGTAAGACAACGAGTGCAGGTCTCACTAAACCTTTCCTTCCAGCAGATGTTGTGGCTGCTGATCTAGTGGCTGGCTGCTAGTTACATTATCCTGGGCAGCCTGACATCCATGGAGTAGCGCCAACCTGGACCAGCCAGCCTTACTTTGCTGCTTCTGCAGCCCCAGCAGTGATTTAAGAGTATCAGTGCTTTAGGATGTGAGGGTACAGGTAATGAAGGACTGGGGAAAAACAAAAAGTGTAGTGTGTGTGTGTGTGTGTGTGTGTGTGTGTGTGTGTGTGTGTGTGTGTGTGTGTTTAGATGCGCTACGGGTATGATTAGTGGTAAGATTAGTTCGCCATATCAATTTATAAGTTTAGCCAGTGTATAAGAACTTGCCTCAGAGAGTTTATTGTATTAAAATACATCATTATGTATTTCGCAAACTATACATTCCATTCTTTATACATGGAAATTTGCCATGTTACAAAATCTATAGCACATACATTACACAAGAGTTTTTTTTTAAATATGATATTACTTTAATATGTACTTATATAGTACTACGTAATTATGATTCTTTTAGTTCAGCATCAATTTATATTTATTTATTTATTTATTGAAACCAGAAATATACAAAGTAAATCTTACGTAGGTAAATCAATTACCTGATCGTAGGTCCGGTAGATAAAAAAGAAATTACTAGCTAACTTACATAATAATTTCAGAACTGTTATTGATCTGTATCTCAAAAAGAAAAAAACAGAGAAAACAGTAGTGTGTGTATTCATAACTAATGTGAATAATTGGTTTATATCGCTTAGGTCCTATGAACATAGTTAACCGGTTAAGTTCTGTATTCTTATATAATATTTGTTATAAAAACAGTAGCATAACATAATTATATATTTTTAGCAACACATTTTTTTAACTTTTTCTTAATTGTAATTCTATTACATATCTTATTTCTTTAGATCATTTGGCAAAGAATTATAAGTTCTGACAGCTTCTATGTAGCAGTTTTTGTTTTAGTTTTTTTCGTATCTGTGTACTTTTATTTCTTGTATTAATTGTTTATCTCTGATATCTACTATTTAGTTACTCATAATAATATTAGTTCTTCAATCGCGAAAGTATTTTTGTGTATAGTTTTAAAGATTCCCTGGTAGAAATTGTAACCAACCGTACGCCATTCGTTCGCCAAATCGCAAGGGTTTGGCCAACCGTTTAACCAACAGTTGGCGATAAATACCGCTTATTTCGTCACGGAATCACCCTTGCGCTTGATCAACGAATGCTTAATATTAATAATCTTAAATAAAAATCATTTACACAACTTATTATTTAAATAAAACTCTCAAAATTTGTATTATTCATAGAATAATAAAAAACCACATATTAATAGTATTTTTCTTCAGATAAATATGGTTAAATCGGTAACGGGTTAAGTTTTGTTTGTTCAAATTGAGGTTAGGGCGTGTTAATGTGTAGTGTGCTAGTGTAGGTAAAAGTCTTCGTTTTACGATTTTTAAAAGTTTGTCCACATGCGCATGAGATATTTTGTTATTAACAGTCCACTGTTTCAACTCCTCTATTTCTTTAATTCCGCACTTGACAATATTACTTGATTCACTTTCACTTTCTTCCTCAGTGCCATTTTATTCACATTCAGCAATATTATTTGACTCATTTTCTTTCTCAAATTCTATTATACTTTCACTTTCTTCCTCACTTTCAGTTACATCATCACTTGAACTACTTTGGAATGTATTTACTTCTGGTAAATTTTTAAGTAATTCAACAGCATATTTACTTTTTTCTTGCATTTCCTTAATTTTCTTTCTACGCCTATATTTTTTAGAACGGTTCTTACTTCCACTCATGTTGAAAATACAATACACAAAAACGCAATAATTTGTATTGCTCCGTTTTCTACTCGGTGCTCCGTTACCATCTGACCTTTACAGTGAAGCAAAACCACGCCATCCCGGCGATCCCGTCACGTGACTCGTATGAGTCTGCGCAGTTAAATACTTTTACCTGTACATAACACATGAGCCTGCGATCGCACTCGTGTGTATGTAATATGTGTGTATTTATGTGCATGTGTGCTTGTCTTGCGGAAAGCGAGATGCGGACAGCAGTTTCGGAGCATAGCCCACGTGCTATGCTGTCTACTTAACCTTCAAATAAATTTACTCCCAACTTCATTCAAATATTTTTTTAATGCATTACAATAATTTTTATTATTGTTTATGTATCAAAATCTTTTTGCATATCTATATTTCTTATTAATTTCTATTATTGTTTTATGAGTTACTTAATGTTTTATTATTGATTGATAGTCCACCAACCGTTGGTTAACCGTTGGTCAATATTTTTCTTATTCGTTGACCTAAATTATTGCCCAATAGTTAGTAGATAAGCCATCCGAGTTGGTTTATTTTCTACCAGGGTTTTGCTTTGTAGATTTTGTAATGGTCGTAGACTATTCATACATAAATCACCCCAAGCTATTTTTTATCCCATAATTAATAATGTTATTAAAAAGAGCATAATAACATATCAACAATGTTTTAGTTTGCATAGTATTTGTCATTATGTAAAAAATGAAAAGTAGATATATCGTTTTTTTTTAATTATGTTTATACCACTCTAACATCAAAATCATAACTTTAATATGATTATTCGACTCTCGTGGTATAAAATACTGTATGACACTGGTGCGTAAGATGATTTTTACCGCATTCGACTTTTTTCGCTCACTTCGCTCGTGTGAAACACATCTCATGCGGTAAATAATCACGTTCCACACCCGTATCGTAATGTACTATTTCAATGTGTTTGTCCCATTTAACATTGTAATCAAACGTAATTATGTATCTTATTATTATATTTTTATAATTATATGATCTTTGGAATGTTATATTGATTTTTTCTTGGTAACGGTGAAATTTTTCGACCTCGAGATTTCGATGTTTTTCTATATTTCTGAGCTCCCTAAGTCGAGATATGCATTTTCTAGTAAATATCTGTGCGTGCGTGCGTGCGTGCGTGTGTGGGTGTTATAAATTTGTGCGCAGCATAACTCGAAACTGGCCAGAGATATCTAGTTTATCTTTGGCAGGTATTTGAGCTTATTTTGAAGTTGTGCAAGTCGGTTAAAAAAAATAAAGCAAAATATCAAAAAATCGAAATTTTTTTTTTCATCGCCGAATTTGGATATCGGTGGGAAGTAGGCCCATTTTCTGAAAGGCCTTGAAATTACCTATCAATCCATATTTTTGTCGGCCTGATTGGATAATATTAAGGGGGCTAGACACCTTTTTTCTCTGAAATAAGAAGTCACATTTTAATACATAAATGGAAACTAATTATTTCATACTTTTTACATATAAAAGTGGGTATATTTACCTTACCTTAAAACTTTCTCCGATGGGCCTTTTATATGGTCCAGAACCATAGTCATCGATGAAACAAGTTTTTTCACTAACCGTAAGCTTTGAAATTTTCCTGTGGATGGATTGACTTCAGATTTGAACTAAATTACTCCTGAATAGTATAATTCTCATATGAGTGTAGGGATTTTTGATCTAATGAGAAAAAAAAAATTGTGCTGTTTTTCAAGAGTTTTGTTTTTAATTTTTTTAATTTTTTTAAATTTTTTATATTTTTTCATAATTTTTCTGATGTAAAAATTTTTTCCGACATTTAATCCTAAATCCCTACACTCATATAAGAATTATACTATTCAGGAGTAATTTAGTTCAAATCTGAAGTCAATCCATCCACAGGAAAATTTCAAAGCTTACAGTTAGTGACAAAACTTGTTTCATCGATGACTATGGTTCTGGACCATATAAAAGGCCCATCGGAGAAAGTTTTAAGGTAAGGTAAATATACCCACTTTTATATGTAAAAAGTATGAAATAATTAGTTTACATTTATGTATTAAAATGTGACTTCTTATTTCAGAGAAAAAAAGTGTCTAGCCCCCTTAAGTCGTTTAAAAAAAATAAAAACAAAATGTCGAAAAATCGAAAATAATTATTTTTGACTGTGTTTGGATATCGGTCGGAAGTAGGCCTATTTTCTGAAAGGTCTTGTAATTTCTTATCTACCCATATTTTTTCGGCTCGATCGGGTATTATTAAGTTGATTAAAAAAAATAAAGAAAAATATGGCAACATCGAAAATAATTTTTTTTTTTGCTCTGGATTTGGATATCGGTCGAAAGTAGGCCTATTTCTTGGAAGGTCTTGAAATTTCCTATCTACCCATATTTTTTTCGGTGCGATCGGGTATTATTAAGTCGATTAAAAAAAATAAAGAAAAATATGAAAAAATCGAAAATAATTTTTTTGGCTCTGGGTTTGCATATCGGTCGGAAGTAGGTCCATTTTCTGAAAGGTCTTGAAATTACATATCAATCCATATAGTTGAGTGTACATTCGTGGTGTATGTATTTTATTAAGGTAGCGGACATCAAACGAACCAATAGTTGTAAAAAATTATTATTGCTTTATTGCCAACGTTTCGGAAGCGTTTGTATACTCCCCTCTTCAGGGCATAGTAACCAGTATCAATTAAACATGTTGCTCGGTCCTATTGCAAATAACAATACAGTTTGGTGTAGCCAATGTATTGTTATTTGCAATAGGACCGACCAACATGTTTAATTGATATTGTTTACTATGCCCTGAAGAGGGGAGTATACAGACGCTCCCGAAACGTTGGCAATAAAGCAATAATAATTTTTTACAACTATTGGTTCGTTTGATGTCCGCTACCTTAATAAAATACATATCAATCCATATTTTTGTCGGCCCAATCGGATAATATTAAGTCGGTCAAAAAAAATAAAGAAAAATATGGAAAAATCGCAAATAATTTTTTTCGTCGCTGGGTTTGGATATCGGTCGTAAGTTGGCCCATTTTCTGAAAGGCCTTAAAATTCCCTATCGATCCATATTTTTGTCGGCCCAATCGGATAATATTAAGGTGGTAAAAAAAAAAATAAACAAAAATATGAAAAAATCGTAAATAATTTTTTTCATCGCTTATACAGAAATTGTACTTTAACATCCTAGAGCTACCACTACAAAATTAAAGAAAAAAAAAACGCCTGAGTTAGAGCATATTTGAAACCTTCGCCGAGTTATATGGTTTTAGAAACCACTCTATGAGTTGGTGGATTTTCGAAGTCTTCGCTGAGTTGGCGGGGTTTTGAAGCAAATACCGAGTTAGTAGGTTTTCGAAAAAAACGCCGAAGAAATTTTCAAGGAATGCAATTAATTTATAAATTCAATAAATAGCATGTGATTATACCTTAAACTTTTTAATTTGCAATTTAATAATTACTACTGAAACGGGAGGCCTGGGGAAATCTTTTGTAATTCCGCGAACCGAACCCTAGAACACGGTGCCGTCGAGTGCTACTTCTACGACGAGCACTCGGGGTTGATGTTCTCTGGATCCCTGTTTACAAATGTCGAGTCCACGATTGAACTCGACTTTTCCGTGTGCCGGAAAGGGTTAATACTCGCGCTAGCTAGACGCGAGGCGCGGCCACTCAGAATGATCGTCGTCTCGGTTCGACGATCCCGCGGAGGCGGCGGTATCCGGGAGAAGGTTAGGTGAAGGTTAATAAATAACGAGTGGTCTTGGTTACATTCAAAACTATAACAAGATCTATTCTCAGTTATACTATACAAAATACGCGTCGCGTTGCGTGTTGACAAGAAGGCGGGAGATCCGCCGCTCGGCGCGGGCGGATCGAGGTGATTGTTTTTCGCTGGGCCGGCGATCAAGACACCGGCCGCTCGCCCCTGCGAGCCGAAAATACAATTCAATCGCTGCGCGGAAAATAGGCGAAGAGTCTTACCGGGAGGGGAGTGCAGTCCCGTCATCACTCCCTCACGAATCCGCTCCTGCGTCAGGCCTTATCCTCCGGTCGACTTCGGAGTGTTCAGGCCGAGTCCTAACGTCCAGCGTTCACCTACAGACGCTTCGGACCCCAGGAGTGGCTCGGATTGCTCACGTGCGCTGCTCTTCGTGGTCGGTACGTGTACGGGCGCTGCTCTGCACCGGCGAGGACGCACGATACCGTTTTCTTCGCGGACGATCAAATTAACTCGCGTACGCGCGGTTTGACAGCCCGAGAGAATCTGATTCAAAAAGAATCGGGCGCGACTTAGCAACGGTCAAAGTCGCGCCTGCCCCGCGCGTAGCTAACGCGAATACATCGTCCGAACGATGTCAACACACGCTCGAGATACACGAATTCGCGGGAACGAGAGCCTAACGGGTTCGATAGAATACGGAGGACCGAGATACTTATCTTCTCCGTATTTTATCTTGGAACCTCGTTATACCCCTCTCCCAGACGTTGCGTAGCGGAAGAGAAGCAACTCGATACTGAGGCTCTCGTTCGATTCGAGTTTATGTCGTCATCAGCGGCAGAGACGGCAGTTCCGGATACGCGCGGATCAGCTCGTGCACTAAACGGCTGATCAAACGATCCACATCGAGGGATCGTCCCGCGCACGCACACGGTGGGTCGCTCATCACCGTAATTCCGCTGAATTCCAACGGCGGTCGGGACCAGTCCCATGACGATTGATGGACCGGAGACGGTTGGCACTTCTGGCGCTGGGGCTCCGGTCGACAACTGCCGTCATTCCTCCTAGGTTGACTTGGCAGGTTGTCTTGCCTTCTTCTTGACTTCGTCTTCGGGCCCTCTTTCCGCTCCGGGCAGGCCCAGTGAAGGTGCGTTGGTGACCTACACGTCCAACACAATTTTCTGGTTGGACTCGGTGGTGGGGAGTTATATGCTCCGAGCGCGTTCCTCGATCTTGACGAGCGGTATACTCGACTATCCAACCCCTGCTGGATATACCGCTGTTTGGAACGTCGAGAGGCTACCGTCGTCCAAGGATTCGAACGTGTTCCTTGATTCGAACCCAGTCCACTCGAGGGTTTTCTGCCTTTATCTCTTTTGGATAACTTTGGAGGTCGTTGCATGGCCGCTGCATACGCCTCTTTTTCCCTGTCGAGCTGGACTTTTGAAGACTTCGGGACGACTTCTTGTTGTCTTTAGTCCCTAGGTCCGATCGAGGTTGCTTTGCAGAGTGTTTGGCTGCACCTGCGGCTCGTTTCTTGTTAGGCGCAGCGGAATTATGAAGTGACGACATTTGCGCGCGTAGCTGGCGCAGCTCGTCGTGCAGTCGCCTTACCTCTTCGCTTAGGCGCCTAACTTTCTCCTCCTCCAATTTACGCGTCTGATTACATTCGCATTCGCAATGACGCTCGCCTTCTGCTTGCGTCGATACGTTGCGAAATTGCGAAGTAATCAGCGTTCGGTCCACCGGTTGTGTCGTCACCAGACTATTAATCTCTTCCTCGTTGCTCCTTGGAAGGCTTGTCTGCTCTTCGTCTTCAGGAGTCTGGGAATGAGTAATACAGCCGTCCGATGCCGATGTATTCCATAAACGGGCCATATCGGACGCTTCGGACCGGGGAAGCTTGGAAAATCTTCCTTCCCCAGGCTGCATTTGCTCCGTCGTCGTGAGCTTGGGAGTATTCAGCACAGCCGTTCGGTGCCCTCAGGCGGTCTGTATACGCCAAGCGACGTGAAGTGTCAGACTTCTCGAACAGGGGGAAGCTTGGAGGATCTCCCTCCCCAGGCTGTGCTTACTCCGACGTCGAATTCGTGGATGGAAGCTAAATTTGATGGCGATGGTGCGGTTGCTGCGCAGCTGTCCGAAATCCATGTGTGGTCTGCATTCCCCGAGCAACTCGCGTTCTCAGATTCTTCGGACTGGGATGAGATCGTGGAATCTCCCCTCCCCAAGCTGTGCTGCACCTTAGGTGCACCTGGACATCACCCGGTCCTCCCGCTGGAGATAAAGTGCTCCGTGGTGACGTAAGAGCCTCGTGTCTTACGTCGGGAGGACTCCCTGCTCTTTGGTTCATCTGCAAGACATGTGTCCTTATGGAACTCAGCAAGTTGTTGTCGACTGCTTTGTTCGACGCCAATTGCTGAAACAGGCTGTGGGTTGAGGGATCGGCAATTCGGTTCACTTCTGGAGTGCCGCTTGTATTGAGGGTCGTCGTGTTGACGAACTTATTCCTGCAATCGAGCCTCCTTGTGAACTGCTCGTAATCACTTCCACTTATTTCTTGTGTGAAGTGGGCTGGGTTGTAACTTCCCATTAGCCATTGAGCGATTCGCTTAGAATCCCCTCGAGATGTCCGGTGCTTCTTAAATCTAGAGCTATATTTGCTTCTATTACAGCTTCAAAGCTCAGCTCTAGATTTTTGCGCCAATGCTCCATCCTATCGGCTAGTTCTTCTGGGGTCGATGATTCCATCTTGCGAAACTAGACCGATTATATAAAAAATTTGGTGACGAATTGTGTGTGTATGCGCAACTAACTGCTGAGATTCTCTCTCTAATTGGCCGTCTGTTACGCAAATTACAATGTTAGAATTCTAACTACCACCCACAATTGTCCCAAGCTGCTCGAGAATGACGTATCTCGATGCAGCTAGCTAGGGAGAGAGCGTGGCTATTCCAAAAAAAAATTCGCGACGATAACGATTTAAATAATTCCCGCAACCAAAAAAAAAAGGATGAAAGTATTCTCACTTTCGACCGGCTGCACGCACAGGCACGGTCAAACCAAAAAAAAATCGCGTGAAAATCGTTTTAAACCTCGCGTCAAAAAAAGGAATTTAATTTTCGCCACATATGACGACGAAAACAACGATAATCGTCGTTTAAATGCTCTCGCCCTGGCTTTACAGCAGTTTAAAAGACTCGGGACAAGTATACACAATACTGCCCGAGCATAAACATAAACACCTACAAAAACAAGCAATCTGCTGTTTTGTGTTTATGTTTCTATGCGCGCCGCGAGTCTTCTTGTCTGTTTGTTTACGCCCGGCACCTCGACTTGGCGAGTTTAAATCACTGCGCCTATCAGCTGTAACGGCTTATGGCCACTGGCCGTCTGCTGATTAGTCCGGTGCAGTGATTTGTGCGCGGGCGAATTTAAACGAAACGCGATTTGAATAGGCCGGTTTCGAATGTACCGGCCTCTAACCTTCTCCTTAAACCCAACACGTTAGGGCGCCATTTGAAACAGGAGGCCTGGGGAAATCTTTTGTAATTCCGCGAACCGAACCCTAGAACACGGTGCCGTCGAGTGCTACTTCTACGACGAGCACTCGGGGTTGATGTTCTCTGGATCCCTGTTTACAAATGTCGAGTCTACGATTGAACTCGACTTTTCCGTGTGCCGGAAAGGGTTAATACTCGCGCTAGCTAGACGCGAGGCGCGGCCACTCAGAATGATCGTCGTCTCGGTTCGACGATCCCGCGGAGGCGGCGGTATCCGGGAGAAGGTTAGGTGAAGGTTAATAAATAACGAGTGGTCTTGGTTACATTCAAAACTATAACAAGATCTATTCTCAGTTATACTATACAAAATACGCGTCGCGTTGCGTGTTGACAAGAAGACGGGAGATCCGCCGCTCGGCGCGGGCGGATCGAGGTGATTGTTTTTCGCTGGGCCGGCGATCAAGACACCGGCCGCTCGCCGCTGCGAGCCGAAAATACAAATCAATCGCTGCGCGGAAAATAGGCGAAGAGTCTTACCGGGAGGGGAGTGCGCTCCGCTCGTCGCTCGCTCACGAATCCGCTCCTGCGTCAGGCCTTATCCTCCGGTCGACTTCGGAGTGTTCAGGCCGAGTCCTAACGTCCAGCGTTCACCTACAGACGCTTCGGACCCCAGGAGTGGCTCGGATTGCTCACGTGCGCTGCTCTTCGTGGTCGGTACGTGTACGGGCGCTGCTCTGCACCGGCGAGGACGCACGATACCGTTTTCTTCGCGGACGATCAAATTAACTCGCGTACGCGCGGTTTGACAGCCCGAGAGAATCTGATTCAAAAAGAATCGGGCGCGACTTAGCAACGGTCAAAGTCGCGCTTGCCCCGCGCGTAGCTAACGCGAATACATCGTCCGAGCGATGTCAACACACGCTCGAGATACACGAATTCGCGGGAACGAGAGCCTAACGGGTTCGATAGAATACGGAGGACCGAGATACTTATCTTCTCCGTATTTTATCTTGGAACCTCGTTATACTACATAACTATTTTAAATATAATTTTCTTGATCATTTTGAATAATTGTATTTATGGGAAATCAGATATGCAGAAAGAATGAAATTATATATTAAAATGTACATTTAAAAAAATTATTGTAATTTATCAATTCTCTTTGAGAAAACATTCTGCTAAAGCAGTTAGCAGCGGTTTAATATTTCTGTGTCAAATCGAATTTTGTTAAAATAATAAGCGAAAATTGACTATATAAGTTGTATTGAGGTGTTAAAAATCGTGTTTATAGGTTTAGATCATCATGAATTGATTGTACTTGAAAATGTTAATTGGAAAAAAGTTTTGTTTAAATGTTATCTATATCTTTTTTGTCTAACATTTTTGTGTAAAGTCAAATCGTTGAACAATAAGCGAAAATCGACTATTTCAGGTGTATTTAGGCATTGAAAATCGTTTTTGTAGGTCTAACTCGTTAGGAATTGCTTTTACATTGAAAATGTTAAATATAAAAATTTTTGTTTAAATATTATTTACAACTTTTGTATTCAACATATTTGTGTAAAGTAAAAACCTGTCAAGTTATAGACAAAAATTGTCCTATTTATGTATATTTAGGCGTTAAAAATCGTTTTTATGAGTTTAACTCGTCAGGAATTGATTGTGCAAAAAAAAAAAAAATGTTCAATAGGAAAAAGTAGTTTTGTTTAAACATTGCCTACAACTTTTGTATTAAACGTTTATGTGTAAAATCAAATCCTGTTAAGTAATAGCCAAAAATCGGCTTTTTTAAAAATGTTTTTCGCTGTTTTTCGCTATTTTATCAAGAAGATATCGCTCCCAGAAAAAAATTTTACTCAAGTTATGGACATTTTTCGAATCGGTAATGCGAATCCCTGACACTCTCCTAGTAAGTCCAAAATATAATCTATTTACTTATAAGTATAAAAGAACAAGTTCTTAAAGCTCAGGTGAGATTCTCACGTGAGATCTCATCTGAATCTAATTGACTATGTTCAACATAAGTTAAAAATATTGTAATGAAAACTGAGGTGAGAATCTCACCTGAGAATCTCACCTGAGATCTTATCTGAATTTAATGGCTATATTCCAAATAAGTAAAAAATATTATAATGAAAACTCAGGTGAGAAACTCCCCTGAGATCTCTTCTGAATTTAATGGCTCAGTTTCAAAAAAGTAAAAAATTTTCTAAGTCAAATTCAGATGAGAATCTCACCTGAGATCTCACCTTAAAATTATGTTAGCAAACGTCACATGAGATCTCACCTGAGATTTTTCGGTAGAGTTACTATATAAGTATTGTCATATGTGGGGCTCAGAGTTAAAATGGGTTAAGTTCTATTGCAGAAAGTTATATATAGGCAATTGAAAAGAAAAATATTTTTGTTAACCACGTGCATGAATTTATGAACAGCTATAACTTTAAGAGTTTTGAATAATTTAAACTTTTTCCTTTTGGCAAAATATGGGAAAATTTTTTGAAAAGGTTTTCTTGCAACACTTTGCACGAGGAACTTTTATTAAAACCCTATATTTTGATAATAAATATTTATGTTTATGCTATAACTTGGTCAAGTCTAAGTGGATAGGGCTAACAAATTAAAGTTTCTCTTTAAGCTATGAATAAGCCATTAAAAACTTTTTTTTTCAAATCACTGGAGATCCTCTTACACAATTTTGCGAGACCTTGGTGAAGCCGTTTATTTTTCAATTGCTTCTATTTTCTGATTGCCTCTATAATATATATCCATTTTCTTACTGATTAAAATAAGCTAGAAGTAAAAAAGTTATTGAAACATAAAAAATAAAATCCCATTTTTCCATAAAACTCAATAGTAATGTAACTTCAAAACTTGATTTTAATCAATCTCGTATACATTAATTTCTTTGCCTAGCGCTATCTTGAAATTTCAGACAGACGTTGTAATAATCATTATTTATCACGGATTTTATTCCAAAATATTGGATGTGTTTTTCCAAAAAAGACCCGCCTTAAACCAGTGTTACAAGACTGTTTTCGTTAGCCCACTATTTTTCTTTTCTATTATATGGCCTATCAAATGAGAAAAAATGTATTCCAATCAAATATAATTGGTCTATTTTAAAAACTTTAGCAATAGCAAATTGTGTGTTGATGTATAAAGCAACCAATTTGGGGAAGCACACGCATACATAGAACCAGAAAAAGGTCAATGCGCCTAAAATATGTAGAGCCAGACACAAAAAAAGAAAGAATGAAAACGCGCACAGGGAAACAGACGGTCGAACGTGCAATAAGGGGTGCAAAATGAACGAGAATTGGATAACACAAGAACAGATAGGGAGAGAGCGAAAGAGCGATAGAGAGGGGGATGGGGGGGGCATGAATACACGAACAATAAACAGAGTTGAAGCGACAGACAGGTCGGAAAAAGATAGAGGATATCGAAGTGAGACAGGGAATCGGTACCCTTCCAGCCACCCAATCGGTTCCCTGCGAGTCACCCACTCAGCGTGTAATCTATTTAGACTTCCTATTTGACACACGTGACTAACCGCACATTGCCGATGTGTCTCTGTCTCGCTGTCGCTCTCGCCTCTGTCGATAGCTGGCGTGAGCCCTACTACTATCGCACTATGCGAGATCGCGAAAGAGAGAGAGAGGGAGAGAGAGAGAGAGAGAGAGAGAGAGAGAGAGAGAGAGCACGCGCAATTGCGACGAAGAATATTTTATGAAGCTAGCAGATGCGCGGGAGGGGCTTAGGGCTGTGATTCTCTCTTTCTCTCTCTCTCTCTCACTCTCCCTCTCTCTCTCTCTTCTCCCTTTACGTTCCGTTTCTCTTGCCTCCCCTCAAGCACACAAGATACGCCTCTTTCTTTATTCTGCGGTGTATGATTGTGCACTTACCAAAAATTCTCACACCCGTCTTTTGTCTATTCGGGGCTTCATTCAGATAAAATCTTGGTGTGTCTTTTACCACTACTGTTGATATCTCTTGCTAGACAGCGTGCTGCATGTATGGTTTCGCCGTCTTTGTCGTCGTGTATGGAAGACCCGCTCTTCACTTTCCACCTTCGTGCAGGCGTGTGGCATTTATGCATTAAAGACGAAATTTACATGTATTGCATTGCCAAGTGCGAGTCAAATATCGGAACTAATACGGATTTCGTAGACAACTGGAATTTATGCATAGAATTTTGGCGAAAAGCAAACTCTTTCGGCTTACTTATTTATGTGATAAAATTGTCGTGAGAGTTTTCGAGCAGCGCAATAAAGGAGGATTTTCGTGGGAAGCACGCAAGATAAATTGGAGGGAATGAGAGTGCCAAATACCATAAACTTTTTTTCAGAGTGTGATCGTGTAAAAATGTCAGATATTTTAGGATATGCTTTTTAGGAAAACTGTAAGATATATCAAGCAAGGATAATACGAGTAAAATTTGTTTGGTATTTATAATAGTAAACTTGAATTCACGAACCATTAGTAGTGTATGTCAGTTGAATAATTGTAATTTAAATATACTGTAAAATATCATTTGAGCAAGAAGTAATTGTAATTCTATTACATATCTTATTTTTTAGATCATTTGGCAAAGAATTATAAGTTCTGACAGCTTCTATGTAGCAGTTTTTGTTTTAGTTTTTTTCGTATCTGCGTACTTTTATTTCTTGTATTAATTGTTTATCTCTGATATCTACTTTTTTAGTTACTCATAATAATATTAGTTCTTCAATCGCAAAAGTATTTTTGTGTATAATTTTAAAGCTTTTGCTTTGTAGATTTTGTAATGGTCGTAGACTATTCATACATAAATCACCCCAAGCTATTTTTTATCCCATAATTTATAATGCTATTAAAAAGAGCATAATAACATATCAACAATGTTTTAGTTTGCATAGTATTTGTCATTATGTAAAAAATAAAAAGTAGATATATCGTTTTTTTTAATTATGTTTATACCACTCTAACATCAAAATCATAACTTTAATATGATTATTCGACTCTCGTGGTATAAAATACTGTATGACACTGGTGCGTAAGATGACTTTTACCGCATTCGACTTTTCTCACTCACTTCGCTCGTGCGAAACACGTCTCATGCGGTAAATAATCACCTTCCACATCCGTATCGTAATGTACTATTTCAATGTGTTTATTCCATTTAACATTGTAATCAAACGTAATTATGTATCTTATTATTATACTTTTATAATCAAGGAGCGCGGGAGCGCTCCGAAGGCAAGTATAGAAGAAGCCTAAAGGAGCGACCCGTGCTACATGTACATTGAAATGGGTCTACGAAAAATTCAATGCGCTTTTACGTATATTGCGTTAGTTTTTACTATATAACATATCCCTCTTAATCGAAAGCCATTTCATTGCTCTACTCAAATCAAAACAATTTATTTAAAAAGATTATCTCGTTCAGAAGATGTAGAGAGCTGAATTTTTTTATGTGCGATTTCCTTTTATACTTTTCTTCTCCTTATTCCGGCGTCCGGTTTGCAGCTCTTACGACACTTCCGGTTGTCGTCTATCTTACGCTTGTATATCTATATATATATATACACACCCGTTTCTGATCGATCTAATCTTACATACAACATGTCAGTATTTTTTTATATACAAATGTTATCATATCGTGAGTTAGTTAATAACACATTTCAAAGATCTCAAGATGTTGCTAGATTGTTTAGGTTAAGAACTTATTCTCAGCAATCTAAGAAGAAGAATTTTTATCTATCTATTATTTTATAGATATACATTTTACAAATGTTATCATATCGTAAGTTAGTTAATTAGTTATGTATTTGAAAGATCTCAAGTTGCCAACTGGTGATGAGAAAAATTGATCTATTCGTCTATCAATAAATGGGGAAAATAACGTTCATTAGATAAGTACTTACTAGCTAAATGTTAAATGGCTAAAATCATTTTTTTAAACTTGATACTTTGTGAGATTTTTTATTTTTACAGATATTAATTATACCAGAAGATTTTTTTCGAGTCATTTTGAAGATATATATATAATTATAGCCAATAATGTTGAGGAATTCTAACTGTGTACTGCCTGAAAAATCTAATTTTGAATTAACAAAAATGAACGAGTACCCTCATGACCCTTGGAGTTATTATTAATGAACAAGAAAAAGTTATTTTAATACAAGAACAGACGCGTACTACTCAAGATAGAAAAACCAAACCAATATTACTATGGGGCAAATATATTATTATTTACGACACAATATTTTTCAAGACATATCTATAATATAATTATAGTGAAGTCAGTGCAAGTTTTCAGATCAGATATAATAAAATGTTTTGTATAATAAATGAAGTAAAGTAGCGGTATGATGTGTTAAATGAAGTGTTCATAACAAATTTAAAACCTCTACTTAAAATCAGAATTTAAAATAATGTGAGACGTTAGAGCCTTGGTTAAGAAAAAGCATTTTTTGTCTATACTTCAAGAAACTGAGTCGATATTAGTGCTGTGCTCTTGTACATATTTACTTAACCACGAATTAAAAAATGATGCCAAATGAACATTAAAATACAGAAAAAAGCAAAAATGATGTGTTATTGTTGTGAAAATTTCAACAAATAAAAGTGCTCAGTTAATCTAATTTTATAATTTTCTCCCGGTGGGAGACGTCAAAATGTTTCAGAGGATTTCTCAGTAAATATTTTTCTACACAAGATTCAGATAATTATTTGAAAAAGTATACAAGAATGTTAAAAAAGCTTTTATTATCAGTAATTATAGTTCATAAACTGATTGTTTTTAATTTTACAAGATGTGTGCGGCAATCATGTGTCACGTCCTAAAACATGACACGACTGGGATTATTAACTCATTTAAGAGTCAGTGCTCTTTTTGGTCGTAGCTGCGCCAGCTAATAGACCATGGACGAGCTAAGGAAAGGAGTGTAGTAACAAAATTCACTGTTGTCGTTAAAATCTGAGTTTGATTAATTTCTTCTTTTGGACTCAGGATTTGGGTTTTACAAGGACCAACAGAAGCAGCACATTTGTCTCGTAAAAACAATTTTTGTTGCGCATGCCTCTTGTATGGATAGGAGAAAGGTCACGAGCCCAGGAATTCTGTATGTTGGATAATACTAAATTTTTCCCATCTCAGGTTATTCTCAGTTTCGCCCTTCCCTAACCTATCAAAATTAGAATTTATTTCTTTAATATTTCTTTTCTATTATTTTAATGACAATTGATATTGGAAACTCTCTTTCTTGAAATAAAATTTATACTATTTTGTCAAATCAAATTGCATCAAGTTCGTAAAACTCGCACTAAATGATTTGTGTATCGTGAATAACTCCTGTCCATTAAAGTCCGTAAGACCAAGGCCAATCGGATATTCACAATCCAAAATAATACAATAATTTATTTATTTGAACCTGAATTTTAATAATATTCTCAACTTTGAAATCTAAATTTTTCTAAGAAAAATAAAATTTATACTATTTTGTCAAATCAAATTGCACCAAGTTCGTAAAACTCGCACTAAATGATTTGTGTATCGTGAATAACTCCTGTCCATTAAAGTCCGTAAGACCAAGGCCAATCGGATATTCACAATCCAAAATAATACAATAATTTATTTATTTGAACCTGAATTCTAATAATATTCTCAACTTTGAAATCTAAATTTTTCTAAGAAAAATAAAATTTATACTATTTTGTCAAATCAAATTGCACCAAGTTCGTAAAACTCGCACTAAATGATTTGTGTATCGTGAATAACTCCTGTCCATTAAAGTCCGTAAGACCAAGGCCAATCGGATATTCACAATCCAAAATAATACAATAATTTATTTGTTTTTTATTTTTGACTTTATTTACCTTTCTTATTTTGTAAATCTCCTTTTTGTTTATAATTTTTTGAATATAGTAATTTGGAATTTGGTAAAAAGAAATTGAACTAAAATTTTGAGTAATTTGAATATTTTGAATTTTTTATTTTTTCCTCTTTTAAATAGAATTGAGTTGGTACAGTATCGTAAAGCTTGTGAGACTTGTGTCGATCTGCCCGTACAGTCAGCAAAGCTTGTGAGGCTTGTGTTGATCTGACTGCGTCAGTTCAGCAAAGCTTGTGAGGCTTGTGGTGAACTGCACCCTGGACCAGTCAGCAAAGCTTGTGAGGCTTGTAAATCTGACTGACCCGCGAGCAGTGCGCGTTCAGCGTATTTAAATGCGTTGCTCCTCCTCTTCTTCGGCTGGAAAAACTACGGTGTCGAATCGGGTAGTTGCGTCATCTTGCGTTAACGAATCGTTGGTTGCCAAGTATGACGGCGGTTGATAGTCATATATCCTGTAATGTTAATTGAGGCTAGTGGTGTGAGAAGACGGTATCCAATGGTGCGGGGGTGGCATCCCTTCCAAACGTCGATTTTTATGAAAGTGGGGAAAATCCTATGCTTTAACACAGGGAGCGGCAGAGAGCGGTCCCTTATCCCTTCTCTAGGGTATTTTCCGGCGGCTCGTATCTTCCTTAAGGAGCGAGAGAGAACGATATATGTGCGACAGAGAAAGAGAGATGAGAGAGATAAAAGATATATCCTTCTCTTTCTTTCGAGTCAAAAATGATCAATTTTCTGTTACTTGCTGAAAATTATACAATGTTGGCAGCTTATAAATTATAAAATATGTTATTCTATTACATTTTGTTCTAAAATGAAAATACAAATTTGAACGGAAGTTATCGGTCTATTACAACAGGAGTTAAACGCATTATAAATTTTATAAACTTAATTATACATTAAACAATGAAATTTCTTATGCAAACTTTATAAAAACATTAGACTATTCATTCTAGCTAATATATCAATCATATTATTAAGTTATTTTATTAAATTAATACATTTTCCTTAGATTTCCTATTATTTATTTAAAATATTTGAAATTTAATTAGTTTTCGTAAGTAACAATGTGTTAAAATACTGGTATTGTCCAGTAAAATGTTTCATCTAATGTGTATATTTCATAAAACTTGCATTAACAATGAAAATTACTTATAAATAGTCATAATAGTTAATTATTATTAAGAAAACGTACGAATTACAAATGTATTATTCAAATTCTAAACAGTTTATCATCTAAACTTAAAGTCTAGTTAGTTAATCTAGTAGAAATAGACAAATGGATTATTATTACTATAAAAACATATTATAATAATGGATTTTCTCATCTCTTAATTTTTACTTAACATAATGCAACTGTTATCTTAAACAAAAATTATTTTTCTAATTATAATTAATGAGATATCTAGCGTTATTCTAAAATAATATTCTTATGCTATAATACATTGAGTCCCAAAAGATGCTGGAAAATGCGTCTCCGCGCAGGAAGACTGAGATAAAATCTATTTTTAGACGAGCCATGTGTTTTGGGGCTGATGTAGCTGACAAACATCTTCTTTGTCTCGGTTTTTCCTATAATTAACAATCTAGATATTCTACCATGAATTGAATTATTTATCTTACTAAATAATTATGTAGCAAGATATTACAACTTGAATGAAAATGCTACGACTATTTTAATGATAGTTATTTGGAATACAAAATTTTACTAACTTAATAATCTAATTTACAATGAAATCATATATGACAAATTTATAATAACAGTCAATTATCTAAAATAAACTAAAACCTAAATGCTTTGTTATCAAAACTTGTTGATTTGTATAATATAATAGCTATTATAGTAATTATTTATTGTTGGTTAATAAAGATTCTTTACATGGTTATAGGTTGCGTTTATAAAATGCATATGGTTACTCATAGAGCTATATTTTTGGGTTCTTGTTAATAGATCTTAATATTATTAATACGGAAACAAGCAAAAGCTGTTGATTGCAATTTAACAAAGAATATGGAATTAGTATTATTTTTCCTAATTTCCTTACTGTTATATTTAATATCGGTTGTTGTTAAAATAATTTTATTGATAACGATTTGAGAGATAATGTAAAATAATATTTCAATGTATAGTATAAGTCATGTTTTGAAAAACTCGGAAAAGCGCGTCCCTGCGTGGGAAAGCGTCGTATCTATATTTAGTATGGGTCATGTGTTTTACAGCCCCAAGATTACGCATCCGCTAGGGCTATCGTCTTCTTAAGGCTAATTCCACATTTTGAAGGAATATTTCCAACTCACATGTAATTGTTCAAAATCCAAAAATGTTTGTTAAATTTGTGATATGTAATAAAACAGTTTATTTATTTATAGCAGAAGAAAAACAGAAGGTTGAATAAGTTTCATTATTTGAGTAGGAAAAATATTCTTTCATGAATGTGTCTTAAAGTAGTTATTGTAATTTTATATTTGTTTGTGATTGTGAATGGAAAACCTTATAAACTCTTATACCTCGCGTTTGGAACGGTTTGTTAGTTAGGTCAAACGTATAAAGGAAGAATTACAATTGTGATTATTGCACAAGGGTTTGTTTAACAATTCGTACTTAAATTATTATTTAAAATATATCCTTGTAGAAAATTAACCCTAATTTATAACTAACTCATTAATACAACTGAAGTATTTCTAAATAAAATTGTATTGCAGAAATATTGTAATTCAACTAAAGGTTTTACTATTGAACATTTTTTTATTAGAGTGAGGTTACTTACTTTTGTACAAGAGAATATAATAATCTTCGATAAACAATTGCGTATTATAATTTTACAGTATCTGTGATCGTAGGTGTAATCGGATATAATTTTTATTTATTTAGAAGTAGTGTTTGTCTTTATCAAGAAGAAAGGAAAGTTTACAGTCCGTTTTTATATTAAGTCTAAATATAGCCTTTTAAGGAAAAGGAAATTACAAGATTAAAAATTCAGAAATTTTAAAGCATGCGCCGCGTCGGTGTTTTATGACAGCTTGAGACTCCGAGAAGCGCAGGTTACATCTACAACCCTTGGTGCAATAGTGTCGGTAGGGTAGTAGGTGTTCAGGGTTATGACTATGGTTCATCGCATAAAAATATATACAAAAAAAAATTTTCCCATCGTAGACGGTTCCGTTACACATGAGTTATTAAATTAAGCTGTTTTATACTTTCTACTATAAAAGAATATCGAGAAAGCTTTTTTCTCCCAATGATTCTTAGTTCATGAACTTTTATTTTTAATTTTGCAAGATGTGTCTGATACATTATTAATTCAAGTGGTTTCTAGTGAAAACTTCAACGAATCCAAGTGTTGAAAATAATGTAATTAATGATTGGCTTATGGTGAGGGGCACCAAATGATTCAGAGGAGCCTATAAATAGCTACGCCGATACTGGTAAGATACCAGTAGAGTCGAAATGGTATGCAGAACATAATGCACGCTTCGCTGGGGTTTATATATAATCACGCTTGTTTACCTTTTTAAATGTAACGTTCTTAACAGCTTTTTGTATATATTATTCAAATTTTGTGTATCTTCTATTCTATTGATAGTGTTATGATTTAAATTAATATGTAACATTTCGGAAATAATTCGTTTCGTGTAATTGTTTTCCCTATCTAAAATTTGGATGTTTTTCCAGTCAACGATGTGTTTCATAGTTCTTTGGTGTGTTGCTATCACTGATTTGTTATTCTTATCTCTTTCATGTTCTTTAATCCTATTTTTTAACATTCGCTTAGTTTCGCCAATATAAGTCGATGTACAAGACATACAATTTATCTTATAGACTACGCCACATGTTTCTGATTTTTCTATTTTATCCTTTCCTAATTTAATTATATTGTTCAATTTTTTGTTGATCAAAGGTACTGTGCGGATGTTATATTTGTTTAATATACGAACATTTTTTATAAAAGGTATTATTATATGGAATGGAGATTGTAGTTAGTGAACGGTTCTCATTATTAGTCTTTTTATTGTGATATTTGAGTTTTCGAAGTCTATTTCGTATGTGTATGTTTATAAATTCGGAAGGATAATCGTTACATAAGAGAAGTTCTGTAATTTTGTGTATATTCGCGTCATGAAAACAAGTATCGGATAAAAGAATTGCTCTATCCACCAGGTTCGCAACGATGTTTATTTTTTGTTGTATGGTGTGGTTAGAATTATAATTTAACAGTCTCGATGATGCTGTTGTTTTTTGATACCAGTTAGTCAAAATTTGATTGTTTTTTCTCGTAAGACTGAGATCTAAAAAATTTATACTATTGTCTATTTCAGATTCGAATGTAAATTTAAGATGAGTATTATACTTGTTAAACACTTGTAGAACTGTATCAACTTGATCGCTTTTTATACATAAAATTGTGTCGTCTACATATCTAAAGGACAAGAGCGGAATACAATCGTGTGTAATTTTTAATTCGCGCAAGCAGTCTGTTTCTAAATCTTCCATAACCATGTCAGCGAATAATGGTGAGATAGGAGAACCCATAGGTGTGCCAAATATTTGTTTATAAGTTCTATTGTTGAAAATGAAATATGTGTTGTCAAATAAAAAACAGACTATATTCCGAATCTCATGAAAAGGAATTTTGCATTTATTGTGAATATGTGTGTAACGTCTGTCTATGCTTTCTAATACTAAATCGCACGGTATATTTGTAAACAGAGAGCAAACGTCCAAAGATAGAAGTACATATGTACTGGGTATTGTAATTTTACTGATTTTATCTTTCATCTCGAAACTATTATTAATATGAGAAAGCGGTTTCGGAATACAATTTTTAATTCGTTGTAAATGATCTTAGATAAATAATGTGTTGGGCTACCAATAGTTGAAATGATAGGTCTTAGTGGAATACCTTCTTTATGGATTTTTGGAAGACCATATGCTCTAGGTAGTAGAGTGTTGGTTTGTGTGAGTTGGTTGTTATGATATTTTATTTGTAAGAAATCGTTATTGTTTAAATGCGCTAATTGTTTGTGAACATCTGATTGTAACTTTGGCAATGGATTTTCTTTATTAGTTTGTATGTATTATTATCTTTTAATAAGTCTATCATTTTACTCTGGTAATCCAACACATTCATACATACGGTTAAATTACCCTTGTCCGCGTGTGTGAAAAATATATTAGAATTATGTTTTAGAAAACTTTTCGTTCTCGCTAAATCTGTAGAGAAAAGTTTTTCTTGGTGTGCTGTATGTATTACTTTTTTTTGATTATGTAACATAACAGTGGTTAAGTTCGCTCGGATTTCATTCTTAATATCGTTATGCAACTCTAAGTTTTTAAGGCTGCTTTCAACATTTTTGATTGTTGTTAGTATATCTGTTTTTGATATTTTGAAACGCAGTAAAACGCCTCAACTGCACATCGTTCTACAGTAAGTGCTGCGCTGATCAACTTAATAACTACAAGAATAAGCTACATTACCGTTATTTAAAACTCTTACTGAAGGACATTCACATCCACATTTATTTTTTACATAAACAACTTAACAAGCTTAAATTTAAAATTTCAAAATCTCCTGTCGAACACTCGAAACTTGAAACCTTCTATTATTTAACTGAAAAAACTAGTTTCCACATTTACTCAAATTTAAGAAATAAATTACAAAAGAAATTACACGCCCTCATTAGTATTAATAGAACAGTTAACAAAAGTTCGTTTGAAAAACAGAACTGGGTAAAAAACCTAACCAATACAATATTACCCGAATCTGTTTTTAATATTGTATCACTAGGTCCAAAATATAACGTAAAATCAGAAATATCAAAAACAGATATACTAACAACAATCAAAAATGTTGAAAGCAGCCTTAAAAACTTAGAGTTGCATAACGATATTAAGAATGAAATCCGAGCGAACTTAACCACTGTTATGTTACATAATCAAAAAAAAGTAATACATACAGCACACCAAGAAAAACTTTTCTCTACAGATTTAGCGAGAACGAAAAGTTTTCTAAAACATAATTCTAATATATTTTTCACACACGCGGACAAGGGTAATTTAACCGTATGTATGAATGTGTTGGATTACCAGAGTAAAATGATAGACTTATTAAAAGATAATAATACATACAAACTAATAAAGAAAAATCCATTGCCAAAGTTACAATCAGATGTTCACAAACAATTAGCGCATTTAAACAATAACGATTTCTTACAAATAAAATATCATAACAACCAACTCACACAAACCAACACTCTACTACCTAGAGCATATGGTCTTCCAAAAATCCATAAAGAAGGTATTCCACTAAGACCTATCATTTCAACTATTGGTAGCCCAACACATTATTTATCTAAGATCATTTACAACGAATTAAAAAATTGTATTCCGAAACCGCTTTCTCATATTAATAATAGTTTCGAGATGAAAGATAAAATCAGTAAAATTACAATACCCAGTACATATGTACTTCTATCTTTGGACGTTTGCTCTCTGTTTACAAATATACCGTGCGATTTAGTATTAGAAAGCATAGACAGACGTTACACACATATTCACAATAAATGCAAAATTCCTTTTCATGAGATTCGGAATATAGTCTGTTTTTTATTTGACAACACATATTTCATTTTCAACAATAGAACTTATAAACAAATATTTGGCACACCTATGGGTTCTCCTATCTCACCATTATTCGCTGACATGGTTATGGAAGATTTAGAAACAGACTGCTTGCGCGAATTAAAAATTACACACGATTGTATTCCGCTCTTTTACTTTAGATATGTAGACGACACAATTTTATGTATAAAAAGCGATCAAGTTGATACAGTTCTACAAGTGTTTAACAAGTATAATACTCATCTTAAATTTACATTCGAATCTGAAATAGACAATAGTATAAATTTTTTAGATCTCAGTCTTACGAGAAAAAACAATCAAATTTTGACTAACTGGTATCAAAAAACAACAGCATCATCGAGACTGTTAAATTATAATTCTAACCACACCATACAACAAAAAATAAACATCGTTGCGAACCTGGTGGATAGAGCAATTCTTTTATCCGATACTTGTTTTCATGACGCGAATATACACAAAATTACAGAACTTCTCTTATGTAACGATTATCCTTCCGAATTTATAAACATACACATACGAAATAGACTTCGAAAACTCAAATATCACAATAAAAAGACTAATAATGAGAACCGTTCACTAACTACAATCTCCATTCCATATAATAATACCTTTTATAAAAAATGTTCGTATATTAAACAAATATAACATCCGCACAGTACCTTTGATCAACAAAAAATTGAACAATATAATTAAATTAGGAAAGGATAAAATAGAAAAATCAGAAACATGTGGCGTAGTCTATAAGATAAATTGTATGTCTTGTACATCGACTTATATTGGCGAAACTAAGCGAATGTTAAAAAATAGGATTAAAGAACATGAAAGAGATAAGAATAACAAATCAGTGATAGCAACACACCAAAGAACTATGAAACACATCGTTGACTGGAAAAACATCCAAATTTTAGATAGGGAAAACAATTACACGAAACGAATTATTTCCGAAATGTTACATATTAATTTAAATCATAACACTATCAATAGAATAGAAGATACACAAAATTTGAATAATATATACAAAAAGCTGTTAAGAACGTTACATTTAAAAAGGTAAACAAGCGTGATTATATATAAACCCCAGCGAAGCGTGCATTATGTTCTGCATACCATTTCGACTCTACTGGTATCTTACCAGTATCGACGTAGCTATTTATAGGTAAAGGTTTTTGCATAGATAGTGTTTTAATTTATTTGACTAGTTTTTTATTTTTATTTTTGTATGTGTTTTAACTCTATATATTTTTAATAAAGCCTGAAGAGGTCAGCGAACTTCCTGACGAAACGTTGCAATCTAGTATTCAAGATTGTTTTCAAATTTATTTCTGGGAATTGGCCCTCACGAGGATCCTCACAACATTTAAATTATTAAACATGGAGGGTGCCACTCAACATAATATTCAGAGGAGCCATTTGTTCTGTGAATATACAGTACATGAAACCATAATATAAATTACTGTAATGGCTACTTTTTGAATCTGCAACCAAAATTTTAATTTGCTAGCTGATTGTGATGCAATAGTATGATTATTAGATCTAGTACGCTTGCAAGTCTTTGATAAAATATTATGAAAAAGAAATAGGTCGATATCAAAATAATGAAATGAGTTCCAGCTTTAGAATGTGCAATAAAAGGCTAAAGGTAAATTTTAGCACAAATTTAATAATGTAATAATAATTTGTCAAAAAAACAAAAGCAAATGGATGCATAAGAGTGTTTTGTAAAAAAACTTAATATCAGGTTCTGTTACGTAAGTGTAGTTAACTTGGCAAACTTTGAGCTTCGCATTTTGTAAAGGCTAGAGGATTAGGTGATTTCAGAGAAATAGATGCGAAAGAATAGTTTTTAAAAAACTTTGTACCGCCTGCTGCTATGGAAATGGCAGTTGACATGAGAACTCAACTTCTCAGCCAACTTTGAGCTTCAAGTTTTATAAAAGCAGGAGAATCAGGTGATATAGAGATTTAAATTGTAATTCTGAGAACTTGTACTTTTTTCTTTTATTCCTTGCGATAGCTACAATAAATACTAATAAAAGTTTAATGTTTTTATCCAAACAATCTTGCTCTCAACAACTGTCCAACTCTCTACAAAGAACTTGACTGAAAGCTTAAATGTTTTTTTGAAACAATTATAATAAACACTTTTAGAAACTATTTTTTAAAGTATTTTCTATCTGTAAATTATTCATTATTATATTTTCTCTACAAAATATCTCAAAAAATGGTCCATTTCTATATCTTTTAAAAAATCCATTAATAAATTATTTTACAAAACTTCTACAATCCTTTACAAACTTTTGCAAACAACGAGAAATTCTTTTCCAAAACCTTTACAATCACTTTACAAAAACTTTTACAAACGATAAGAATTTTTTCGTAAAGTCGAAATAAATTTTTTTCACGCGGATACTGAAAGTCAAACTCAAAAAAATTGTGAAATCAATTAAAGTGTAGTTTTATACTTAACAGACATTATTTACAATGTAGTTTTACTCTTAAAAAGTTGTGAAATCTCTTTAAAAAATGATTTTACAAAAGTAAAAACTTATAGGCAAGAATAAGTTTGGTTACTATTCTACATAGTTTGTACTTAACAAACATTATTTACTAAACTCTCCCACCCTCTCTTCCCCCTCTCTCTCTCTCCTTCTGTACCAAAAACTTTAATGAGAGCTTAAATATTTTTTCAAAACAATCAACATGTTCTTTAAAAAACTAATTTTTTAAATATATTCTATCCACGTTTGTCTATAGTCCTTTTATTTATTCTGATCTCATATATTCAATAACCACTCTCTACAAATGGTAAAAATTTTTTTCATGACTGTACAAATAACTTTTATTTATTCGAATCTCATCTATTCAATAAGCACTCTGCAAATAGTAATAATTTTTTTCATGACTGTACCAATCATATTATTGTTAATATAAAACTTTCTACGAAAGTATAAAATAAGGCAAGTATAGACGTTTTTTCTGTATAATCTATAAAATAATAATATTTATGTTTTTTTAAAAGAAATCAAATAAATGCCAGTGAAAAAGTCTTTTACTTCTTTGAGTCATTGTATGCTGAACAAATTATATGTAAGTAACTACATTCAAATTGTTCATTGCAAATCAAACAAATGAAAGTTGTGAAATCAATTATCGATAGTCAAGTAATGCAAACAACTCTCGGAAACAACTGTATGACTATTCTCAGAAATGTACTAAAATTTGTTCATCCTTCTATACAAATTAAACACAAGAAAGTACTGAAATCAATTTATTGTAGTCAAGTACCCATAAGTTAACTTGACTAAATAATACAACTTTTCGTAACTACTTAAAAATATTCAGTCAGCGGGCATAAAGTACTACTTAACGCCTAACAGGCGTAATAGCTCCCGTACTCCTACCAAACTTTATAGAACCTACGCACTTTACGCCCGTGTGGGCGAAAATTATTTTAATTATATAACTACTATGCCTTCTTTTTATTTCTAAAATTCATAAGAATTTTATCAGATATTTACGAAAAGTGAAAGCCTATATAAAAAAATTACATAGTTACCACCACATCTCCATTTTTCATTGATCTTTCTCAATTTTGAAATTTCTATAATATTACGCATCTTGGGAGGACAATAGAAGTCTATAAAGCTGCTCTAGCAGGGGTGGTCCTCCAATCTCCCATACATACTTGGCGGGCCCGACGGTTTCCAGTTTACTGGTGGGCTTTGTAAATGTAGAATACTAAATTTTTACATAAATTCATTAACAATGTTTATACCTATAAGCCCATTATAAATAATTACATTGGCTCTAATTTTTAATTGATACCGTCTAAATATAATATCCCTACATGTGCAGAATCTCATGATTTACTTTCATTACCGAAAATATTTTTCCTTGTGTCCGTCTTTTTTAAACGGGAATGGGATAAAAAATGCATATAAATTTATTGTCTACTCAAAAGTGCTTTAGATTTTATTAACCATTTTGTAAGCCACCTATTTTTTATTCTTTTTCGTCGTGTAAATATCATATGAGATCTCATATGAGATATCATATGTGTGATGTGATCTGCAATTTTACATATTATGGGATCTCATATGAGATCTGATGCCCGATATTCTCTATGAGATCTGATGTCCGATATTCCCAAATGAGATCTGATGTCCAATATTCTCATATGAGATCTCATATGATATTTTCATGCGGGTTTGCACTTTCTATTCAAAAACAGAGTAATAAATTCAATACTGAGCCCTATTTAATATGTATAAGCAACCCATTTATACATTTTATCTGATCTTTAAACATATGAATATTTATATGAAAATGACCATGTCTAGCCCTTAAACTGCAAACCGTCGGGCCCGCCAAGTATGTATGGGAGATTGGAGGACCACCCCTGCTAGAGCAGCTCTATAGACTTCTATTGTCCTCCCAAGATGCGTAATATTATAGAAATTTCAAAATTGAGAAAGATCAATGAAAAATGGAGATGTGGTGGTAACTATGTAATTTTTTTATATAGGCTTTGACTTTTCGTAAATATCTGATAAAATTCTTATGTATTTTAGAAATAAAAAGGAGGCATAGTAGTTATATAATTAAAATAATTTTCGCCCACACGGGCGTAAAGTGCGTAGGTTCTATAAAGTTTGGTAGGAGTATGGGAGCTATTACGCCTATTAGGCGTTAAGTAGTACTTTATGCCCGCTGACTGAATATTTTTAAGTAGTTACGAAAAGTTGTATTATTTAGTCAAGTTAACTTATGGGTACTTGACTACAATAAATTGATTTCAGTACTTTCTTGTGTTTAATTTGTATAGAAGGATGAACAAATTTTAGTACATTTCTGAGAATAGTCATACAGTTGTTTCCGAGAGTTGTTTGCATTACTTGACTATCGATAATTGATTTCACAACTTTCATTTGTTTGATTTGCAATGAACAATTGAATGTACTTACTTACATATAATTTGTTCAGCATACAATGACTCAAAGAAGTAAAAGACTTTTTCACTGGCATTTATTTGATTTCTTTTAAAAAAACATAAATATTATTATTTTATAGATTATACAGAAAAAACGTCTATACTTGCCTTATTTTATACTTTCGTAGAAAGTTTTATATTGACAATAATATTATTGGTACAGTCATGAAAAAAATTATTACCATTTGCAGAGTGCTTATTGAATAGATGAGATTCGAATAAATAAAAGTTATTTGTACAGTCATGAAAAAAATTCTTACCATTTGTAGAGAGTGGTTATTGAATATATGAGATCAGAATAAATAAAAGGACTATATTATATGATCTTTGGAATGTTATATTAATTTTTTTTGGTAACGGTGAAATTTTTCGACCTCGAGATTTCGATGTTTTTCTATATTTCTGAGCTCTCGAAGTCGAGATATGCATTTTCTAGAAAATGTCTGTGTGTGTGTGTGCGTGTGTGCGTGCGTGCGTGCGTGCGTGCGTGCGTGTGTGCGTGTGTGTGTCTGTTGTGTGTGTGTGTGTATGTGTGTGTGTGTGTGCGCGTGCGTGCGAGCGTGCGTGCGTGCGTGTGTGTGTGTGTGTGTGTGTGTGTGTGTGTGTGTGTGTGTGTGTGTGTGTGTGTGTGTGTGTGTGTGTGTGTGTGTGTGTGTGTGTGTGTGTGTGTGTGTGTGTGTGTGTGTGTGTGTATGAGAACATGCATTAAAAACATATTTGTAATCAAATTTTAGAAGTTTTAATAATGGATTTAAAATTTATAACGTTTAAGTATTTGGTTAATGCGTTTACAATTATTTCAAGTCATTAAACTTTGAAAATACGAAATTTTTAAACGTCAGATTTGTATTTTTTCAGTTTTGTTTAAACGAATGGTTTTTTTTTTGTAATGCATTTCTAACATATTCAATATGGTGAAAATTGTTTGTTACACTTTTTTCAGCATCATAAAAAACTAACAAGATTTTCCATTAGCCAATTACAACTTTGTTTAGTTAAAATTAATTCAATTAGTTGAACTTTATCTTAATATTTAAGATCGGACTAAAAGGCAATTTTAGATACGAATTCATAAGAAAAGCAGAGGAAACAACTATTGCAATTCCCACTAATCCAGCTGAAGCTCACTGGCTACTATTTGGCACAAACCTAAAAATTCATTTGTTTTCTCAACAGTTTTATTGACTTAGAGGTAGTGAAAAAGTGTTACATTCTAAGAAGAAAGAATTTCAGTATGACTACTGATCCTGAGAAATATTTGGCCTAATTTTTTCAATACTTAAGAGAGAGAGAGAGACAGAGAGAGAGAGAGAGAGAGAGATTGCTGTATTTACAAAATGCAGCAATAATTATAAACCTTAGACCTTTTTATTATTTGAATTTCATGAAAATTAAATCGATCAAACTATTTTTTAAAGATTGTGGTATTAATGATATTGAAAACACCGTCAGCTCTCTAAAGCATGCCTCTGTCGAATCCCTGATCGGTCTACACGACGATCTCATTTAGGCTTTGCCTAGAATTTATCAGTTCGCAATTAGGGGTTGGATGTCTCATCCAAATTAATGCGGTACATCGAGAGTGGTTGGCGGAGGTTGCTCCGATTCTTAGATACTTGTAACGTACTTGTTCAATACGCTAGGATTGTTGCACACGTGCACAGCCCAACGATATAAGTGTTGACTGTCCGAAGCTATAAGTATTCTAGTCACAGTTATAATTTGGGGTGGTGGTATATCGTATTACTGCGCGTTTTCTCTTATTAATCTTCGCACAAGGTGCTTTGGACGTTTCAATATATCCATGTAGGCGTATACCTATTTAGCTGCTCTTTGAAAATGTCGAAAATAAAAACTAAAAAAAAAAAACAAAAAAAAAACGCTGCCAATTCATTGGCAAATAGCTTCCTCAAACTAAAGTAATTGTTCTATTACATTGATTGTTTACATCAGTATATATTTGAATAATTGCTATTTATCAACGTGCGTGTGTTTAACATATTTTATTTTTTCTAAATTATTTTAAAAAATTAACTTTAATTTTTAATTTTTTAAAAATTTATTTTCTTAGTGTTATTTCTTTAAGTCTGATTAGAATGTACTTTTCGTCGCTTTTTTAATAATTATTTGTCATTTATTGTGTTTACATAAAAATGTTATTTTTTTGAAATTATGAAAATATTTTTAAATAAATGTTAAAAAAAATGGTAACGAACTCGGTTCGAAGATACAAAACAGTTATCTGTGTGCCAAATTTCTAATCGATTGGTTGATTTTTACTCCTGTTATCGTAGGAGAACGAAAACGTACTTTTTCTCTACAATAATTTTTTTTCTCGAAAACAAGTGAAGATAATCTCTTGAAATTTTAGCTAAATATTGTACTAGATAAGTGTAATAAGTGGTCAAAATTTAAAGTCGATAAATTACATGTTTTTCAGAAATAAATAAAAGACGTATAAACCACATTATCATTAATAACAAATGACAGACTAAAGATAATTTAAATATTAGAAAAAGAAAGTTTAGGTAATTTAAAGACCTTTCAATACAAATTTATGATGTTAAGTAATACTAGCTGTAACATTTTTAAAAATCGAAAAAAAGAAAAATTCAAAATCGTTTTTTGGTTATAAAAAAAAGGAATATCAATAAAAACGAAAAATAGCTGTGTCATTCAAAATATCCTCCGAAATGGTGAGAAAAACATCCGATGAAAATCTGTCGAATGGTTCAAGTTATGGCGCGTGCACACACACACACACACACACACAGCCACACCCAGCCACACACACGAACACGGACACGGACACGAACATTTTTTTGCTCAAAAACGACGAACTTTAGTGCCCAAATTCTTAAAACATGTTTTTAAACATTTGTTGTCTCAAAAATTTTTTTTAACCGTCATAAAGCTTTTTCTTTGAAAAAAAAAATTCCGAAACATGGAATTTATACCTGTTTTTTAAAAAATACTTAATTGGAAAAACTTTATTTATTTATTTATTTATTGATCCAGAGTATCACATACATTACATTATTACATAGTAACCCTGCAGAGGGAAATAAATTCCCTGTTTGCAGGTCCGGAGTATACTTAATACTAATAGATTCCTTAAACCTAGTACTACATACTAAATCTTAAAACTATTTGGTAAATCATCTTCATTTTTTAACAACATTATAAAAATTTATACACAGTAATAAACAGTAATAAATATATATGTTCTATGCTTGATTTGATAAAGTATCAAATCTTTTCAAGGAAATATAAGGATCATTCTCACGGAATATTATTCGTAATCCATTTTTTTAACTTGTAATTAGTGGCTCTTTTGTCTATTTCTAACGTTTTGAACTCGTTTGGCAGTAGATTGAAGGTCTTTATTGCAGTTATATAATTGTTTTTATCGCTCACTCTTTTATCCATTTTTGGCAATATGATAGCTTTATATCTAGTCTTACTATTTGAGTTTGAAAATAAATTTTTCATTTCGTTGTAATGATATTTTAAACAGTCCCATGTGTATAGTTGCTTAATATTCATTGGTTTATTTTGAACGAAAGTGTTTTTGAACACTAGTTTGAGTAATCTGTTTTGTATATTTTGGAGCAAATGTTGATTGTTTTTATAGACACCACCCCAAGCTATTATCCCATAATTGATAACACTGTGAAAAAAGGCATAGTAAATAACTTTTAACGTATTTATTTGCATAAATTTATTGATTTTGTAGAATAAGAAACTTAAGTAGCTTATTTTTTTAATTAGGTAGTTAATTTGTTCATCCCATTTTAGATTGTAATTAAAATTCACTCCTAAATATTTACACGAGTCCACTCTCTTTAGTTTTTCTTTGTTAATAAAGATATCAACATTTTGTGGAACACTGTCGCAGTAATTCCCGTAAGTTATATAAACAGTTTTACTTATATTTAAAGTTAATTTATTCAATGCGAGCCCTGTTGCTACTTTTTTAGATTTTGATTCATTTCCTTTTCTACTTCTTTCCATGTTTTACCCGCCGATATAACTGCTGTATCATCAGCATACGATAAAATTGAGTTTTCTGGCATCGTTGTCAGTAGATCATTTATATATATTATAAAAAGCAGTGGGCCTAGGATTGTTCCTTGTGGCACTCCCATAGTTACTGTTATCGGTTCACTTCTGCTTTGGTCAATTCTTACTATCTGCTTTCTATTTGATAAGTAGCTTTTCATCAATTCGTAAGCATTGCCTCTTATCCCGTATGCTTGCAGCTTGAGTAGTAGTATATTATGATCAACCGTATCAAAAGCTTTGGCAAGATCTAGAAATGCGACTATTATTGGCTGATTTTTATCTAAGTTATTATAAATTATTTTCGTAATATAGCTTAAAGCATCTTTGGTTCCTTTGCCTTTTATGAATCCAAACTGTTTTTCGCTTAATATTTTGTGTTTGTTAATAAAACTAAAGATTCTTTTGTATATGACCTTTTCAAAAATTTTGGCGATATTCTAAATTAAGGATATAGGTCTGTAGTTTTTAACTAATAATTTTTTCCCTGATTTGTAAATTGGTATCACTTCAGCAGCTTTAAGGGCATCTGGCCATATTTACTTTTCAATGCATTTATTGAAGATGTGTCCAAGGGATCAGCTATATGATCAGATATTGTTTTAAGTGTCTTAGAATTTATCTTATCAACTCCCCCATTCTTGAATTTCAAATTTTGGATAATTCTTTTAATTTCGAGTTCATTTGTAAAATTTAGAAATATTGAATTTATGTTGCGTGGTGGTAATTGAAAAGAATCGTTACTTGGAGCAATAATTTTGTCACTCATTTCTTTGCCCATCCTGCCGTAATAGTCATTCATGATATTTGCAATTTTAGATGGTTCTTTTACTCTCTCCATGTTTTCATTATAGATTTCACGTATAATATTGTCTTTTTTACCTTTGTTGCCAAGTTTGGAATTTATAATTTCCATAGCTGCCTTGGATTACCTGAGTTTTTTTCTATAAGTTCCTTATCATATTTTATTTTGGCATCTTTTATAACTTTGTTTAGGCATTTTACATAGTTTTTATATTCATTTTGTAATCTATCGTTCATTGGATTCTTTTTGAGTTTTTTATACAATTCGTCCTTTTTTTTACAAGATTTTCGTAATGCACTAGTAATCCATTCTTTTCTAGGTGCATACTTGACTTTAGCCTGGTTCCTTATTGATAGTTCTTGACAATGTTTTATTTCATCTATAAAAAGGTCTATTGCTTCGTTTGGATCCTCGATATGCTTGTAATCCTCCCAGTATTTTTGATTTGCTATAATAGCTATTTTTTTATAGTTTAATGAATAACTAGTTTTCTTATTCTCCATGCCTGCGTCCATTAGTGGTTTTTTTATGTCTATGAAAAGCGGGTAGTGATCAGTAATAAGTGTCTTTAATTTGAAAGTTTTAGTGTTGATTGAGCTAGTTTTTATATAAATATTATCTATACATGTTTCACTATCAGTAGTTATATCATATGGTCTAGTCGTATCAATAAAGCCAGGGTAAAAACCATTTTGAAGAAAATTATATAAAAAATTCTGACTAATGTTGTCCTGTAGCATTATGTTAATATTAAAGTCACCTATTATCAGGTGGTTTTTAACGTTTCTCTTTTGATGCAGATATTGATTTACTTTTAGAGTGAACTCTGTATTATGCAGATCATGTGATCTGTACATAGCTGAGATTTCCAACTGACTATTGTTATTAAAGTTTATAATTGTATTTAGTATTTTTAGCCTACCCAGCTCTTTTACATTCGTTGTCTGATTTACATCTTTTTTTACGTATACGACTACACCATCTGATTTGTTAACATGGCTATGGTTGTAATATATATTGTATCCATTTAGTCTGTAATATGGTGCTCTAGATTACCGGTTTCAGCACATACAATTACATATGGTTTGATTTTGAGCCTTTTAATCAAGATTTGCAATTTATCAAAATTAGTTTTTAAACCTCTTATATTCATATATAAGATCAGATTATATGTTGCTTTTCTATCTTGATTAAGAGACTTCAAATCATTATATGTAACTTTCCGTTTGTACAATTGTTCGTGTATATCTTCTAATACCTCACGATTCTGCACCATTTGTTGCACTTAGTGTTGTTGGCGTTGCATTTGGGCTGTTTCCTGTGCTGGAAATACTTCCTGTAGTTCGGCTCGCTGCCCTCTGTCTTTGATTCAGCGTGAGCAATGATGGTCTTGTTAATGTTTCCGTCGGTACGGCAGGTCTGCTAAGTTGATTATCTTCAGTTGCACTCTGTTGTAGTCGAGACGGCCTTGCCGGTTTCCAGGTCGGTATTTCAGGCTTGATACGGTAATCAGTTGCATCTATATATTTTTTATCTTGTTTTTTAGTATTTCACATTTGCTCATGTCGTATGGAGAATGATTAGTGTATAATTTTGTTTTGTATGTATTATTACTAAAGATACAGTTAGTGCATTCTGTTTTGGCGCTGACACATTTATTTGTTTCATGGTTACCTGTACATTTTGTGCATATTTGTCTGTTTCTACATTTGCTTCCATTATGCCCTAACCTCCCACAGTTGTAACATGGTGAGATGTTTATTAGATCATAGACCATACACCTTTGATGTCCTACAAAAAGTCTCTTACCGTTTTCTCTGATCTTCTTGTATATCTCGGGTAGTATTTCCATTATAATAGAACTGAGTTCTGTTTTTTCGTTTGTGTACATATGTAGGACAGTACCATAGCAGTTTGGGTCAGCAAAGTTTCTAGAGTTTATATCATGTTCAATTTCTTTCATGTCCATCTTTGTGAAGTTGTCTATTCCAACTATTTTTATTTTTGGATTATTTAATTTTTCAGCAGCAATCTCACACTTTGGTAATTTTCTTGTAAGTACTTTTCCAGCAGTTTCTACACTCAATGTTCATACAGTTAATTATTATATCACTTTTATTTTTGGTATATACAGTTTTGATTTGCATGTCTTTTTCTTTCACTAGATGTTTCGTAACTGTATCTAAAACATCACCATGTTTATATTTACCAATTTTAACGACGATTTTTGGTATCTTTTTCGGTTGTATCTGTATCTCCTTTGTCTCCTTCGTCGTTTCAGCGAAAGATTTTTTTGTAAAATGGTTATCTGTTTCTTTTTCTTTATTAACTTCAAGCAACTCGTGCAATAGTTTATTTTTATCTTGCAGTTCTTTATTCAGTTGTTTTAATAACATATTTTCAGCTACCATAACCTCATTTTCACTTATATTATTTTTTTTTATACCTTGTACTTTTATTGTCTTTTCTTCTAGCTCCTCTAGGATTTCTCTTCATATTTCATCGGTTTGCTTCATTTTAATATGAGCTATTATCATTTTCGCTGTCTCACTCAAATTTTCCTCTTTCTCATTCTCCTCGTTGTTGGTTATGTTATCCACGTGCACATGCTCCGGGCAGATCACTAAGTTATCTCCTATGTCTTTTGTGTTGCTCAATCTATAGAAATCACTATTATGATATGCATTTCCACATATAATACAAATTACCGTTGCCAACGGTGTTTTTGAATGACATTTGTAATATTTTGTACTACTCTTATCGGGAGGTCGATTCCTCACCGTCGCCATCTTGACATTTTTGTACTGTAAGTGAATTGTAAGTGAATTATTAATCGACTGCTTGCAGTATTTTGCAATAAACCGATATGCGAATATTTTCAGAAGAGTCAACATCACTCTCGTACTATATATAATGGACTGCAAAAAATAATAGTCAATTTTTCGTCACCATACTTAATTGGAAAATCTGTAAGTAAATTATTAATCGACTGCCTGCAATACTTTGCAATAAACCGATTGACGAATATTTTCAAAAGAGTCAACATCGCTCTCGTACTATATATGTTGGACTGCAAAAAATAATAGTCAATTTTTCGTCACCAATTTCTCAATTATGCAGAAGCAAAAAAAAAGAGAAGCATTTTTTACTGTACTAAGCTACAATGTGTATAGGTAATTCTTGAGAATTTCGTCAATTTAACGGCACAGAAAACCCAGGAAAAAATAATCCATATATACGGTCATATATGACCATATATGACCAATCTATATTATATTGCCATCTCCTATACAAGGCGAACAAAGAAGGAAGATAGGTATTCGATGAATTACTGACAGCAAGAGAGATAGAAGAAAGATGGGAGAAAAAGGAGATACAAAGGTGAACAAGCAAGAACGTGCAGAAAGAGAGTAGAGAGAAATGTAAAGAAGAGTGAAGCAAGAAGAATGAAGAAGAAAGAAGAACACTAACACAAACATAGCACTACACTACTACAATTATTTAATTATTAAAAGTAAAAATAACTTAAGGTTTATAGTTTTTTGTTAATTAGAAAATTTGTTTTTTATTTTATTTATTTATTCATTTTAAAGTTATCACACAATCACAAACACAAACACACACACTGACACAAACAAGACCGAACTACGGAACGAGCCAAAGAAAGTTATAGAGAAATATTTTTATACTTTCATATAAAATTTATAAAACTATGTATATGAACAAATGTTCAAATAAAGCTTATTATTATTACTACTGACAATAAGAATGATTTACAAATTTTGGGACTCACTGTTTGTGGGATCAAAATAATCGGCAGTTGCTGTTGGGTCTATGCCCTCTCGTGGTTAGATACTCTCCAAAGCATCCTTGCCAGCTGAGTCCTTGCGTGAGGCGGTATTCCATCGATCCATATTTTCGGAGTACCCACTCCTTGATCTTTGGTATGAGCGTATGCGTCCATCTCCCATCCTTCGACGAGTCCCATTCCTCTTGCCATCTCTTGAAAAGGGTCTCTTTTGCTCTCCCCCGTAAGATGTTCCTCTCTTCTTCGGGCAAGTGTCCTTGTCTTTGTCGGTACTCTTCCTGTTTGACCCATATTCCTTTCTTCTCAAGAGTTAGCAACATGATCGGAGGAACCCCTTAAAATACGTTGGCCGCGTCTCTTGACAGTCACCACCTTGCGCTGCACCGCGCCCATATGTTTGTCAACTAAATATGCAGGAATGTAATGTGCCTAAGTAGATGTCTCATACAACTGGATCACCTAATGGGAGACTAGCAACTCGACACGGGTGTGTGTGCGTGTGCGTGCGTGCGTGTGCGTGTGTGTGTGTGTGTGTGCGCGTGTGTGTGCGTGTGTGTGTGTGCGTTCGTGTGCGTGTGTGTGTGTGTGTGTGCGTTCGTGTGCGTGTGTGTGTGAGTGTGTGTGTGTGCGCGTGTGTGTGCGTGTGTGTGTGCGTTCGTGTGCGTGTGTGTGTGTGCGTTTGTGTGCGCGTGTATGTGTGCGTGTGTGTGTGTGCGTGTTCGTGTGCGTTTGCGTGTGTGTGTGTGTGTGCATGCGTGCGCGTGTGTGTGTGTGCGTGCGCGTGTGTGTATGTGTGTGTGTGTGTGCGTGCGTGTGTGTATGTGTGTGTGTGTGTGTGTGTGTGTGTGTGTGTGTGTGCGTGCGTGCGTGTGTGTGTGTGTGTACGTATACCGTTTATTGCGGTGCTTTTGTTATTAACAAAAACGTGTTTTTTTTAAGCTTGTAACTCCAAAACTGAACGGTCAATTTTTTTGAAAAAAATCACGATACTGCAGAATATAAATAGCTATAATCTGTAAAAATTTTAATCCATTCTGTCGACTACTTTTTGAAAAAAAAATTAAAAAATGAAAAAACGCGTTTTGTATGAAGCACGTTTACTTTAGTAAAATTGACTTAATCGCTTTGAAATTTCTTGTAGAGGTAGATTTTGGATAGCTCTAGGCTAAGTTCTTTGGACGAAGTGATTGGTCAATAAATTTGAGGTTTTGACGCTAAAATTTTTTTAATCTTTTTTTTAAATCGAGATTTCTCAAGATCGGTTGGATGAATCAGCTCTTATAGACGATTTTGTGTGTGATATAGATAATATATGTGCGAATTTTCATCAACATCGTTCGATTACTTTGACATTTGATATTTAAAATTTTCGTATTTTGCAAAGTCATTTTCTTTGTCGCATGATAACTAGAGAAAACAAAAATTGGTTTAATCATGTTGAAATTGTGTGGAGATATAGAGTTTATATATTATCGTATAAGTCTTTTAGGTAAAAGAGTTGTGTCATGATTTTTAGAGATATTTAAGGTTAAAAGTTTTTGACGGTTTTTTTCAAAATCGTAATTTCTCAACGACGACTTCATTTATCAGCTTGAAGTTTATAGACTATTTTGTACACGGAAAACATTTTGCACGTGTAGGGACGTTGGCTTGGCTGTGCTGCACGGTTCCGGCACCAGATTTCAGGTGCCAAGCTATCGTGATCGTCGAAGCCAACGACGTACGCTTCATGTATGGGTCACTGCATCGTATCGGCGCCACGAGGCGAGCCACCGACAACAACACTGACTATTGCGGCGTGTGAATTTCCGTACCGCGGCACAGCGATTGCGAATGCTGTTGTTTATAGGAGGCCCGGCTCTTTTTCTGGCATTACACTTGCGTTTTTTGCTGTACAATAATTATTCGCAAGTACATCAAGAGTGACTTACGGATCAAGGGGATGGATAAGTTTGTCTCGGAAAAATTGGCCGATTGGGGGTTAGGAGAGGTCAAAGTTCTCTTTCAATGTAAGTACATGCATACATAACCTATATTTTACTTGCTTTATTTCGTAAAATTAGTTTCAATTTTATAACGCAGATCACGATGTCAACCAAGAAAATTTTTTTACTTTAAGTCAAAAAAATATTGATAATATTATACCTGAAACTCAGCTTGAAAATAGAGTTATTTTTAAAAGCAATTTTGAAGATGCAATGTGCGAAAGAATAGCAAATAGTAGTCTAAATGCTAAACAAATTGACGATACAGTTGACAATACATCGTCTATTGATGATTGTATAGAGTTTGAAGTAAGCAAAAAATTATCCGTGACAACCGCATTTATTGTATTAAACGTAAGTATACTTTTTTTATTAACAAAACATTAGGTACACAAAAAGAAATTCTTATTAAATAACGCGCGTCACACTATACAGTGATAGCCACCGCGGCGCACAGTAAGTCGGCACCGTCCTTTTCGGTGCCGATGCAGCAGCCTTCTTAGCGGTGCGAGAGCACCGTGCGAAACAGTGTCGCTCAGCCTAATAACACGATGCTTCCCGAGCATCGTCCCTACACGTGCAAAATGTTTTCCGTGTATGCGACATAAGCAATACCTGTGTAAAATTTCATTCAGATTATATGGTTAGTTTTTGAGATATTTGATATTTAAAATTTTGGTATTTCTGGAAATAACTTTCTATGTCGCACAATAACTAGAGTAAAATTTAATTACTTTGAAATTTGATGGAGGTGTAGAGTTTGTATATTGTTTATTACATGAATTGCTAGGGTAAGACAATTAGTTTATAAATTTCAGAGATATTTGAGATTAAAACTGTTAAAACTGTTTTAGCCATCTTTTCAAATCGTAATTTTTCGGCAACGGTTTTATGTATGTTACCAGAACATGGAAATGACGCGCGATACGCGCGCATGTTGTTTACTTGCTTTTGTTTTCTATTGAGGTTAATTTACAGCGAACTCTGCAGAAACATGAAATTAGTCAGATACGCTGACCAATTATTTTGAGTTTGAACTAATTTTTCGAATAATCACGGTTTGAAGTGAATATAGTAAGAGTTACCCTCTCTCAATTTTGAAATAAAAATTTTAAAGTTGAAACGGTTGTGCTTGATGGGCATATAATTTTATATATACTCACTCTGTCTTTAGAAATTTATGTAAATGTTTTTATTAGCTGCCACTGATATTTGCGTTTACATAATATTTTATTTGCTTCTATTTTTTATGAAGATGGTGTAATACTTATACTTTATCATTAATCCTGTTTTATCGGCTGAACATGTCAAAATCATTAATATTAAAAATAATTATTTGTGTCTTAAACAAATTGAATAAAATAAGTGTGAAATAACCAAAAATTTTAAATAATAAGAAAAAAAAAATGGAATTTACAAATATTAATAAATTATTAAATCATTAAAAAAGTAAATTGGAATCGCCCAGTGAGATTGCAGGATTTTAAAATTGACTAGGCACGTTCGGAAAGAATCAACTTCCCTCGGGTGTAAATAACTGGAGTAAAATTGCTGTAATTTTTCATTTGTTGATAATATGAGTAAATTTATAATTTTACTCGGGTAAAACAGACCACAAGGGATAATTAAATTTAAGGTAGGTGACCGGACAATGCCGTCATAAAAATCAAAATATAGCAAAAATTGTGCTATAAGCATATTATATATGGTAGAAACTCCTCATTTATCGTTGTATACTATTGTGTAAACATTAACCCTAAATTTCAATCGTCCAAGGATTTTAAAATTGACTAGGCACGTTCGGAAAGAATCAACTTCTGTAGGGTGTACACTAATTTTTAAGAAAATTTAAAGAAAATCAATTTCCCGGTGAACTACCCTAAATTATATTTGAGTTTGAACTAATTTTTCGAATAATCGCGATTTAAAAAGTGAATATAGTAAGAATTACCCTCACCTAATTTTGAGATAAATATTTTAAAGTTTAAACGTTTATTGTTCACGGGCATATAATTATGTATACACTCATTTTGCCTTTACAAAATTATGTAAACGTTTTTATGAGCTGCCACTGATATTTGTGTTTACATAATATTTTATTTCTATTTTTTTATTAAGATGTTGTAAGAAATGGTACAATCAACAACAAACGATATTTTATTGAAAATATAAGAAGACGATGACGAAAATTATAACGGATCATAAAAAAAATCAGAATTGGAAGAATAAATTCAAATTTTATAATATGTACACAATTATTTATAATAAAGATACACAATTATTAAATAATAATATATTTATAATGTAAAAAATGGAGTTATTATATATGATTTTGAAAATATGAGTAAGTTGATCTCAGGGTAGATAGCAATTTTTTAATTTTATATTTTGAAATATTACTTTTATTTTAAATAAAATAAATGTCACATAACAAATAATTTCAATAATAAGAAAAAAACCGCTGCCAATTCATTGGCACGTAGCTTCCTCAACCGTAATTTGTTGATTCCTTTAATTAATTTTTAATAACAAAATTTATAATTTTTTAAAAGTTTATTGCATAATTATAATTAAATTCATTTATGAATATTAAAAATTGTTAATTTTTAAATTTATTTATTTATTTATTATTTATTTATATCAAATTTATATAAATTTTGAACTGATAAATAAAGTTATCATTTGAAATAGAAGTAAAATATCTATATTTTATAATAAAACAAATAGCTATCACGGTTTTTTTATTATTAACAAAAACTTTTTTTTTTATATTTCATAATTCATATTTTTTAAGAAAAAAAAATTTATAGCTATCATTGTTCTTTTGTTATTAACAAAAACGTGTTTTTTTAAAAAAGTTCATAACTTACAAATAAATTGTAATAATGCAGAATATAATGCATTCATAATGCATAATTCATAATTATAATAGATTATAATAGATATAATTTTTAAACATTTTAATTCATTTTGTTGGATGGTTTTTTAAAAATTAAAAAAAAATCATCGAATGCCTACTGAAAAAAAGTATAATGAATAATCATATTTTATATTTAAAATATATACTATAATTTGCCTTCTTAATAATAATCTTTGAAAGTATAAAATAAGGTATGTATATAAGTTTTTCCTGCAAACTGAAAACATAAAAAGAATGTTCATATGACTTTACAATAATTAATAGTATTGTTAAATTATCATCATACCTAAGAATATACGCGTTTGATTATATTATTTAAAAAAATTTTACTAATGTAATCATTTTATCGAGCTCCTTGAAGAAACATTCAAATTTAAAACTTTTGTGAATAACAATACTATCATCTACTAATGATATTAAAAATATACTATACTATAATAAACCATCATAACGTTATCACACTATGTAATTATTATTTTCTCTTAAAAAGTTGTGAAATATATTTAAGAAACATTTTACAAAAGTTTAAACTAAGACAAGTATTACTCACTCCCGCCCTCCCTCCCTTTATCACTCGCTCTCTCTCTCTCTCTTTCCCTCCCCTCTCTCACCCTCTCTCTCAACATCCGTGAAACTGAGTACCAAGAACTTTAATAAGAGCTTAAATATTTTTTTACCACAATCAACACGTTTTTTAAAAGGTATTTTTTAAGTACGTTAAATTCTAACAACACAATTTGTCTAGTCCTTTTATTTCTTTTAGTTTAATCTATTCAATAAGGACTCTCTACAAATGGTAATAATTTTTTTCATGACTGTATAAACTCTCCCTCCTTATCTTTCTCACCCCACTCTCTCTCGCTCCCTCCCTCTCTCTTAACATCCGTCAACCTGAGTACCAAAAACTTTAATAAGAGAACTTTTCAATTATCAAAAAAACAAGCAGCAATGGTTACTCGTAAAGAACTGACCATATGACTGTGTTCAGAGCGTTTCAAATTTGATAAAATTAAAGAACAAAATTTGTATCTGATACTGTTATGAAAATGGTAGGTGACATTAGAACTCAACTTCTTGGCCAACTTTGAGCTTCAAGTTTTCTAAATGCTCGAGGGCCGGGGCATATTTTCCTTATATCTCTAAATAAATAAATCTGTAATATAATGTAAATATAATTGAGTCTATTCTTACTTTTACATAAAACACATAGTGCTGATTCAAATCAACTTTTAAAGAAAGCAAAATATGTGCTGGCATGTAGAGGGATGTACATACATTAGAACCTTTGTTTTTGTCAGAAAGTTAGGCAGTGAATTTATGAGTCATGTCATGTGAAGTGTTGGTGCTATAAGCTTTTTATGAAGCATGGGGCCATAGCCATACTGGTTTGGTAATATGCATTCTGGAGTTTGGATTGCGTGCATAACATTTATCTCTGTATAAGTGTATATACATGGAGAAAAATTTCGTAGAAAAAATTACTATTTTCTATAGTACCCATGGGACAGACTCAAATTTTCATGAAAATTACTATAATTTATAGTAAAAATTGCTATAATTTTGTAACTTTTACTACACAAATACCAATTTTTACCATAAATTATAGTAATTTTCATGAAAATTTGAATCTGTCCCACGGTTTACTATATAAAAAATAGTAATTTTTCCAACACAATTTTTTTTTTCGTGTAATAATCTGATATATGATGAGAGATAGTTCATAAAGGCTCTTTTTAAACATTTTGTCAACATATTGTAGTGCATAATTCCAATCTCTATTTTTTCTCTATTTTTTATTGTAAGTACAATTTTATACAATATATAAATCTTTACGTATCAACTATTTTGTATTTAAAGTAAAATAACTGTTTATGTAAAAAAATCTCGGGATTTGAACCCGATTCGTCCGGACGAGAGTAGAGCGCTCTAACCACGGGGCTACCGATCTCACACTCACCCAGCCCAATATATATGCGTGATTTCCCGGAATGCCGGTATCACAGGGATCTACTATGCGCCGACTAGCGCCGAATCTGTAATCTCCGTTATACCTCCCACCCCAAACGCGACCTATCCTTAGGAGCGCAAGATACCTATAGGAGGCGCTTTTTAATTTTCTCCTGTCTCGGGAGGCCAGATCGGGATTAATTCCATCGATCTCGAGACTCACACTTATCTGTGTGCACTACTCTGCTTTGTGTGGAGAAATGATGTGCTCGATGCAGCGCGAAGTGCAAGTCCGATACACATTCGCTAATATAACTGACGAGAGACGCGGCGCGATCACCACCCGAGCCACGATTGCTGCATTGGGTCGGTCCATGTTTCTATACCCTATGGCGACCCTTCTCAGACTGGTATACGCGGTAGTAATCCTATCGTGCGATGCTGAAGTATTTATCACGTAAACGTATACACAACTACGAGGAAGAGGCGACAAGTAGTACTTTGCCTGTGACAATTATACCTGTGCACACAGTCATCCACGGGGTCAATTTTCGGGGGAGCGAGATGTGATGCGCAGCATGATGGGTGTGGGAGGAATAAATACTGAGGACCGAAGGTTCGAAAGCATCGGAACGTAAGTTTCCGATCGCGGGTTATTTTCGTTGGGCGCCACTGTAACGGGATTACAGATTTAGGAGAAACAGAAAAAAATAGGCGATGGCATCGGGATTTGAACCCGATTCGTCCGGACGAGAGTCGAGCGCCCTAACCACAAGGCTATCGATCGCACACTCACCCAACCCAATATATGCGTGATTTCCCGGAATGCCGGTATCACAAGGCTCTACTATGCGTCGACTAGCGCCGAATCTGTGATCTCCGTTATAATATATATATATATATATATATATATATATATATATATATATATCCAAAGGCGGAAGTCGGAAGAAACCGGAAGTCTGATGAAACACGGAGAAAATGAAATCGAAAACGGGACATAAAATTTTTCATTGCTTGATAACTCTAATATGAGAGCATCTATTTGCATGAAACTTTTTTTATACATAGTTACCAAAAATAGATCTTGTTTATACTTAATTGGAATAATATAAATGCGATTTAAAAACGCAGTGAATATTTCAAAATCTCGAGCACCCATTTCAATGTAAGAATAGCGCGGTCGACCCTCAGGCTTATTCTATACTTGCCTTCGAAGCGCTCCCGCGCTCCTTGATACATATAGGAACGATACATTAATTTGGAGGAAGCTATGTGCCAATGATTGGCAGCGGTTTTTTTTATCTTATTACATGAATTTTAACCTTCTTTTTTCATCTTTACTCTACGATGCGTAAAAAAAATAAATGGAACTTAATGAAGCCCCTTTGAGGGGCAGGCAGGGCACACGTGAGCGTAGGAAACAAAATTCTTTGAATTACTTTAAGTTCATTTACTTATTTGATTTCTAGATAATTTTATATCTTAATGTAATTGAGAGCCTTGGATCAATTTGAGAACCCTCGCGATAATGATATTTATGTTACTGAAAAATACTTAATTTTTGTTTTGTACGCAATAAAGAAATGACTCGAAATATATGGTTTTTGCTGATTGTAAATTTATTATATTTTATTTACAACTTATTAATTATTTTTATACAAATCTATATATATATATATATAGAGAGAGAGAGAGAGAGAGAGAGAGAGAGAGAGTTCTTGGCAGCGCGATTGGCTCGTTAGTGTCTTCCTCGCGGGGTCGTGACTTCGTCCTCACTTGTCTTGCTAGTTGGTCTACTTCTTTTGGTGGTCCGTACCCTCTCGTCCTCTTTCGTTGTTGGTACTCTCCGTTGTGCATCCCGGGTTCCCATATTTATACTCGTCTCCGGCTGTCTTTGAGTGGGAATAGAAATGCGGATATTATTAATTGATCTTGATTGGGAAATTCGGTATCCACCTCAGCTTTTTGCCAATGGTCAAGGTGCTGGAAAGTTCTGTGCCTCGTGGATTGCTGACTCTCGTTCGAGCCTTGCCGCGCTTCCACGTTTACCGAGGCCTATTGTGGCGGTCATTGTCCCGTGAGTTGTTGACTCGCCACTGCATTCTCGGGCTCGTATGAGCTTCTATTCGTAACAATATGTATATTTTATTTCTTAAGGGAATCGATGAAATAATGAGTACACAAGATAATTTAATTCATTCTGTGCAACGTTTCGGTAATACAATTATTACCTTTATCAAGCACATATTATTTGGTGTAGTCAAGGGTATAAAGTACGGAATAATTATAAGCACAAGTATTGATCTCCAGTCCTTCTTATCAATACTTGTGCTTATAATTATTCCATACTTTATACCCTTGACTACACCAAATAATATGTGCTTGATAAAGGTAATAATTGTATTACCGAAACGTTGCACAGAATGAATTAAATTATCTTGTGTACTCATTATTTCATCGATTCCCTTAAGAAATACAATGAACATGAGTGATAAAGTCAACTACGTATATTTTATTGTTTGTTTTCCTATTATTGCACTAATTAGTTTGACGCCATCTGGCTCTGATTTGGCTCGGGACTTTATATAGTCACTTTCATTCTCTAGTATGCAATTATTTATAACCATTTTACAATAATAAATTCGACTCTAACGAAAAAAAGTTATTTGGGTAATCTTCGTGATTTTTTCCGTACACTTTATTGGAGCAGCCCGTTTTTCAAAATAACGACTTTCGGCATAATTTGTTTAAATAATTTTTTATTAACAATTGCAAATATCAAATAAAAAAAACTTACATTTTATTTTTTTAGTTGCCTATTGTTAAATAATGTGCCGTGATCGGATAAAATAAACGACTTATATATATTGAACGACTTATATACTAGAAACTAGTTAAACTATTTTTTAGAAGTGATCTAAATTTTTCAAATTTATTTCTCCCTAGAGCCTTGTCTGCTATAATATTGTCTGCTTCGGCTGAAAATAATGCAGACGGGGGGATTTGGGAAATAAAATTGAGAAAGATTAGTAGTGGTTGGGGTTTGGAAAGGATCGTCATCCCGGTGGCGCAAATGGTAGCGTAGCTGCCCGGTATGCAGAAGGTTGTCGGTTCGATTCAATCTGGGCCGTTTTTTTTTCGTTCTCATTTTTTATCTTATACGTTTACCTTCCTTTTCCATATCGTTTAAAAATTATTGACTGCACTTTAATTATTACAATATTGTGCATAATTCTTGACTGCTACTTATTGTTTCAAATAGCTTCTAAAAATTTAAAGATGTATTTAAACACATATACAGAAAAGAAGTGATTGATAAGTTAGTTACCTTCCTTATCTTTCACCCTAAATAGCCGTTAGATTCACTTATTAAAATAAGATTTAACTTTACTAAATCTTTCATTGCAAATTTATTTAACAATTCGGTTTTCAACTCATCTATTCTTTTTTCGATTTTTCCACAGGTTAATAAATCATCTACAAATAGAATTAAGTATAGTGTTTCGTTTCTCTCATATTTTATGTACAGGCAGTAATCACTCTCACTCTTTTGGAATCCTAATTCAACTATATCGACGCTCCCTACGAAAACTATCACCTTTTTTGGCCTCCTCACGAAGACTAGCACATTTCAGAAAACTGCAACGAAAACTAGCATAACTCACGACTTTGCCGCGAATACTAGTACAATTGGCGAGGTTGCCGCGAAAACTAGCATCATTCACGAGTTTGCGCCGAATAATAGTACAATTCGTAAGATTGCGACGAAAAGTAGCACGATTCGCGAGTTTGCGACGAAAAGTAAGACGATTCGCAAGCTTTCCGCGAAAACTAGCACTTCGCGTCACCGTGTTAATTTACATAAGAGGCAGTGGAATGTGCTAGTCTTCGCCGCAATCAAGCGGATCGGGCTAGTCTTCAACGCAAATCAACGGGGCGTGCTAGTCTTCGCGGCCAACGCTGAAATGGACTAGTCTTCGTGGAAATCTGAATCGTGCTAGTTTTCGTAGGGAGTGTCGATATAATCGTCGAAGCACTCGTACCCAGCTCTTGGGTTTTCTCTCAATCCATACAATGCCTTATTTAATTTATTCCCCTCTCTACTATAATGGCCACTTTATAAGCGGGTCAGAAGTGGCGTCTGATTCCCTCTTTTACTTTATTCCCGCCTATGTGGGAATAAAGTAGCATAGTCTAATTTTGTACGTTTATGGTGAATTGGATTAAAACTAACAAAATTATAACACATAAATAACTTTTCAAATCTATGAAATGGCCATAGTGGAGCTGGGAATAAAGTACTACACCGGGTCTTCGCGAGCTACCCTCGCAGGGGGAACGATCGCTACCCAGTTATTTCTCAAATCATTGCTTAAGTAATTGCTCAAGCAATTACATAAGTTATTACTTAACAATTATCTTCAACATTTGAGTAACGAGTTAAGCAATTGCTTAAGTTGTTGCTTAAGACATTACTTAAATAATTAGTTAAGTAATTACTTAAATAATGAACCAAAAATTTAAATAATAACTCCAGTAATTGCTTAAGTAATTTCTTAAGTTATTACTTAATTTTTCTTGATAAGTCCATAAGTTATTGGTTAAGTAATTTTTCAAGTAATACTTAAGTTTTGAGTTTTACAAACAAAATACGATCTCGAGTTAAGTGGTATGGTACAAAATTTAGCCTTTTGTTTACCTATGAACCGATATTTTACTGAAACAAACGAATCAGTTACTTGTGGGGTTTGTTTTATCTTAAAAAGAAGAAAACAGCAAAAATATAAAAAAGGTTTAAGAATAAGAAGAAAAACTGATAAGAATTTTTCCATCGGTCTTACAGTCTTACAAATTAAATTAAAATAATTAATATTTATGGCAGTCAGATTGCCCTTGTTTATAATCACCCCCGCAGAATCTGAAATAAAAACTTAATTAAAATCTGGAAAAAACTTTGTTAGCAAAGGACGATCTGACTGCCCACCACCACCACATTGTCCGACGTTTCGAGCCTGCTCCGGCTCCTCCTCAGGGACTGAAATAAAACCCGCGATACACCTCCTTATATACCATGCACCCATACCCCCTTCTTTTCTCTTACCCCACCACCCGCTACATTCCCCTCTCCAACTTGCCATTCTCACTTAAATTAATAAAGAATGATAAATGCTATCTAATTTACTTGACTCTATCATTAAATTTACATTATTCCGATTTCTTAGAATGTGAATACTTTCAAGGCTTTCCCTCTTATATTTATTCTTAATCCCCTGTTCCAAAATATCCACACTCCCAAAATCGAAAGAATGCAAACTATTTAAACAATGTTCTTTCAAACCCGATGTACAACTTGAGCTGCGTAAACTATATTGATGTTCATATATTCTCTTTTTCAAATATCTACCCGTTTGACCAATATAACAACCATTACAATCCCTACAATTAATTTTATAAACAACTCCCGATTTCAAACATTTATCATCCTTGTCTTTACAATTACTAAATAACCTTTCTAAATTATTATCATTTCTAAAGAAAACTTGAATATTATGTTTACTAAAAACCCTTCTAATCCTTTCCGACAAACCTCTAACATATGGTAAACTAAAATATGCATTCTTTCCATTTCTATTCCTTGTTTGATTATCTAACCGCTGCTTCAATCCACCATTATAAATTTCCCACACTCTCTCATCAATCATTTTATCAATAAATTTTACGGGATAACTATTTTTAATAAATGTTTCTCTAACTAAATTTAAATTCTTTTTCCTAAAATCTTTATGTGACAATTTAATCGCTCTGTCAATGACACCTTTGATCGCACCTGTCTTGTTTCCGAATTGGTGGTGAGAATCAAAATTTAAAAATCTACCTGACCATGTAGGTTTTCTATACCAATCTAATTTCACTCTATTATTATTACCTCTAATGACTCTAATATCTAAAAAACTCAATTGATAATCTTTCTCAACTTCTTTTGTGAATTTAATTCTATCATGGATAGAATTAAACACATCCACCATTTCATCCACAAAACATTCTGGTACAACTGCAAAAATGTCATCAACATATCTTTTAAAAATAATTGGCTGAAAAACCAACTTAGACAAAGCAATACTTTCCAATTTTTCCATTACTAAATTGGCTATAACAGGTGACAAAGGTGATCCCATTGGACAACCATATCTTTGTTCATATAGACTATTATCAAAAGAAAAAATTGTGTTTTTAAAAACCAAATTAAGTGCCTTTATAAATTCATCTTTTGTTAAACTAGTATGTACTTTAATTTCAGACCATTTATCTTGTATAATATCATTCAACAACTCTAAAGGTATATTTGTAAACAAAGATACTACATCCAATGAAACCATCCTATGATCATTCGGAATAATAATATCTTTCATTATACCATAAAAACTCCAACTATCTTTAATATATGAATTTGTTTTACCCACTATCTTGAACAATATATTAGACAAAAATCTAGCAAGTCTATACGTCGGAAAATTTATCGATGATATTATTATTCTATATGTCAACTGTTCTTTGTGAATCTTAGGAAGCCCATAACATTTAGCTACAGTGCCATTTTCACATTTTAAATATTTAAACATACTATCTTTAATATAAGCTTTTGTTTTCCAATGCATCAATAATTCTTTCAATTTATCTTGTAGTCTATTGATATGTGGATTCCTAATTTTCACATAAGTGGTATCATCCTCCAACATAAGTTGAATTTTATTAATATAATCCCTTTTATCTGAAACTACAGTTACATTTCCTTTATCTGCTTTTTGGAAGATCATATTCGGATTCTCTCTCAAGAATTTCTTCGTTATTTTTAATTCATGGAATAAATTACTGTTCAAATAATTATCAAATCTATGTTCTCTTTTAAAATTATCAACAACTTTAACTAAAGAACTCCTACATTCTTTTTTAAACTCCAGATTAAAACTACTCATACTACTTTCTACCTCAGCGATGATATTCTTGATCGGAAGAGATTTACTTGAATATGATATTCCAAATATAGCACCCTTTGACATGATATTTACCACTTCTTCTGGTATTACTTTGTCAGTTAAATTTCTAAACCAATCCTTATTAACATTGTTAGTTTGATTGACCTGAGAGTGTTTTCTATGCTTTAAATATTCAAATTTTCTTTTTAATTTACTCCTATGGTTATATTTTACTTTTTCAAAGTGCCTCTTTTGACCACGAAAAAATTCTTGCAAATCATTCTGTTCTATTTTATTATATAAATATCTTTCAAGCTCTAATAAATATTTATTCAAACGATTAATTTCAAAATTCAAATCTCTAATTTCTAAGTTAAGTAATTTATTTTTGAAAAAGAAAATATTTTTCCGTAGATCATAAGAAACTCTTTTATTGTAATCCCGATAAAAACCCTTATCATCAAATTTTTTTCCAATATGTTTAGGAAAAATATTTGATTTTTTACACCTTAGAAGAAAAGTGAGTTGCTCCTTTAAAATTACAATCCTTAAAACCATTTTAATAATAAGAAGAAAACATTTATTGCAATAAATGAGATATGGATAAAGTAATGAGGACTTTCATTTGTGAACATGTAAGTAATTTTGAAGTATAGGTATTGGGGTTAATTTTTTCAATTTCTTTTCCTACCTTATAAAGGAAACTTTGTAAAAATAAAATTTTTTTTGTCTGAAAGTACCACTTTTGATCCCGACGCCCGATCGTGAAGTTTGTATTTTCGGCCTGGCCAGGCAAAAAAAATCGTATACGTAACACCGGCATAAAGAGGACTATCCCAGAGCACATGTTTGCCGCCTTCGCCTTCGGCTCGGGTGGCAATTTGCGCATGCTCTGGACTGGCCAACTCTGTACCTCCTTAGTTGCGTAATATACCTACTATAAGTTAAGTTAAGGCGGTCTTACACCTATAAGCCTTTCTTGCCAAAATTACCTAAAAAAATGATAAAAAATATTATTATAGCAAACTAATCAAAATATATTGTAAATATAACTTATTTTGAATAAAATGAGCCAAAGCGGAGATCCTTAAACTCATTTTATCCTCAGTTATAGCATTTTCAAGAAAAACAGTTTGTCGTAACCTCTTTCTGACACCACATGATGGATTTTCATGGGGCAAGATGCAAATTGTTCCTAATCTATGTAGTTATGGGTCTAAGAGTTGCAAATTTAAGATTTTCATGTGTAAGTAACTTTCCATGCTAAAAACCCTAAAAATTAAAAAAAATGGAAAAAATTATTGCAATAAATCAATTTTTGCCATGAAAAAAGTACTTATACATAAAAACTTTGAAATTGCAACTCTTAGGCCCATAACTACATAAATTAGGAACAATTTGCACTTTGTCCCATAAAAATCCATCATGCGGTCTCAAAGAAAGATTACGACAAACTGCTTTTCTTGAAAATGCTATATCTAAGGATAAAATGAGTTAAAGGACCTCTGCCTTGGCGCTTTTTATTCAAAATAAATTATATTTACAATATATTTTCATTGTTTTATTATTATTTTATAAGTGTAAGACCGCCTTAAAAACATAAAATAGTACATTGTGCAACAAGGGGAGAAAATAAGCTATTTCTAGCGAGGATGAGATGTTCTGCATGAGTCGAGTGCTGAAAACACCTCACCCGAGTATTTTTTTAACGAAGGTATGACAGTGCCTTTTTTATGTGTGTGAGTCGGAGAGAGGATTGGGCATTTCGAGTTGTATGCAACTGGATTTGATATGTATACACAATTAACTATACCACCCTAAAGGGAGGTAAAAATATTCATTTCTCACCTGTTTTAGTGTAGAAATGGATATTTCTTACCACTTTCATAAAATACGTTCGAAATGCGAAAAAAGCCCTATTTCATGCTTCAGTTGAGAAAAATATGTTTTGATGTATATGGAATCATAATACATGGTTTTTGAAAATTATTATACCTACATGGATAAGCGAGTTAATTCTGCCAGTGGGGCAAGAGTGTTTAAAATGGTTTCCCTAAATATTGTTCAGTAAGTAAAAAGTTACTTTCGCTATTTGCCAACTTTTTATTTTTCATTCGATTTTAATGTTTGACGTCTCATTTTGCTCCTTAAACATTTGTCTACGACCCATCCAGGCTTATATTTTATGAAATAATTAATATATAAGAAGCAACATGTAATTGTTTACAATTTAAGTACAACAAACTTCAAGTTTATACTGAATTGTACTGTACGCATATAAGGTAGTTACGTAAATGCGAGAAAATGAGAGAAACCATTATTGAAAAAATTCTTATGCCCAAGTAGACGGAAAAAATGGTTACAGTAAAAATTACTATTTCAATGATTAAAATTTAGTAAACTGTATAGAAAACTGGGGACATACTCGAAATGTATTGAATTTTAGAATCCACTTTACAAAATTTTAGTATTTCCGAAACTAAAGCAGAAATTTACAATTAAAAAAATTTTAATTAAATAAACAATTAATTAAATAATTTTGAAACCTAAGTAGCAGGAGCAGTCGAGCTCCCCGCATATAAGGTAATTTCGTAGACATGTAATAATCAGCAAGACGATTATTTAAATAATTTTGAAACCCAAGTAGATGGAGGAGACGAGGTCTACGCATATAAGGGAATTGCGTAGTCGTGCAAAAATCAACAAAATAATTATTTAAATAATTTTTTAATCCAAGTAGCCGGTGGAGACGAGGTCCACGCATAATAGGAAATAATGTAGAAACCAGTAATAACCAAAACAATTAATAACATAATTTTAAAACCCAAGTAGCCAGGGGACGCGAGGCCCAGGCATGTAAGGGAATTACGTAGATGAGCAACAATCAGCAAAACGATTATTTAAATAATTTTGAAACCCAAGTAGCCGGAGGAGTTATTAAACAATTATTTATAGAATTCTTTAAACTAAATTGCCAGGGAACGCTAGGTTCACGCATATAAGGGGGTTACGTAGACATGCGACAGTAAGCAAGACGATTCTTTGAATAATTCTTAAATCGAAGTAGCCGAGATAAACGAGGTCCACGCACAGTAGGGAATAATGTAGAAGTGCAACAATAAGCAAAACAATTAATTAAATAATCTTTACACCTATGTAACCAGAGCAGACGAGGTCCGCTTATATGAGGGAATTCTGAAGACGCGGAATAATCAGCAAAACGATTATTTAAATAATTTTGAAACCCAAGTAGCCGGAGGAGACGAGGTCCACACATATAATGGAATCACGCAGACATGCAACAATCAGCAAAATAATTATTTAAATAATTTTTGAACCTAAGTAGCGGGGGGAGACGAAGTCCACGCATTTTAGGGAATAATGAAGAAGTACAGTGATAAGCCAAACAATTAATTAAATAATTTTGAAACTCAAGTAGCCGGAGAAGCCATTTAACAATTATTTATAGACTACTTTAACCCAATTTACCGGGGAACGCTAGGTTCACGCATATAAGGTAGTTACGTAGACGTGCGACAATAAGTAAGCCGATTTTTTGAATAATTCTTCAACCCAATTAGTCAGGGTAAACGAGGTCCACGTATAGTAGGGAATAATGTAGAAGTGCAACAATAAGCAAAACAATTAATGAAATAATTTTTAAATCAAGTACCGGAGGAGACGAGGTCCACGCATATAAGGAAATTACGTAGACGTGGAACATAAACGATTATTTAAATAACTCTGAAAACCAACTAGCGGGGGAAACGAGGTGGACGCATATTATTGAATACCGTATAAGTGCAACAATAAGACAAATAATTACTTAAATAATTTTTGAACCCAAGTAGCTGGGGGAGATGAGGTCCGCCCATATAAGGGAAATACGTAGATGAGCAACAATCAGCAAGTATTTAAATAACAAATATTTAAATAATTTTGAAACCCAAGTAGCCGGTGGATACGAGGTCCACGTATATAAGTGATTACGTAGACGTGCAACAATCAGCAAAATAATTATTTAAATAATTTTTTAGCCCAAGTAGCAGGAGACGAGGTCCGCGCATATAAAGGAGTCGAGTTATGGAGCTTAAGGATTTTTTAAATAAAATTCTCGCACGTTTACGTAACTCCCTAATATGCATGAACCTCGTAAACCCCGGCTACTTGGGTTTGAAAACTATTTAAATAATCGTATTTTATGTCTACGTAAATCTCTTATATACGTAGATCTCGTATCCCGCGGCTACTTGGGTTTGAAAATTATTTTATCAATTGTTTTGCTTATTATTGAACTTCTAGGTTATTTCCTAATATGCTGGGACCTCATATCCCCCGACTACTTGGGATGAAAAATTGTTTAAATAACTGTTTTGCTTGTTGTTGCACGTCTACGTCATACCCTAATATTCGTAGACTTCGCATCCTCCGCCTACTTGGGTTTAAAAATTATTTAAATAACTGTTTTGCTTATTGTTGCATATCTACGTAACTCCTTTGTATATGTGCACCTCATATCCCTTGCCTACTTAGGTTTAAAAATGGTTTAATAGTTGTCTTGCTTATTGTTGCACGTGTACGTAATTGCCTAATATGTGTGCACCTCGTATCCCCGACTACTTAGGTTTAAAAAATGTTATTTAAATAATTGTTGTGCTGATTGTGGCACGTCTACGTAACTTCCTTATATCCGTGGACCTCGTATGCCCCGGCTACTTGGGTTTAAAAATTATTTAATCAATTGTTTTGCTTATTATTGCAGTTCTACATTATTCCCTAAGATGCGTGCATCTCGTAAGAATTTTTTAAATAATCGCCCCACTTAATGTCGTACGCCTACGTACTTCGCGTCTCCCGGCTTCTTGGATTTAAAAATTTTTGCAATAATTTTCCCTCGTAATGCTGCCCGTCTACATAAGTGCCATATTTGCGGGGACCTCGCGTCCCCCAGCTGTTTAGATTTAAGAATTTTGGAAATTATCGTCTTGTTTACCCTGATGGAAATCGTTTCTATTATTTGCCTAATAAATACCTAGTTCTACCATTTATCGTCAAAAACCGGGCACTTTTCTTAAGTGCTTGAAATTTCGAACGTTCATAGTGAACGAAAGATTTTTGCCATTTTCAGATTTAGCCGAAGTTGGCTACTTAATATATTTAAAAAATGATAATAACTGTATCTCTTCACTTTTCACTCTTGCAGTCACCACTAAAACCAATCCAACGAATTCTAACCAAAATTAGAAACTATAAGTTAATATTTCGTTCATTATGAACGTTCGGAATTTCAAATATGTCTTTTCTTGGCCATTTCTATCCATCCATGAAACGATTTTTCCGATGACATTCACCATTTAATAGACAAAATAATAGAATAAGTTTTTTCACCTTTTTAGTGCGGAAATGGCTAGTAAGAGGCTTCCCAGTAAGCAAAAATCCGGGGCAAAAGAATTCTTTAAGTTATACCGAATGTCCACTCGAGGATGATTTTCTAAGTATTATAAGTATTCTATTTGTTCGTTCGTTCATTTTGGTAATTTCCTGCTAGCTTAATATAACGGTAGTTATATCCTCTGCTTTTTAAAAAACAAAATTACTAAAAATAAGTACCGCAAAATGGTCTCCTTTGCTGATAAATCACAGACTATAGGCGGTCAATTTCTTGTAAGTCAATTTTTGTTAAATTATTTGTCTGGCAATAGATCCCTCCTACGTTGAGAAAGTGCTTATAGTAAACCATGCTGATTTTTTAAAAATAAAGTGCAGGTAATTTCGGACCTTTACATATCGATTACAAATAATTAATGGTTTATTCTCCGTATGACAATTTTTTTTGTTATTGACTGATTTACCAATGGTGTCTTGTTAAGGTGATTTCATTTTAGCAATGCACCCTGCTATTTTCGAAAATTATAAGCGGAGAATTTTGGATCTTTACAGAACGATTGCTGATAATTAGCGGTAAATTCTCCATGAGCCATTTTTTTTTAATTATTGTTTTTATAACAGTGCCCCACTAACTTAATATCATTTTGGCAGTGTAGGTAAAAAGAAATGTTGTTTAAAAGAAACTGTGTCAAATTTTCTAATTTTATTAATGATTTCGGTTAATTAATGACAAATTATCCAATAACAATAAAATAAATTAATCCAATAAATTAATTAATTGATTAAGTAATTATTTGACAAAGTCTTCAGAATATTAGATAACAAATTAAGTAATTACTTAATAATATAGTTTACATTTAAAAATATAGAATTGTATTTGTAACGGCATTAAATTTGCTTGAAATTTTCTACAATTGCGCCAATATTTAATGCACTTTACATTGAAAATGTTGCGTGTGTACTAAATTATTTAATTCACTAGAAATGAATTTGCTTGAAATTTAATAAACTTTACATTGAAAATGTTGTATATGCATTAAATTGGCTAAAAACGAATTTGCTTGAAATTTCCTGCTATAGTGCTCCAAATTCCATGCACTTTACATTGAAAATGTTGTATCTGTATTATGGTGGTTCCCTGGGTAAGAGAGAGACAGACAGCTTTGAGCGAAAGAGATAAAGAGTGCACGCTGGCGCGCAGAGCGTACATAACCCTCGAAACATTTCAAGTCTGCGAAAGCGATATTTTTAAGACGCTCTATTTTAATAATGGAACGATGAATCTACTTCATTCTTGCGCGAAAGTATTCCTTATTATATATTCTATGTGTACATAAAATTCCAAGTTTGACTTGAATCTCGTTGCTTAGATATTGTTGTAAACAGATACATAACGAGACAGTTTCGATATATATAGATATATCTCCCATGTAATCCGTGTAACTTTACACAGTATTTACTCAGAAGCCAAACGATAAAATGCTCTGAAATTTGGATATGACATTCGTTATGTCTTTATTGACCTACGTGTGTAATTCCAAGTATGTGTTGAATCAACTCTGATCTCCAGGGAACCGCCTTAAGGAATTTGCTAGAAATTTCCTGTTATTGTACTTGAAATTTAATGTACTTTACATTAAAAATGTTGATTCTGCATTCCTTGAAATTTTTTGTTAATGTGCTTAAAATTTCATGCACTTTACATTGAAAATGTTGTATCTGCAATAAATTCGCTAGAAACGAATTTGCTAGAATTCTTCTATTATTGTGCTTGAAATTTCATGCATTTTACACTGAATATGTTGTACCTGCATGGTATTCGCTAAAAACGAATTTGCTTGAAATTTCATGTTATTATGCTTACAATTTAATTCAGTTTATATTAAACTTAGTATTAAAATTAAACGAAATGCACATTGAATGTTATGTACCGGTGCATTAAATATTTGGTATATTATGTACATTAATGCGATAATTATGCATGTAATTGAAAATTAATGTGTATCTAATTGAGTTTTACGGTAAAATTTATAGTAAAATACTTAAATTATCATGTAAATATACATTGAATAATTTTTCGTGTACAAGTACATTAAAATTCATGTACAAATGGCGCTGAAAAGTGCATTAAAATTCAAGTTTTTTTAACAGTTGCTACGTATGTGAGAAATAAATAAAGTGAAGTGAAAAAATAAGCGACGAGCGGGACGCGAACCTGCGATCTTGAGAATTCTAATCCCGTGCTCCACCACTGAGCTAACGTCGCGATGTTACAACGAGTGCATCGCGAGCTAGTCATGTTTATGCTGATTGGGTGGTTTCTCGTCTTCCACGTTGTGTCCAACGTCGACGGAAACCTCCGTGACCAAGTGTATAAAACATTCATTTACCATAAAAATATTTTTTTTCACACTTTAGGTATAGCATTATTATTATTATCAATTTGATTATTTTTATTGTATACCAAATGAATAATGTATTATTTTATTAATTTTGAAAACTAAGGATTTGTAGGCCAACGGCTCATTAACTCAGTGCATACATTTATAGAATTTTTAAGCCAACGATTGGTTTAACTGTTGGCTAAGCGAACCATCATTTTGTGACGAAAACTTGAGTTTAAAAATTATTTAAATAATCGTCTTGCTTATTGTGACATGTCTACATAAGTCCCTTATAAGCGTGAACCTCTACGTAATTCCTTTATATTCGTTGATCCTGTGTCCCTCGGCTACTTGGGCATAAGAATTTTTTCAATAATCGTTTCTCTCACTGTCTCACATTTACGTAACTACCTTATATGCGTACAGTTCAATACAATATAAACTTGAAGTTTGTTGTGCTTAAGTTGTAAACAATTACATGTTGCTTCTTATATATTAATTATTTCATAAAATATAAGCCTGGATGGGTCGTAGACAAATGTTTAAGGAGCAAAATGAGACGTCAAACATTAAAATCGAATGAAAAATAAAAAGTTGGCAAATAGCGAAAGTAACTTTTTACTTATTGAACAATATCTACGTGTTTGATTAACAATTATGCTTCGTGTCTCGTTCTCGAGATCACTAGGTAGTACCGCCAGTGTACACAGATGTCGCCACAAACTTCAGCTATCCCCACTTCTAAAACTCGGCTGCTGGCTCACCCCGCCAGGCCGGCCGGTCTCTCTCGTCATAACGCTTTTTGTGCGCGTAGAGTGTGCCACGCTTTAGCTACATGGCGGTAGAAGAGAAGCCTTCGTTTTTCATCCTTTACGGAAGGATTATTGATGAAGATTTCCCGACCGCCGTATTCAAATGTGGAAACAGATAAATAGTGCTTAACCTTTCGGATGATGTCTCAGATTCAGAATCGGCATTATTTGGATTAATAAGTAAGTATAGGTTCCAGGACGTTTTTGTGCGGCGGCGTGTTAACACGAGAAGTTATAGACATGCCGCCCAAATCTCAATGGACTGTAGTTATACATGTATAAGAGAAAAGAAAAAATATACTTCTCTTATAAACTGCATAAACTATAGATCTTTATTGTGTTCTTTTTAAGCCGTTAGACGGTTTGGGTTGTAGTCTTTGTTTTACGGCGAGCTCACACGAGAGGTGAGACAGGTCTTATGTTTGACATAACCTGTATTATCATGACTACATAATCCTTTGTTTGGCAGTAAGCTCACACGAGAGGTGAGACAAACTGTACATAACCTGTATTAATATGATCTTTTGTTGGCAGTGAGCTCACACGAGAGGTGAGACAAACTGTACAATTTGACTAGAGTGATGTAATGCGTCTGGCTACAGACAGCACATAACCTAGATCTGCATATTGCTCTTCCAGATTCGCAAGTGAGTTGATAGATGGCGGCGGGGTAAACAAGAATCACAATCTCGCAACGCTAATGCAGCTTATGCTTACAAGAATCTGGTAGAGACAGAGTCTGAAAAAACAAATTAATTTTCAGAAAAACAAGGAAATGCTCGGAATTTAGTTACCGGTAATTTTCCTTATCTCATTTATAATGAGTAAAAATAAATGATAGGCTTTTTCATTGAGTAAAAGACTATCGGTTTTATGCGATTACATTGCCAACTTATTCAAGGAAGAAACTGCCGAACATTTCGACGGTTTTTTCGCTTAAGCGCAATTAGATGGCTATGCCCGAATGTACGATTAAAGGAATATAATCTTCCTCCTAATTTCCTCAATGAGTAAGAGGCCGAGAACCATCTCAAGCGAGATACATAAGCGCGATAGGAGGAAAAAGTCCCTGCACCAGAGAGAGCAGGTTCGTTTCCCAAATCAGGATCGATTTTACTGCAGCAATACACAGTTCTCGATCTACTGTTTGTCTCGCTGAATACGAACGATAGGCGCATGCAGCTAGTGCTATATAACTCATGTACTGAATGGTCATGAAGTTTAACCTTAATGCTGCGCCATTGGAGTGAAATATATAGAAATATAAAAATGCTATTCTTGGACTGTCGTCTTATCGATCATGTAAGCAATCGAATAAAATTTTCGAGGAAAAGACAAACACAGGTGTGCGTAGCGCGCCAGTTAACGTTAGCCATTATAAAAAAAAAAAAAAAAAAAAGACAAGCCGTAAGGACTGGTTCGTCTAAAGAAAATTTTATTTCTAATTTGAAAGTATTTGGCAAGAGAAACATTGGCGCGTGAAGCGTGCATGAATCTTTCTAGCCTGATCAAAGAATTGATAGAATAAAGTATAAAGGGTGCTTTGCGACCCCGCTCACTTCCTTTTCAATTTCTTATATATATTGCCAAGCAGTGCGCTGTCATGTTTTTGATGATCGTTAATTCTTTTTTTTCATAAAATAGTACGATTCAAGATTATATCAATCGATTGCGAAATAAATTATTGAAAACAAAAAATAAATAAATAAATAAACATTTGTGTGCATAGCACTCCAATTAACGCAAAATTATATAATAATTACTATGATTATAATATTGTAATAAAAAGGTAATTGTAAATGCATAGCATCAGATTCTTTAGAACGTTTTGAAAACAGGCTGACGTTCGTTGGTTATTATACTGGTCGTATATATGTAAATCAAAATATGTAAAAATTTTAATTTTAAGTTAATTAACGATAATTATCGTGGTTTGATTTCGAGTCTTTCAATATGGATTTCTTGCGGGTATAAAAGTTACTCTTCAAGAATTACGAGATATCGAATTCAAACATCTCTGTTACTAAATTTTGTCAACGCAATTATCAACTTACAAATAATAATTATATTATTATAAAGAGTATAATTTATTCTTTACTCATATGTATTACTGATAATGTTTTTAGTCAATTCTGACTAGATCCGTTGGGAGCGAGGAAGAAAATAAATCTCTCAAGATGTTAAATATTTGCGACGTTTCGTCGACGGATTTGTCGACCGTGAATACGATTAACAACTTAGATCATATTTATTACTCATTAGCTAAGGCTATATACATTTAAGGTTATTTATATAGTTTTCATATTTATTAATCAACCAAGGTATCATAATCTTAAATTTTTGACTTTAAGTATTTGTTACGCTACTTAAAGTATATATACTGCCTAATTTCTTACTGACCTATGATATGGGTTCGAGTAATCGATGAATATTCAATTGTAATTGATGTCTAGGTCTTATAAAGGCGTTTTTAACAACCCCTTCACGATTCTTACAAAGTGATATGGATAAACTATTATTTGAATCAAGTAACTGGTGGTCTCAGTCAACACCAAATCTATATCAAAATTTTATTTCGATGCTTTAGTGCGTCTAAATTTTTCTATAAAGGTAAAATATCAGGTGAATTACCGTAGATTATTCGTTTATACACTGAAAAAAAAAAAATTTCCAATTGAATCATTTAAATACATTTTATTGAAAGAAAAAGTAATTGAAAGAATTGAGGCGTCATTGAAGTTATTACACGACTCATTAATTCAAATATATATAATGATTGTCTTAATATTATATTATAATTCTCTTCATTTAATATTTGAATTGGAACTTTTCCTTCTTATTCAAGTAAAATAGAACGATAGTAGTGTCTATCCGTAATCTGACTTTAGTATTACTAAATACTTAGTATTTTGTGTATTTAATCAATATATATTTATATAAGAAAAAATCTCGCGAGTTTGTTGTGATAATTTAACATAATTATAATTCTTTTTTTTTATTACAAAATTCTAAAGAAATATCGTACATAGTCTTAGAGAACAAAGATATTCTACAAGAGTATGAGGTATGGTTGATTTCAGTTGGGTTAATCAAATTATTAAGTGAATAATAATAATAATAATAATAATAATAATAATAATAATAATAATAATAATAATAATAATAATAATAATAATAACAACAAGTTTTGAGAGACTCTAGTGATTGAATAATAATAATAGTCGTTTACTGTATATGTAAAAGATTTAAAAAGTTTTAAAACATTGCGTATAATAATAACATCTTTTTCAATACGAGAAAATTACATAAAAACATAAGAAATACACAATATCCCTTCTTAAAGTGATGAGCGGCCATGTTGAAGCATCAAAAGGCTTGATTTTGATTGGTCGATAAGAAGAAGGCGCGAAAAATTTACTGTCTGGAATTTAATGTTTGAATTTTTTAATGGAATTTTTACATTTAGGGTAGTATAAAAATGATTAAGTTCTGAATTTGAAAAAATACTTAAATACGTTAAAAGTAAAACGTAATGAAGATAGCATACATAACCTCAAAACAGAAAAGTACGCGCGAAGCGCGTTTGATTATCACTTGTACATTGAGATTTCAATGTGTCAACGACTAATTTTCAGTCTCCTCAATATCGTATCTATGTTATAATATCACAGTCAAAACCTAGAAACTAAAATGTTAGGTTTGAAAGTGTTTTAGTTCAAATGATTTAATTATTAAGATAAACAGTGGGATGTAGTTCGATTTTATAAACATAACTATTACATGTGGTAGATTCTGATAAAGCTAGTCCAGTAGCTGATTCTGATACTTAAAGTACTTAAGTTAAATAGTTTTCTTTTTCAAACGAAGTTCGTAATTGTCTAGAATTTAGAATTGCTGAAATAAAAGACTGAATAGTCACTCTGAACATCTACCTAGTGATCTCGAGAACGAGACACGAAGCATAATTGGACGATCGAGCGAGCCCGCCGAAGGCGGGCGAAGCTCGATCATAATTATGCAGAGGGTCTCGTTCGAGAAGATCACATCCCACCCTTAAATAAATTTTAATAAAAATTTATAACATAAAAATACATATAATAACATATATTATTCATTTAACATTATCTTAAGAACGTTCCCACCCATTGATAACATATGGACAACATAGCAACTGTAAACTATATGACGAGAGAGACCGGCCGGCCTGGCGGGGTGAGCCAGCAGCCGAGTTTTAGAAGTGGGGATAGCTGAAGTTTGTGGCGACATCTGTGTACACTGGCGGTACTACCTAGTGATCTTCTCGAACGAGACCCTCTGCATAATTATGATCGAGCTTCGCCCGCCTTCGGCGGGCTCGCTCGATCGTCCAATTTTTTATCACAATAGTTTTTTTCAGTTCAGAAAGTATTTGCCTTTCATATCCGTATGTACTTACAGTATTATATTTTAATAATTTATGACATAAAAATTAAATAGTGAAACCATTTTAAAATCACGATAACCCCCTTAAAACGCTGATAGTTAGAAGCATTACCTTTCAGAAAATTAAAAGTAGAACACTCGTGCCCCACTAGCAGAATTCACTCGCATATATATGTAGGTAATTTTCAAAAACCATGTATTATGATTCCATATACAACAAAACATATTTTTCTCAACTGAAGCATGAAATAGGGCCTTTTTCACATGCGAAAGTATGAGAGAACTTCGCATTTCGAGCGTATTTTATGAAAGTGGTAAGAAATATCCATTTCTACACTGAAACATAGGTGAGAAATGAATATTTATACCTCCCTTTAGGGAGGTATAGTTAATTGTGTATACATATCAAATTCAGTTGCATACAACTCGAAATGCCCAATTCTTTCTCCGACTCACACACGTAAAGAAGGCACTGTCATGCCTTCGTTAAAAAAAATACGGTGTGTAACACGAGAAGAAAACCGCTGCCAATACATTGGCACTTAGCTTCCTCAAAATAATGTATTTATTCATTTTTTTTTTAATTTTTTATAACAATAATTAATTGTATCATACCCAATTTTCTTTATGAATATTCGTAATAAATTAATATATATTTTTCGAGAATTCATTCTTGTTACTCTTTTTCTCGTGCGACAACCCGATATTTTCATAAATCAATTTTTTTTAAATATTATCATATGTTCAATTAGTTTTATTTTTAAAACTTAAAAATAAATTCGAACAAATTACCAAACTCTGTATTATATATATTCGTTTATTACACATATGAATGTTTATTATAAAGTCACCAATCAAGTCAATCAGTCAAGAGACTTGCCAAAAAGATTACAACAAAAATACTGGCATATTCTGCAAGTAAAATGCAAACTTTTTCCCAATCAATGTTCTATACAAAAAATTTCGATATTTTGAGTAAAAACTAAAAAGATAATCTTTTGAAATTTCAACCAAATATATTCTTCAATGAGTATAATAAGTGGTTAAAACTTGATCGCGCTGTAAATTACCCTCAATAAAAAACAAAAGCAAGTGAACAACACGCACACATACCACGTGTTATTTCCATTTTCTAGTATAGATATATCCAAAAAATTACGATTTGAAAAGAAGGCTAAATCAGTTTTAACCTCGAATATCTCTGAAATTCATAAACGAATTCTTTTACTCTAAAAACGGATATAATAAATAATATACACTCTACATCTCCGCCAAATTAAAAAAAAATTAAAACAATTTTTCTCTAGTTATCAGGCGACAAATAAAATAACTTTGTAAAATAGGAAAATTTTGAATATCAAAAAGTAATCGTACGATCTTGATAAAAACACATGCATAATATCTATATCACATACAAAATTGTCTAGAAATCTGTAGCTGATTCATAGAACCGTTCTCGAGAAATTACGATTTAAAAAAAAGTTTAAAAAATTTTAACCTCAAATATCTCTGAAATTTATGGACCAATTATTTTGCCCAAAGAACTCGACCAAGAGTTATCCAAAATCTACCTCCACAAGGAATTTTGAAGAAATTACAACAATTTTCCCTCCGGAATCGTTGGACATACAAAACTCATTTTTTTCATTTTTCATGTTTTACGTTTTTGTTAATAACCAAAGAACCGTGATAGCTAGAAACTTTTTTTTTTTTGGAAAATATAGGTATTTTAATTCTCTTTCAAATGCTGCCTATCCCATTCTGATACATACAGCCGTTCTCGAGAAATTACGATTCGAAAAAGAGGTTACAAAAATTTTAACCTCAAAAATCTCTGAAATTTATGAACCAATCATCTATCCCAAAGAAAGGTGCAGGTGGCAAGCAAAATCTACCTCTACAAGGAATTTTGAAGCGATTAACACAATTTTGCTCCCGTAAATTGTCGCCACCTAAAACACGTTTTTTTAATTTTTTAATTTTTTTCTCAAAAACTAATCAACAGAATGGATTCAATTTTATACAGATTATAGCTATTCATAATCTCCATTATCATGATTTTTTTCAAAAAATTGACCATTTAGTTTGGGAGTTATAAGTATTTAAAAAAAACACGTTTTTGTTAATAACAAAATAACCGTGATAGCTAGAGAATTTTTTCTTTTAAATATAGGTTTTTTATGCTCTTTCGAACGCTACCCATCCAATTATAAAATTTAAATCCAATCATTAAAAAAAAATCAAAAATAAATTTTTCGAAAATGAAAAATTCGACATAAAACAAAAACGAATTAGTTAGTCGTACAAAATTATTTTTTTCCTGAATTCGGAATCAAAAAACAAAATAATGAGACCCGTCCGGTTAAAATCGACCGCGTAGATCCGAAAATAAAGCGGTACACACACACACACACGCACGCACACACACACACACACACACACACACACACACACACACACACACACACACACACACACACACACACACACACACACACACACACACACACACACACACACACACACACACACACACACACACACACACACACACACACACACACATCCATACAGACATTTTCTAAAATCACGTGACACAAACTTCTATCACCTTTATTCATGTTTCTAGAGCAATTTAAAGAAAATTAAAATTTTACTATTACAAAGCTTCCTCTATGAGGAAGCAAAAGCTATTTCAGACTCGGGTGAGGTATTTTCAGCACTCGACTCATGCAGAACACTTCATCCTCGTTAGAAATAGCTTATTTTCTCCCCTTGTTGCACAATGTACTATTTTATGTTTTTAACTTAACTTGTAGTATATTACGCAACTAGGGAGGTAAAGAGTTGGCCAGTCCAGAGCACACGCAAATTGCCACCCGAGCCGAAGGCGAGAGCGCCAACCATGTGCTATGTGAGTAGTCCTCTTTATCCTCGTGTTGCGTATACGATTTTTTTTTGCCTGGCGAGGCCGAAAATATAACCTTTGCGATCGGGCTCCGGTAGCAAAAGTGGTACTTACAGGCCAAAAATTTTTTATTTTTACAAAGTTTGCTTTATGAGGTAGGAAAAGAAATTTAAAAAATTAACCTCAATACCTATACTTCAAAATTACTTACATGTTCACAAATGAAAGTCCTCTTTATCCATATCTCATTTATTGCAATAAAAGTTTTCTTCTTATTCTTAACTTTTTTTATATTTTTGCTGTTTTCTTCTTTTTAAGATAAACCAAACCTCAAAAGTAACTGATACGTTTGTTTGAGTAAAATATCGGTTCATACGTAAATAAAAGGCTAAATTTGGTACCATACCACTTAACTCGAGATCGTATTTTGTTTGTAAAACTCAAAACTTAAGTATTACTTGAGCAATTACTTAAGTAATAACTTATGGACTCATCAAGAAAAATTAAGTAATAACTTAAGAAATTACTTAAGCAATTATTGGAATTATTACTTAAATTTTTGGCTCGTTATTTAAGTAATTACTTAACCAACTGTTTAAGTAATATCTGAAGCAACAACTTAAGCAATTGCTTAACTTTTTACTCAAATGTTGAAGATAATTGTTAAGTAATAACTTATGTAATTGCTTGAGCAATCACTTAAGCAATGATTTGAGAAATAACCGGGTAGCCACTGTTCCCCCTGCGAAGGTAGCTCGCAAGGTATGTAATACGGGACTAAAGTCGATCATTCAGTGAATTCACCCGCGGAAATAATCTGCTACTTTAGTCCCTTGTTACATAATATACTATTACAGACTCTCTCGGTTTGGTCATCGTAACCTATAGGTTATTTCACAAATACTTCTGACTTTACGTTTCCGTTCAAAAATGTAAATAATTAAACCATTTTGGCAACAATAACATAGTAATAACTTTAGTGTTTGGATTTTAGCTACTGGGGAATATAAGTTTTCCAGTACTTCTTTTTGTTGAAAACCTTGAACAACTAATCTCGCTTTTTTGTGATTATCAGACTTATTTGTGAACACCCATTTTAACTCTAAGATTTCCTTATCTTTTGGTTTTTCCACTAATTTCCAAGTTTTATTTTTAATTAAGCAGTTCATTTCTCGATTCATTGCCTCTATCCATAAGTCATAATCATTTCTTTCTAAAGCCACGTCATAAGTCCTCGGACAGTCTACCCTTACTATATTTACATAAATAGAAAACGAATCCGTTATTCCATATCTATTTGGCTTCTTTCTCTCGCGTGCTGAACGCCTCAGATCATTTTCTGAATCATCATTTGATTCATCTGATCTGTTACTTAATTTTCTTAATTGTCTACTTTTCGCATTTTCAAATCTTTCATCTTTCATCACATTTTCGTTAATTTTATCTGATTCAGAGTTTTCATCGACGTTTTTTATCGATTCTTCATCACTTTCATTTTCACTTTTGAAACCTACTAAATTTTCATTTTCACCTATAATATCTTCATGCCTTGCGACTGTAATTTTATTGTCGATTAAAAGTCTGTATCCGATGTTTTCATAACTTAAAAGTATACCAATATCGGCTTTTCTATCCCGTTTTAAATATAATATTATTCTTTTTTTCCATACATTGTAATCAAACACTTGAAACTTGATTTTTTTTCCAAAAATCGTTTTTTGTCAATATCAAAATATTCTTCATTTGTCTTTCCAAAAGCTTTTCTAATTTTACAGGATTTATTTTTAAGTTGCTTAAAATAATTTATGTTCACTATCCTGTCCACGTGGTAGCATAACCGCAAAATCTAATCTCGCGGGATCACTTTAATTTCGTGACTTTTTTAGTCAATTTTTCTTGTTATTTACTTCTTTACATGTTTAAGTAATTCTCTTGACTTATATTTTTCTGAGCTTTTACTTACTTGAACTTTATTTTTCCTGTTAGTTTTCTCTCGGTGACGCAAGAGTACACGTAGAAGAAAAGGAACTTAATTACGGATTTGCTACGATGTTAAATAATGTGCCGGGATCTGGTAAAATAAATACTGGGAACACCTTTCATTGTAATTTAGTACATTACGACACTAGTGCGGGAAAGTAGATTTTCGTGTCGTGTGACGTTTACACCCGAGCGAAGCGAAGGTGGAAATACGCACGAGACGTGAATCGCTTTCCCGCACATGTATCGTACAGAACTTTTTGATACGACGTGTGGAAAGTTCGATTTCGAGCACACGCTTTTTACCGAGCGTGCGGGAAATGGAACTTCCCGCAGGGAGTGTTGAAAAATAATAAAGAATATTTATTATTTAAACACACTTGATGAAAAAGATATACACAGGTACGCACAACGCATGCTTTCTCTTGACTCAGTCCATGCTCACTCCTTGCTTCCCTCTTACGCCACGCAAGGCGCTGTTTACGCATATATCTCCTCACGCATGTGCACAGACACTCTGCTGTTATTCGGAGTAGCATACAAAATATAAGTATAAATACTATTATTAGTTTTGTTGGAATATGTGAATGTTTCAACATGCAGCGCGCTGTACGCGAGGATAGGTACAATGGTATGCGCGTCTGCCAAGCGACGGCGGACGAAACACACACATGAGTGTCTCCCCACTCCAGTATGTCTGTATGAGAGTTGCGTGAGACGCGAGAGCAGTGTAGCGCACTTAGAATGTTTCTTACACTCTCGCTATTCAACTGGGATGTAAGTCGGACATGCCGACTGGCGTTTTGCCACCTCAATAAACTATATTTATCTCTCTCTATTAAATAATGGTTTCTTACTTTACCACAAACCTCAACAAGTTTGATGTCATCTGACTCAGATTGTGCTCGGGCCTTAATAGGTTAATTATTGGCATTCACAATTGAAAAAAGGAAACAATACATTAGTTTCAAGAAGTTTCGTGCCAATAAATTGGCAGCGGTTTTACATTAATTAAGCTTTCTGAATAACCTGCGATATTAACCTATCTTTTACCATGCCCTGCGTACCCCATGGTGGGGAACGTAGGATATTTTCAATAATTTTTTGCTCGAATTAATTAAGAGAAACCTAAAACGATTATTGTTTTTTTATACACAAATTTTGATTTGTCATGTTATAAGCTACACATTACATTTTTTTAAACTTTCTAGTCCTAAATTTTCGATGACAAAAATGAATAAAGTTAGGATGACCTACGTGCCACGCATTCCCCAATTAAAGCTGATAAGTTTTTCTAGTCAGGAAATGTCTAATTGAAGACTTATTATTATGATGAGCAGTGAGAGAGACATCATCTAATGGCAATACATATAATCTACATAATATCTATGTAGACTATGAATCCTATGTAAGGACTGGTGGAAATGTTTTTTCTATCTGCGTACACACTGAGAGAATTTTGGTAGCGCTGGTGTACTAGGTAGTACGGCTACGTTCTTAAATGTACACAAAAAGTTGTCCTTTGTTTTGGCTGCGCTATTGTAGTACGGGGAAATAAAAGACAGCAGACGTCTCGTGGTTTAGAACACCAGCTCTCCTAAATTCGGTGGAGCTGCTGTGCGAAACGAACGGTACTGCTGCACGTACCAAGTACGACAGTGACGCCAAGATTCTCTCAGTGCACTAACAAATATTCCGGCAGCTCTAGGCCGTGCCGTCTGTGCCCCTATCCACCGCGAGCCTGACTATGGCACGACCTAGAGCTGCGCGGACTTTTCTCCGTGTATGTTGTTTATATTTTAGTTAGAGATCAGTTACAGTTTAATCCCGTCCAATTTCAAGTCAAATCTGTAAGTAAAGTCAAATCGAAAATTTAGAGGATATGTTATTCTATTCTTAATATGTCGGGTATGTCATAACTAAATTAAACATTTAGTAATACATATTTTACATTTAATTTTATGTTAGAATGCTTACTAATTTTCTAAATTTCGGATATAAGAGCAGCAGTGGTAAATAGAATTATTTATTGGAATTCTTTGACTATAAAATATTTAAAAACCGTGGACAGATAACAAAAGAATTACGTAACAAGTCCCTATAATCCTACAATGATTGTTCTTTATCAAAAACTAGAATTCTTCACATTGAAATTAGCACTGTCTAACAGAAATTCAAAACTGCATAAAAAGGAATACCTTTTTTTAGGTTTTATTGATTGACATTCAATCAATGCATGAAGAGACTTCTAGTGTTCTATTGAAAGACAATTGTGTAGACATAACAATATATGTGAGAAGCATTTCCAGTCCCATTAAATGCGTACTTACTATCGATAAATTATCGACGATTCTACAGCCTATCTCAGAGCCGTATCAAATTATCTACGCGGAGGCGGATAGCTTCAAGCACAAAGCTATGTCAGAGAAAGCGTGGTAACAGTAGTGCTTTTCTATCGCTTATTGATTATAATCTAATTAAATCTCTGATAACACGATTAATCTCTCTCTCTTGCTGAATTTCCAAAAGTCACAGCTCACCCTCGAAATTCTCTTTAGATAAGCAGCTCGATTATAATTAAATCGAGAGAGTAAAAGAAGAAGAAAGGGTGAGGGAGGCAGAGAGAAGCCACCACCGTCCCTTATCGGCAAACTCGCTCGAGTGGCCTGAGCAAAAGCTACCAAAAGAGCGAGAGTGGCATCGCATAGCAGCGAAGAGATAGAGCAAGAGAGAGAAAGAGCGGGAGAGAGGAAGAGAGAGAGAGAGAGAGTGAGAATGAGTTGACCAATGGGTGGGCGGTCGTTGGCCGTCGCCGACTATATAGTGGACCTGGGAGTGGAACGGTAGAAAGAGAGATTGCAAGCGATAAGTTTCATCTGCAGTGACGACGGAAAAAGGGAAGCCCAGCACAGAGAGAGAGAGAGAGAGAGAGAGAGAGAGAGAGAGAGAGAGAGAGAGAGAGAGAGAGAGAGAGAGAGAGAGAGAGAGAGAGAGAGAGAGTTTTTCTTTCAGATTCCTCTCTCATACGCTCCCTTATTTTCCGTTCACAGTGGATGTATGTACGTATAGAGAGCCACTAATATTATTTGTGTACGTAGAGAAAAACTGGAGAAAAAGCAGTCAGCGTGCTCGCGTGCGTTCGAAAATTGCCTTAGCAAAATAGCTCGGCTTTGACTTCATCATTTTCTTTCTTTCCTTCACTCTCCTGGGTTAGCCGTAAGCTTTGGTCTTTTTCTCCTCCTCTTCCCACGACATAAGGCTGATGCCTTGTTTTATTAAATGATATAATCTATGTTCTTACGACGTGATATCGTTCCCGATATCGACACATTTCTGCTCACAAGAATGCACAGTTGTTCCAAGCAATATTTTTTGTTTAAATTTTAATATTAACTATTCGATATGCTCGAAAAATAGATTTTTTATATTTTTTTGTTTTCTTTTGCTTTTTTCGGCAGAATTAGAACTTTTTTTAGCGTGAATAGCTAGTGTTTACAAAATGAGAAAGATATAGTAAAACACGAGTCAGCAGAATATTTAAATGTGCATCTTCTTAAAAGTACTTTGATAAGATAAATGTAACGAACACCTGTAAAGATTGAAAATGCAAATTGTGCCAATAGAGTGTGTATTAAATGTATTAAAATAAAAAAAAAATTCATTAATGTTTTACAAATTTTACTGAAGTCAATTTATTTATTATTTTGAAATAATAAAAATCTGGTTGTTAGAGATTTGACTGGTCAAAACTGACAAAAGGTTGATTACGTGAAATAAATGAAACCCGTTTTTTTTTCTTAATATGCCGAGATCTTTATTTGTCCTTCTTCTTGAGTCACTGATTTATTAAAAAAATGCGATAAATATTCATAATTTTAAAGAAATTAATTACAGTATTTCAGAAATTATAAATCAAACTTAACATAACAGCGCTTATCCATTTTCACGGTTTACTTTTCATAACAAGACTGTAATTGATTTCTTTTAATTTTGAATATTTATCGTATTTTTTGTATGTTTATAGATCAGTGACTCGACAAAGAGGACGAATAAAGCTCTCGAAACGTCGTCACAGTAAGAAAAAACCCGGTTGTGTTTATTCCACCTAATCAACCCTTTGGCAGTTAGGACCAGTAGAAACACTTACAATAACTATATAACAAAACTGCTAGCAGAGCATTTACAAAAAATATAATAGAAATATAATATAATAAGAGATAATAAAAATCTGTCGATGAATTAAAGAGTCAATATTGTATAACGAAAATTGTACTAAAGAAATAAAGATGTAAGAAAGATATCAAATTTTAAAAATTGTTATTTACTTTTAACTCTTTTGTACCGAGACCTCTTTCCCGGGGAAAAAGTGACCTTTTTTGTATACTATAATTGTGAAGGCTTCAACTAAGATCAATCTACAGTTTTTTTTTCAAAAGTGTCGATAAGTACTATTTCTCAAGTGGGTCCTGGAGGACCCATACGGTCTTAATGAAATTTTCTTTTTTTATATCAGAAAATGTTTATATTTAAACAAATTATTTACCGCGTTTGAGTGACGAAAAATACTGCGGACTCGTTGGGCCACATGAGTTTGCGAGTTTAAAAAGTTTCTTTTTTTTGAAGCATAGCTCGTAGCTTAGATAAATATAACGATGAAAATTTCAAAGAAAAAATGTTCAAGGTGTAATCGGCATTATTCAAAACCTCGCTATGTATACACACACACACATATATATATATATATATATATATATACACACGAGGGGGTACCCCCCCTACTCGCTCCGCTCGTCAACCCCCACCTTTGACAAAAAATAAGTAATATTCTTGGATTCAAGGCGAGTTGTAATAGATATTTTTCATATGTTATATGAATTTAAACATTGAACGTAACGCTTAAGAGAAGCTTTCAATTCTTTTTTTTTTATTGAAACAAAACAAAGTTTCCAACGTCACCTTTGAGGTACTATTAACAGACGCGTTGGATTTTTATTTAAAGTGGTATCATTCGCCAATAGCCCTACATAACCACTTCTCATATTAAAATATATTACAAATAATCGTTTAAGGAATAGCTTAAAGGAGTTCTCTCGATTTTGAATAAGAAAGCAGATTTTAATAAAATTTGAAGGTCTGGTTAGTATAACTCTTAAAATAACTCAGTTAAATTTTTTGAACCAAAAGGTACCTAGGAAGCAAGATATTGATGTTTTCGTTTAAGTAATTTAACCTGGAGTCTTATAGGAATTTACACAAATTTACGTATTTTGTAGGGCATTATAAGTTGTTTGTAATGAAAAAAAAAATCTCTTAAAAAGTATCATTGCATACCTCTATGTATTAAAAAAAATCTCTTAAAAAGTATCATTGCATACCTCTATGTATTAAAAAAAATTTAGTGCATTAAAAAACGGTACATTTAACCTCAAAAAATGAGTCAAATCAGCTTCCTTACGAAACTTGATATTGATCATTTAGACGAATAGAATTGTTTTGTTTGAATGTATAATTATTAATTAATTAACCAGTATTTGTAAGACTTTCTTGAACAACATTTACTTTGTAAATTAACAAATAGATCAATGACCCTCATTTTCCCTAGTTTGGTATCGAGAGAATTCCCTTAATGTTCAAAAAAGCATATATATTTTTCGCTGATCGTTATAACCGATAATGGTAATATTATAGACTTAAAGGAAATCTTATTTTAAGGAGGAGCTTTAAATTAAAGAGGGGTTGCATAGTATAATGTATTATACTTACACGTGCATTGGAATTAATTTTAATTTTATTGGATTCGATTTATATTTTAAGGAGGAGCTACAAAATTAAGGAGGGAGTGCACAGCGGAAGGGGTGAAAGTTTTTTGTAAATTGACGCTTAAGAGAAGTTTTCAACTCAGAACATTAACTCAATTTTTAAGTTAATCCATTTGTAAATATATTGAAGAAGATATATTGTGTTCTATTTTTTCCACATCACCTTAGAGGTAAATAGAAAGATGCGTTTTATTTGTAAGTGGTATCCCTAGTAGCCCTAATCGACTGTCTATGTCACTAAAATTTTGAAAAACATCAATAAGGTAAAAATGAAATTAGGGTAAGTGTGCCAGTTACTGTGCCCTTAAATCATTTTCATTTATAGTAGAGTATAATCATATTTAATCATAAATATCTAAATTTTTACATACAGTTTAATTCGTGATTTTTATTATTAAACCCACAGTATGACTTAATTATTCTTATAATATATTTAAAATAATTTATTAAATTTCTCATCGCGATTTCTATGATTTTCTTATCGAAACGCTTAAGAATATGCCTATACAAAAGTGATTGAAAAACTATTAAAATAACATTTTTCATAATAAAAAAATACACTTAATGTTTATAAAACCCATCTAGTTGACAAAAGAACAATAAAAAAGTAGTTTTGATTAATATTATTGTTTAATTTAATATAATCCAGTAACTAAAACAAATTTTCGGCATGTTTCTATTACTGTGCACAGTAACTGGACAAGTTTTCGTGAATGTATTTAGTTACTGTGCCCCCTCGCGGTAGGCTACGCTAACCTTACTTTCTCATGCTTTGTCGCCTGTGCAAGTCAACTTCGACGTTCATTGCTTACCCACAGAGCAAATAACACAGTTTTTAATATATTTAAAAATAATATATTTTATTCCCATCTTTATTTTATTTTCTTCTATAATAAGTAAGTACTTCTATACGTAGTAAATCATAGCCCTGCTGGAAATCATCCATTTCTCTCCCATTTTATGAAAGCCAAGTTGAGTGAAAACACTAGAAAAGGTTCGAAAAATCGTTTCACCAATGGGAAAGAAATGGATGATTTCCAGCAGGGAGTCTACTAAATATAATAAAAAAAAACAAATTTCATGTTTAAATATATTTTATATAGTTTATGCAGATGCAGGTGAGTGAGAAAAAAAGACAAAGGATTAAATACAGTGTCCAAAATCTAAGGCACAGTAATTAAAACACTGTACACTAAGTGACACACAGTAATTAAAACAATGTACAGTAACTGACACACAGTAATTAAAACAATGTACACTAACTGACACACAGTAATTAAAACAATGTGCACTAACTGACACAGCAAAGGCTTATGCTGTTATTTTATTAATTATTTAATATTCCTTACATAATATTGTATTAAAAAGGTGTTTATTCTGCTCACAGTATATATAATTATTATATAAAGGTCTTAAGATGATTAAAAATTGAAAAAAAAAAATAGTAATTGATTAAATACTATGGACATCGCCTTAAGGGGCACAGTAACTGGCACACTTACCCTATAACAAATAAATTTTATAAATTGAATTGTCTTATAATTACCTGATTTAATTCAGTGCATCCTATTCCTAACATGTAAGTAGGTGGGGCACAGCCCACTAACAGAGTTTGAGAACGGGAAGAGGTATTAGGCAAACACGTCTTCGAATACGAGGGATAGTGTACGGCACATAGCTCTACTAATCATATGCTCCTAATACCTGCTCGTCTACAATACTCAGTTATACATACCAGCTCGTCTACAATACTCAATTATTCTAATTCTAAAAGGACAAAAATTCGACATTATTAATCAAAATACTGTATTCCTTTGGTAATTTTGTAATTTCAAATTGTTTATTCATAAAATTTTTTTACGTGTGTATATATAAAGCTTCTGTGAACAATCTTTTACCAGTGTTGAATTCTATATCTAAAATTTTTACGTCTTGAAAATTTATATTATGTGAGCTCTCTTTTTTATGTATAAATAATGAAGAATTTTTGTCCTCATCACAATATTTTTTATGATGTTCTTTTATTCTAACGCCTAGACGTCTACATGTCTGTCCTACGTAGGACGCATTACAATTTTCACAATTAATTTTATAAATAACATTAGACTTATTGAATTTTTTATTCTTATCCTTGCCTAATATTATAACATTATTCAATTTATTATTCATGCTAAATACTGCATTTGTGTTAAGGCGTTTAAAAAAATTTTTTGTGAAGCCTTCTAATTCTTTAACAAAAGGCAAACTTATAAAAGTCTTATTAACACTAATATTTCCATGTGAGGAATTAGATGTCGAGCAAATCTTTTTTAGTCTTTTTTTTATATAAAAGTTAAGTAAATCTAGTGGATAATTATTATATTTTAAGACATCTTTAATCAACAAAATATTTTTTTTGTGAAAGGATTTATACGACAGCTTTATTGCTCGATCAACCAAACTATAAATAATCGCAATTTTATTCACCAAAGGATGGTGAGAATTAAAATTGAGATATCTACCAGAGAAAGTCGGTTTTCTATACCAATTCGTTATAATATGTCTATGATCATTAATCATTATTTTTAAATCCAAAAAACTAATACTATTGTTTTTGAATCTTTCTACTGTAAACTGCAAGTTTTTATCATACAAATTAAAGACGTTCAAGGTATGTTCTATGTCATTTTTTTTTTATACATAATATAATATCATCAAGAAAACTAATATAATAGTATTAGTATTCTCGAACTCTGTTAGTGGGCTGTGCCCCACCTACTTATATATTTATGTACGTTCACACCTTTTATTACACACACTTATTTAAATATTAGACTGTATAAAGAGAAATAATGGATTATGTTACCATTGACGGATGGACTGTTTTCCACGTAGCACATAGACTATTAACATTTGATTGTAAGTTTGTAATCTGTTTTATTTATTTCATGTGTAAAATATTTCTCTGTTGGAAATTATTAAAATAATATTAACTACGGTTGTATATATTAGATTCCTGAAGAGGGACAAAAATAAATTGTCCGAAACGTCGACGGATAAAAAAAAAATTGGTGTTGTTCTATTAATTACCGTTTAATTAATAACACCGTAGTGGTAGTAAATTTGGCCATTAGCTGCAAGATTTGGAATATTAGAAGAAATCTACCATTAGCTGCATTATACAAAAATTTTGATAACATTTTCATTAATACCAAATGACAGAGGAACGAGAATTTAAAAATTAAAATAGAAAATGTAGGTAATTTATACATCTTTCAAGAAAAGTTTATTATATTAAGTAATAATGGTAAGATATCAAAAAATAAAAAAAAAACTGAAAATAGTTTTTTGTTATAAAGAAAATTAAAATCTATACAAACTTAAATCAGTCAGGGTGGTAATGGTGTTCCTCGAGACAAAGATAATAAGCCTTTTCCGATGAATATCGGCCGAACGGTTCTCAAGATATAAAGAGTTTACATACACACACGCACATGCACACGCGCACGCACGCACGCACGCACGCAAGCACGCACACACACACAGAGACACACACACTCATTGACGACAAATGAGAGGAACATCCACATTCACCCACATTCATCCACCCAACCACACACCCACACACACACACACATACATACACACACCGTGTCGAGTTGCTAGTCTTACATCAGGCGCCTCCCCAGGTGGCGGATAGGGGAAAGGTCCTCAGATATGAAGGGCAGCGTGAAAATAAAACACCCGGTGCGGACCAAAACTAACTAGGTGAAGGCACCCCAAATAATAAACCAACTATGGCAGATGTACGAAAAAACTCAGTACCCCAAGCGGGTATCCTCAACAATGAGGAAAATCCCGACACCGATTCCGATCGGGTGAAAGCCTCGGTGGTCGGTGCAGACCCCACGGATTTTGAGGGTAGGAGGCAGAAGCACGTTGTGGCCAATCAGGCTGATGCAGAAGGGGTAGATTACTTGGCCCTTACTGCATGTCAAAAGACACGCGATGAAGAACAAGAAGGTGAGGAACAGGAAACTAGGAGAATTAAAAAAATAATTTAGTCAATTCTGACAAGATCCGTAAAAATTCAAAACTACAAAGGTGTTGTGTAGTCCAATGCGATGTTTCGTCGACGGGTTTGTCGACCTCTTCAGGCTTCGATTATCCTTAATGTGATATTGTTATATTTCTGTAATAAAGCCTGAAGAGGTCGACAAATCCGCCGACGAAACGTCGCATTGGACTACACAACACCTTTGTAGTTTTGAATTTTTACGCTTGCTCCCAACGGATGTTGTCAGAATTGACTAAATTATTTCTTTAATTACTGCAATGGGGAGTACAATCGTGAATACGATTAACCACACACTGGATTAAAACTAGGAGAATGCTCGATGTTTGGAGCAAAATCCAGACAGCAGAGAAAACTGAGCAGGTGCTACTGGGGAAACTGCAGATGAACCTAGACAACGTAAATGCAGTGGTATTACCAGCCCGCAATATACACAAATGTGTGAAGGAGAACTTGCAAAAGGTCATGTTCTACATGAATCGTCTAAACAGCGTAAGGGAAGCGTAGAACAAGATCAAGTCGAGCTTTGAGCTGCTGCTTTTCAACAGCCCTCGAAAACCGATCACAAACGCAGCCAATCGGATCGGGACATCGAAGACAAACACGCCGAAGAAGCGTAAGAACATGTCTCCAAGCTGTCTTGGAGACGGAGGACAAGCCCATGGAGGAAAGGCAACCCAAGAGGAAAAGAACAACGGAACAGAGCCTGGCAGCGCAACTACGCCCAAGGAACAGTCACTAGTGTTACAGGCTCCTTGGGAACAGGTTGTCACAAAGAAGAAAAAAAGGAAATAAGGAAGAAAGGGTAGACGGAAAGGATGAAGCAGGTGCCAGAAGCCAGAGACCACCGCGAGCGTGACCAACTCGGCCGGATGCTCTTATTCCCTACTGAATAAACTCATATGAGAACTCATATGAGAACTCATATGTGATCTCATATGAGATCTCTTATGAGTCTCATGTGAGTCTCACGCATATGAGATCTCATGTGATCTCATATGAGGTTTTGGCACGAGTATTCATAAGAGAACTCATATGAGATATCATATGAGATCTCATATAAGTTTCCAGTGTCATCGTAGTACTCATATGAGTTCTCACGTGAGATTTTTCAGTAGGGTTATAAAAGCGGCTAATAGAGGAAAAATGAACGCTGATCCGAAACTGGAGAAACTTGGTGGTTGCGTAAATAAAGTACGCAAGACGGCGACAGGAGAATTTCTCCTTGAACTCCAGCGCGCTGCGGACGTGAAAACATTGGAACTCCGGCAAGCTATGGAAGAGGTACTAGAAGAGTACTCAATAAGGACCTTACAATATGAAGTGGCCTTTGAAATAAACGACCTCGATATATTAACAAAAAAGGAGAAAATTGCAGAAGCATTACAGTGGGAGTTCCAAAATAACGGCACGTCTACAGTAGAGGAGAAAGCAGTAAAGTTGGTGCTGAAGGCATACGGGGACACGCCAACGGCGGTCATCCAAGTACCGGCAAAAATGGTTCAACAGGTGGTGGCCTGGCAGAAAATCAAAATAGGTTGGGTAGTCTGCAGAATACGAGAAGTGCGTCGAAGAACACGGCCACTTCGTTATTATAAATGTCTAGGCTTTAGCCATATCGCCAAGAATTGCACAACAACACAGGACAGAATCAATTGCTGCTTCAAATGTGGAGATGAAGGACATAGGGATAGAAGCTGTAATAGAGAACCAAACTGCGCCCTCTGCCATGAAAGAGGCGCAGAAGGAAAAAGCGACAATGCAGCTGGTACACATGCCCAGATTACCAAGCACCATTAAAAGCAATGAAGAAACTAAGAAAATGAAGATTGTACAACTAAATCTAAACTACTGCTACTTAACCAGTACATCCGCGAGACAGAGGTTGACGTAGCCATTGTGTGTGAACAGTATAGGGATCTGGAGGAGCCATCATGGGTAACGGACAGCACTAGCAAACAGCGATCTGGGCATGCGGTTACACTGCTTTCCAAGAAACGAGAACTTTGTACCCGAAAGGTAGCGGGTATACACACATACAGCTGCTATGCTTCCCTCAACGCACCAATCGAGTAGCTTGAGCGACTATTAAGATCGACTCGGACAAGATGTTACAGGAAGGAAACCAGTAATGATCGCAGGCGATTTTAATACGTGGGCCGTAGAATGGGGCAGCTAAAAGACTAACCAAAGAGGGCGAGCGCTATTGGAAGCATTTGCTCTCCTAGATTTGATATTGGTCAACCAGAGTTGCAGTTACACCTTCAGAAGAGGAGATAAGGGATCTGGTGTAGATCTGACATATGTTAGTAACTGTCTAGTTGGTTCAGTCGACGTGTGGACCATGAGTGATCACTACACAAACAGCGATCACCAGGCGATAATAAGGGAAACGTCCCAATACCCGAACATATAAGAAATTGATCTTCAACATTCAACGAAAATAATTACTCTAGAAGGTTTAAACAATAATATTTTCTTTTATATGATCAATTATGACGTTCTTAGTCAAATGGTATCAAAATGAGATTGCTTTGTAAAGGTAATTGTTTATTATAAAGATAAAAGCATGATGATGCCTTTGTCCCCTTACCCGAACGTAGAAAATACGTATCTCCCCATTGTTCCATTTTTATGTCCTAATACCTGAACAATCGTTTGTAAATAAACGATTTATTAAATTATTTCTGATTATTACAATGTTCTTTTGTTGTTATAATTACTGGAATAGATGTATAAACATTATATACGTAAAATGTAAGTCATATGGAAAACATAACGTAATCTAAAATACATGTAAACTTTGCAATATTGAGGTTACGACGTACACCATGTACTGTTTGGGTACCGGAGCATGTTATTTAATGTCATGACCCAATACCCGAATACTATCTAATTGAAATATTTTTTTATAAACTGTTTACCGTATCCTTAATAACTTTAAAAGAATACTAACTAAACTAAAACTTTAAAGAAAACTAAGAAAAAATTTTTGAGATGTTTTAATGTTTATTAACCAAGAAAGAGACGAATAAGTAATATTGTTCGGGTATTGGAAACTGTTCGGATATTGGGACGTTCCCCTTAGTGGAGTTAGGTAAACCAATGATTACGATAAGGAGCTGTTCTTGCTGGCATTGAAAGAAATACAAGTACTTGGGACGGTAAAATCCAAAGCGGAACAGGTGATGGATTATATCACCCGAGCCTGCGATGCTGTAATGCCAAGAAGGATGCCCAATCAAAGACGACCATCAGTATACTGGTGGAACAAAGAGGTTGAGAGTGCCTCGAGTGAATGCCACCGAACCAGGAGACAGGACCAGCGAGCAAAGAAGAAATTCTACAAGACAGGGAGGGGCCAGGAGGCAGTAACCAAAAAATGAAGGACGCTAAACGGAAGCTTACAATCGCAATCCACGACAGCAAACGGCGGTGTCTTAAAGAACTACAGAACGATGTTAACCAGGATCCATGGGGTCGAGCCAATAAAATAGTAATGAAGAAGATTAGGGGAAGCTCTTCCAAGTGCCCGGAATTACTGCGCCTGGTCGCGGCTACACTGTTCCCCAGACAACTGGACGAACCACGTGTTATGGAAACAGGGATAAACAAAGAAGCTATTCCCTCAATCACGACGGAGGAGCTGCTAACTGCTTGAAAAAAAAAAGTAGGAAATAACGAGGCCCCTGGTCTGGATGGCATTCCCAATATCATATTGAAATATGCTAACCACGCCCGTCCCGAGGTCTTTTTAGAATTGTACAACTCATTTATCGAAGAGAGGATATTTTCCACCAACTAGAAGAAACAACACCTCGTGCTACTACCAAAAGGAAAAAAGCCACCTGATGACCCCTCATCATATAGACGCTCTGCATGCTAAACACCTCAGGCAAGATCCTAGAATGCATAATCTGTGCCAGAATGGATCAGGCTATTGAAGAGAAAGATGGACTTGCCGAACACCCATACGGCTTCCAGAAGAAGCCCTCAACCCTGGACGCAGTTGGCTTAGTGATCGACACCGCACGAACAGCGATACAAGGAAAAAGATGGAAAGGAGGAACAAAGGTGTACTGCACTATCATCACACTGGATGTCAAAAATGCATTCAACTCGGTCAAATGGAATAACATATGCGAGGCACTGCGAAAGCAAAATGTACCTTTGTATATAAGAAGGATGATGTCCGACTATTTAAAGGACAGAATATTATCATATGATATCGGCGCCGAGATCTATGAAGTTACAGGAGGCGTCCCCCAAGGGTCAGTACTTGATCCGCCTACTTGGACAAAAACATCATGTACGACGGGGTACTGAGGCTACAGTTACCCAATGGAGTAACAGTCATAGGTTTCGCCGATGATATAGCAGTAGTGATGGTAGCGAAACACAAAGAAGAGGTGACCGAAATAGCTGATGAGGCAATTCGGATAATACACGAATGGCTAACAGGGACAGATTTGAAACTAGCCAGCCACAAAACCGAAGCTATCCCCATTTTTAGTAGGAAAAAGATGGAGACAATAACACTGATGGTGGATGGATATCAGATTGTTTCTCAACCGACCATTAAGTACCTTAACCTTACGTTCAAGCAGCATCTTACAATAGTGAGCGATAAAGCAGCAAAATCTGGCGCTGCTCTATCACGATTGATGCCAAACGTAGGAGAGCCAACTCAGAAATGAAGGTTACTCTTGGCCAGTGTAATCACATCGATTATGCTGTATGGGGCCTCAATACCGGCAGATGCTACATTGGCGAAAACCTACGCACGAAAATTATCGACGGTATATAGGCGAAGTTCACTAAGGATTTCTTCCGCTTACGGTATCGGACGAGACTGCATGCGTTATAGCAGGCATGCCGCCAATTGACCTCTTAGCAATAGAAAGGAAGATTGTCTTTGAGACAGAGCAATAGCTTGACCCCTTAACTGGCAATGGATCATATATGTACAAAAAGAAGTCCTGTCAAATCTGGCAATGGATCATATATGTACATATTTGAATAACTTTTACAATTTTCAACAGATTTGGATAAAACTTGGTATACAACTGTTTTTAAGGTCGCTGAATCTGAATCTGACATCAGAATTATTATTTACGGCTACCAGTTTTGGCACGAAAAGTTGTAAAAGTCGCACGAGTTAAGGGGTTAATGACAACACTAAGAAGGAAATCTGGATCCCGCGAGGAAAAGACAATGGCTGAGTGGCAAAAAAGATGTGATTCCAGCGACAAGGGATGATAGACACATCGCCTTATACCAAAAATAGAAGACTGGACCGAAAGTACACGGAGAAGTCAATTACTACCTCACGCAATTTTTAAACGGACATGGATGCTTCCATGCTTACCTGTCCCGATTTAAGGGAGTTCTATGGTAAACAGAAATAACGCTAAGACAATTCTGAAATTTCGCACATTGGTTAACTTTTACATGAAAAGCTCTCATATAAATTTTTAGAAGGCTAGGCTACCTAGAAGTCAAGAAATAAATGTTTTAATTTTTCACTTTTTAACATGGGCTCTTATGGGAAATCACGATTTCGTTGTGTTCATTTGCGTATAAGAAAGAATTTAACGCTAAGATATTTTTGAAAATTTATGTAATAGAAAGACAAATATCTTATGAAGATTTATTTTCTTGCAAAAGTATCATTCGATGTCTCTAATTTACGGAAAAAAAGTTTAAAAGCGAAAAACATACATTTAACCTCAAAATATGAGTCAAATCAACTTCTCAATGGAACTTTATATCGATATTTAAGACTATTAAAATAGATATAATTATCTAAAATGAAAATATTATTGGTATTTAGTGTAAGTTTATTAATAAAAACATCTGTAATAAAGTAAATCAACAAGAGATAAAATGTGTACTTGTTTTGACTAGTGTAGTTACCATAGAACTCCCTTAAACTAGAAAACCATCCGGACTGCCCAGTATGTCTGGACTCAAAGAAGAATGCTGAGCATGTATACTTGTGTATAGCATGTGGGTTACAAATTTATTACCTTTATGTGATTGTCTGTAGCTATTGAACGTGGCACCTATTTCGTAAGTGCATCATTACCACAAAATAACAACAGTACAACAAGCAATACACCAATCATAACATCAAATGTACACCAATCTTTAATATTTCATCATTGATAGCCATGTACTGCAACTGTTAAGGTACTTCTATTATACGCTTTTAACCTCAAAAATTTGTGGGGACAGAAGCACGTTGTAGTCACCAGGCCTGGGGCAGAAGGGGTGGATCACTTGTTCCTTACTGCATCCCAAAAGACAAGAGAAGAAAGTACGCAGGCTGACGCACTAGGGCCGGACAAAGAGGAATGGTCCTTTCAATAATTAAAGGTAAAGCTTGAGCCCTTGGTGGAATTTATATAGGAAAAAAAGAACATCAACACGGAGCTGAAAAACATGGCGAAGACTACCAGCAGTGAACTCAAAGAGTTCGCTAAGGTTCAACATAATCGAAAACATGTGCAGAAGAAATATGCAAGCACTGATGGATCGTGTCAAGCATCACTTCTCTTTCGGAAACAGAAAACGTCAGTAGTACTTCCCGAATGTAACCGTCCCTCGCCGCCAACAGAGCCAACAAAAAAGAAGGCAGAGATCCGTACATCCACACAAGTTCCAGTTCAAACATCGGAAGTTCAGGTAGGACATTCTGACTGGACAACCGTCGTGAGAAGGGGAATACGCAAAAAAACTGGAGGCCCAAGAATGATCGCAAAGAGAAAGCAGTGCAAGCACATCCCACGACTGGCCTAAGACCTGTTCAACCTGATGCCTTCAAAATAAGGAAGTGCGCCGTACACCGTCACGTACGCCGACATCCTAGGAATTCTCAAAGGAGCGCCTGAGTTGAAGGCCTTGCAATAAAGGTTCATACGCATCAAGCGGACCAAAGCAGGAGAGTTACTCTTGGAACTAGACAAGCCTAGTATCGTGACGTATGAACTGCAGATGCTGGTCCCGTATACCACTAGTGGGTCAGCGTTGTCCCACAAGGAAGTAATTGATATCAAAGATCTGGATGAAACAACAACAGCAGAAGCGGTAGCACAGGCAATTACTTCAATTATCGGCCTCATAATAGTGATAACTGACAAGGAAAGTACCCGAACTGTCAAATTCAAAAAAATTCCAAACCCATATTAAAAAGTAGACCTCCATGCAAAATTCACGAAACCATTTTTTTATCGGCTGAGAAGCGCTTTATAAGGGTTAAAATCACCCCTAAAGTTTACCCCCAAGAAACGTTTTTTTTATATATCTCGGCTTCTACTTAACTTTTTTTAACGAAACAAAATGGAAAGAGTTTCTTATTAAAAAGTCAAGAAATCCGTGGTAGTATGAACATTAAGGGTTGCATCCCTTATTTTTTAGAGGGTGAAATTGTGTTTTTTTAAGAATAATTTTTGTTGTGTGAATTCATAAAATAATTAAAAATAGGTCAAAACATTATTTTTGCCAACTACAATAAATAACAGTTTGTGTGTTTGGGCATTCTTCGCGAAACAACCCCTTAAGAGGTGGTAAACCACCCCTAACACAAATGAATTAGGTATATTTTTTTGGCAATTATTTCTTTCCTTAAAATGGGTTCTTGAAGTCGTTAATCGGAATCCACAGTTAGATCCACAATAAAAATTTGAAAATAGTGAATTCAATATGACGAAAAATTTTTTAGATATATTTTAAATTCCACGAAAAATAGTATGTAGACCCCCTAGCGGAAATTATATTATGTAAATAAGTGTATAATAATGTAACAATGTTTTGTTATGTTATTCTATTATATATTTCTTTTTATCATACACTTGTTTATCGTACGATAAACAAGTGTATGATAATGTAGTTGTTTGTAAAAAAGTGTAAGAAAACGTAACAAATTTTACTTTTCTACTGGATTTCGGACGCTTTTACATTTTACCACAGTTTATACCATTTTTTAATAATTTCTTACTTTTCCTTACATTTGTGTACGTTTTATTACTTTTTAATTTGTACTCTTAATTCAAATTTTATAGGTATTCTTACACTTTCGTACATCTTTTTACATTTTATTATATATTTGTACTTTTAATTACATCTTTTTACGTTTATATACAAATTTTGATACACATTTTACATCGTATCACATATTTGGACACTTTTTTCAAATAGTTCATAATTATACTTTTATAATAATTTATAATTGTACTTTTATTTAAATAAAGCTATAAATAAAATATTTTCAAAGATGTAAAGAAAAAATACTAAAACGTAATAAAATTTTTATGTATTAGAAATATAATTAATATATGTTACAAAATGTAAGTTACTGTATAAAAGTTTAAATTTTTACAAATTCTTACAGATTTTTCTAACAAATTAATTCTTACAGATTTTTCTAACAAATACTTCCTTATAATTTCATAAAAATAAGCTACACAAGGAAATATTTAGAAAACGCAAGGAATTGAAAGAAAATGTAAGAAACTTTAACAACTTGTTAAATATGCCCGAAATCCAGTATCGTATGATTTCTTACATTTTTCGACAATTTATTCCATTTTATAAGTATTTTCTTATTTTCTTTCATATTTTATAATTTCAGCTAGGAGAGATTTTCATGCTTGTTGAAATTATGATAGGTTTTAATAAGAAAAGTTTATTTATGATTTATTAATATAAATTAATATGAACAAAATTTTTAATATAATGATAATTATAGCAATTCATGGTTATTGCGCAATATACAAGATTACTTACACTTGCATTGATATGGCTTATCTCCCGATTCCTCCTCTTTTATTCATAAATAAGTGAAACATCGGTCAGTCGAAAACAAATATACGTTACTGAACGTTTTTCTACGCTCATGTTAAATTAATATTCAATGCCAACATTATTTTATGGGTATTAATTGAAAATATAAGTGTCTGGAGGTACTTGCAACATATTTTTTAATGGCAAGTAAACATTTTACAAGTACGAAATCCTATTTGAATTGAATGATAACAACAATAATAATAGTCGTAAGTAACCATATAATTGAAATTTCTTTCTTCTACATAATTATTCAAAATATTTCTAATAGAAGGATATAATAGATATAATATTGAAAAGTTAAATAAAATGCAGCTTTTTAAATATAAAACTCGTCAAAATATACAATAAATTTTGAACAAGTGGCCGAAGTTAAGAAAGTCAAATTCAGTAAAAATCTATTATAGAATCTTTATTGTACCAATTGTAAATATTTTGATAGTGAAACTTTACTCTTAATACATGCATTGAATTATTTTATGATAGTAAAAATTATGTTTCGATTTTAATTTTTAGAATTACTGTTACATTACTGTTATTCTAATATATAAAATATGACATACTGACGATTTAATCAGTTAAGTTAAGTGTAAAAAAATATTCATACGAGTGAATAGAAGTAGTACTTTATTTATAATAATAACGTTTATCAACTATTTAATGCTAATAAAATAGTGTATCTTGTAGACAAAACATTGACAAACAATAAGGAATTCCCATGCACTTACAAAGGAATTTAGTAAAATGTTTTCCTCAAAAGTTTTGGATGTCTGAATACTTTTTACACTTACTGTACATTCATACTATTGTACATTCCTATACTGTTATGGCTATAAAAAGGCTATAATAACTAAAACTTTTACAGGTTTACACTGCGACTCAACGTATCTAAAAGAAGAAAGAAAATATTTTCCATAAATAAGAATTTGGTAAATGCGATGAATGTTTTATTTATTTTAAACAGTATGTTTCAAGATCAAGAAAAGAAATTACCTGTTAATGACGCTGAAAGAAATGTTGCTAATATAGTGTATAATATTATAATATCAAGTATAAATGATCGTAGTATTTACGAAGAAACGGAAGAATTTCTATATTATGATGATACCTACGAACCTTACGATGACATACCTGCAGATGATTTACATGAAGATATCGATGCAGAAGATATGATAACACCCGAAACTGAAAATCAATGTAGGACCGAATCAGAGAGTATTAATTTTGACTACAAAAAGCAAGCTGTGGAGTATTGGTTAAGTAGCAAAACCAAGTTAAAATTTGAAACAGTCCAAATCGATTCAAAAAATTAAAAACAGCACGTCAGCTGTATAGATGGAGAGATCAAGTGGCAATAGGAGGAAGTACGATCGATAAATTGAAAAAAATTGAGGAATATTGTTTACAAAAATTTAACGTAGCCAGATCGAATAGAATACCCATTCATGACATTGATGTAAGACGTATGGCAAAAGAAAAAGCATTAGAGTTAAACTTCAATGAATTTAAAGCTTCTAGACACTGGTTAAATGAATTTAAACGGCGATTTAATATCGTTTCTCGAAAAATAACAAAAATTATTACTAAAAAATCTATAGATGATTCAGAAGAATGGTCAGCACAAAAACAGGAATTTCGCAATAGAGTAAAAAATGCCATCATAAAATATGATGCAAAACGTGTTTATAACTCCGACCAAAGTGGTTTTAATTTCGAAATACACAGTGGTTGAACCCTCAATCTTAGAGGAGATAAAAGTGTAGAGAGTATAGTGCAATCAGTGCATTCGACAACTCATTCTTATACTATCCAACCTACTGTATCTGCTGAAGGAAAACTTCTATCACCCTTCTTTTTAGTCATGCAAGAACCAAAGGGAGAGTTTGGAACTGTAGTCAGAAAAAATGTATTTGCAGCAGAAAATGTTTATGTAATGGCATCGAAATCAGGTAAATTGACTAAAGAACATGTTGAAACATGGGCGCAAGATGTATATTTTCCATCAACTACCATAACAAGTACCCTATTGCTTGATTCATGGAGAGGTCACTGCCTAGATATAATTTATAAAGTAAAACCGGAACATAAAACCTTAACGATTCTACAAATTCCACAAAGAACAACAAGTGAACTTCAACCGCTTGATATTTACGGTTTTCGAATGTGGAAGAACTTCGTTCGAACGTTTTCGGATATGATATTTCTAACAAATGAGGATCTCAACTTACACGATAGAAATAATATAATCAAAATGCATTCATTAGTACATAATCAATTATCAAGTCCCAGGTTTCAAAATTTATTTAAATATGCTTGGTACGCCGCCGATTACATTGATGAAAGGCCAGAAAAAATTGAAAACCCAAACAAATTTTGCTTCAATTCTAATTTTATTACATGCGATATTTGTGGTAAACGAGCAATTATAACATGTTCATGGTACAAAAAATCGCTATGTTTACAACATTTTTTTCATGAATATCATTATTGTAAAACATATAATCCATGATCGTCAGAATAATTAGCTAGCTTGCCGTCTGCTGTTGGCTGACCCGTAGGATTTAAAATTGGTCATTGTGCTGCTTAGAAATTGGTAGAATTGTATAAGAATTTGTATTAAAAGATAATAAATTGTAAAAATCTGTAAGAATTTATAAAAATTTAAACTTTTATACAGTAACTTACATTTTGTAACATATATTAATTATATTTCTAATACATAAAAATTTTATTACGTTTTAGTATTTTTTCTTTACATCTTTGAAAATATTTTATTTATAGCTTTATTTAAATAAAAGTACAATTATAAATTATTATAAAAGTATAATTATGAACTATTTGAAAAAAGTGTACAAATATGTGATACGATGTAACATGTGTATCAAAATTTGTATATAAACGTAAAAAGATGTAATTAAAAGTATAAATATATAATAAAATGTAAAAAGATGTACGAAAGTGTAAGAATGCCTATAAAATTTGAATTAAGGGTACAAATGAAAAAGTAATAAAACGTAGACAAATGTAAGGAAAAGTAAGAAATTATTAAAAAATGGTATAAACTGTGGTAAAATGTAAAAGCGTCCGAAATCCAGTAGAAAAGTACAATTTGTTACGTTTTCTTACACTTTTTTACAAACAACTACATTATCATACACTTGTTTATCGTACGATAAACAAGTGTATGATAAAAAAAAATATATTATAGAATAACATAACAAAACATTGTTACATTATTATACACTTATTTACATAATATAATTTCCGCTAGGGGGTCTACATACTATTTTTCGCGGAATTTAAAATATATCTAAAAAATTTTTCGTCATATTGAATTCACTATTTTCAAATTTTTATTGTGGATCTAACTGTGGATTCCGATTAACGACTTCAAGAACCCATTTTAAGGAAAGAAATAATTGCCAAAAAAATATACCTAATTCATTTGTGTTAGGGGTGGTTTACCACCTCTTAAGGGGTTGTTTCGCGAAGAATGCCCAAACACACCAACTGTTATTTATTGTAGTTGGCAAAAATAATGTTTTGACCTATTTTTAATTATTTTATGAATTCTCACAACAAAAATGATTCTTAAAAAAACACAATTTCACCCTCTAAAAAATAAGGGATGCAACCCTTAATGTTCATACTACCACGGATTTCTTGACTTTTTAATAAGAAACTCTTTCCATTTTGTTTCGTTAAAAAAAGTTAAGTAGAAGCCGAGATATATCAAAAAAACGTTTCTTGGGGGTAAACTTTAGTGGTGATTTTAACCCTTATAAAGCGCTTCTCAGCCGATAAAAAAAATGGTTTCGTGAATCTCGCATGGAGGTCTACTTTTTAATATGGGTTTGGAATTTTTTTTAATTTGATAGTTCGGGTACTTTCCTTGTGAGAATATCAAACTCAGGGCGTCTTACAATAGCACTCAAGCAGCCAGTGTCTTGCTGCCGGTAGCAACAATAAAAAAGCTGATAAAAGCTAGTAATCTCAGAATAGGCTTGGTCAATTGCCTGATCCGGATAGGTGAAGCCATGACTCGTTGCTTCAAATGCCACCAAACCGGACAGCTGGCAAAAAATTGTAAGAGTGCAGTTGACCGGTCGTCCTTGTGCTTCCGGTGTGGGAAGGAGAGTCACAAGGTAGTGAACTGCCTGCCCGCTAACGAGTAGGTAACGAAGGAGGATGGAGAACCAAACAACGGTGGACAAAGTGCTTGAAATTAACCTGAACTACTGTATAGCAGTCCTGGACCTGCTGCCCCAACTGGTCCGAGAGGAGAAGAAGGACATAGTCATCATCAGTGAGCAATACCAGCGCGGCAGCCATATGGGTAAGCGGAGAACTTTACATATAAAAAAAATGGACGTCCTCCTGCCCAGATTCATCTGGGCAAAGGTAGGTGGAATAAGACAAATACAGCTGCTATCTACCACCCAGTGATTCAATAGAAGAGTTTAAAAGATCAATGGATACTATCATCGTCAGCGCTAGTACCTCCCCACTGCCGGTAGTAATTGGAGGAGACTTTAATGCCTGGACAACCGAATGGGGAAGGAAGAAGTCGAACCACTGCGGGCGCGCACTTCCTGAGGCCTTCGCTATACTAGATGTAGAGATTGCTAATACAGGGACAACGCCGACCTAGACCAAGAGAAACAAGTTGTCCATAGTGGATCTGACCTTTGTCGATCCCAGATTGATTCAGAAAGGCTCTAACTGGCGAGTCAGTGATCGATACACTTGGCAGCGATCACCAAGCTCTCGCGTACCAGCTCCAGCCGACAAGCAGGACAGCGGATATGACACGGATGCCGAAGAGAGAGAGAGCGAGAGAGAGAGAGAGAGAGAGAGAGCGAGAGAGAGAGAGAGAGAGAGAGAGAGAGAGAGAGAGAGAGAGAGAGAGAGAGATGGGCACCAGCTTTTGACAGAGAGACTTTTCTCTGCTCCCTGGAAGGAGCATCTGTCGAAGGAATAGCCGAGGTTAGGGCTCAAAGCCATCACAGCGGAATGTGATGCTTCAGTATCCACGACGACAAATCATCGCGGACGCCTACCAGTCCACTGATGGGACAGATGGGGCATTGCGGTAATACATTAAGAGTGCCTCTGAGCTAGGAAACCGTACCAAAGAGTAATTTGTGGACCACGATACGAAGAGTTAACCGCCAGCTATGAGCAAAAGAGAAAAGAGCTCAAGATTGCTATCAAGACAGCCAAAAGAAAGTGTTGGCCGGACTTCTACGAGGAAGTGGATCATGACCTATGGGGATCACCGTACAAAACGGTCATGAACAAAATCAAAACCAGAGGTATCAGTGCGCCATCTTGCCCAATCTTCCCGACAGAGTGGTCCAACATTTGTTCCCAGAACACCGGGAACGGCAAGCTGGCACAGGTCTAACGGAGAACTTTGGTGCAGCCGAGTCAACAGGAGTTACCGAAACAGAAGTGAAGATAGCGGCCAAGATGATTGCCATAAGAAAGGCTCTAGAACTGAATGGCGTACCTAGTTTAGCAATAAAGACCATAGTTCTGAACGTTCCTGATATATTCAAGGACACTTTAACGCATGCCTATGTGAAGGAATTTTCCCGGCACAGTGGAAGGTACAGATTGGTACTCCTTCCTAAGAGAAATAAATCTCCAGATGAGCCAACCTCGATTCGACCACTCTGTATGCTGGATATTGTCGGAAAATTATTTGAGCGGATCTGGTGGCAGTCCAGAGACTTGTCTGATAACCAATTCAGCTTTAGGAAGAGTCGCTCAACAATCGATGCCATCGACAGGGTTGTGTCACTAGCCAAGAATGCCGTTAGTGGTAGTCGTTGTGCAAAACGCATGTGTGCTATCATCGGTTTAGATATACGGAATGCGTTTAACACGGCCAAGTGGAATGAAATCAAGCTGGCCTTGCAAGACATAAGAGTACCATTGTATCTTCGAAGAGTCATCTCGAGCTATTTAATGTACCGAATCCTTCTGCATGACACCGAAGACGGCACACATTCTTTTAAAATCACAGGATGTGTGCCGCAGGGTTAGGTACTGGGATCCCCAATCTGGAACATCCTCTACGACGGCCTGCTTAGGCAACCGCTTCCAGATGGGGTGTCGATGGTAGCCTATGAAGACGATGTTGCCCGTATCGTCATAGCAATATGGGTCGAAGAGGTACAATACGTCGGAGATACCACAATGGAGATAGTAGAGGATTGGTTGAGCGAGGATAGACTGAGTCTTGCTGCCTAAAAGGCTAAGGCGGTGCTCACTGCCCAAACAAAAAAGGGGGCGTACGCCACTTTCATCGTCAACGACAAAAAGGTCAGGACGGAGTACGCCATTAAATACCTAGGAGTCACAATAGATGCGTGGCTGCTATTCAAAGACCATCTTAGGAACGCAGGACTAAAGGCGGGCATCATGCCGAACGTAGGGGGGCCAAAGCAGCTGCGGCGGTTCCTCCTTTCCTCCTGGTTAAACAGAGAAATTATAAAAAGTAAAAAATCATTAGAGACGAATGTAGAAAATAACACTATTGAATTGTTTGCTGACTTTTATGCTACTAAACTAAACTTTATTATTGTTAAAGTTAAAGAAAACCTACAACGTAAACTCGAAACCATGTATTTTAGAAAATATAAGAAAGAAATTGAAAAAGATAGATATAAGGAAGATGTATCGGAGGTTAACGTCCGAGACAATAACACACAGGTTATCGAACCGGCGAAAACTGACGATAGTTGGTGTGTGAATGTTTCGGGCATTGAACTTCCAACGTACGTTACTGATATATTAAAACTTGGAGAGAAATTCAATTTTAATGAAACATTCAACAACAAATTACTACTGCAATATATCAAGAATTTTGAAACTTTTATTAAAAAACACAAGAATAAAGCTGATATTCCTAAAATAAGAAGCTCTTTCCTCAACACCATAAAAAATTCATACAATAGAGAACTAGCAAATAATTCATACGAAAATAAAAAATTAAAAATAGATCTTAAAAAAACAAGAAAATTTCTAAAACAGAACTCAGACATTCTAATAACTAGAGCTGATAAAGGGAATGCTACAGTGATAATTAAAAAATCATGTTACGTAGAAAAAACCGATATGTTATTTAACGATCAAAAATATTATGAAAAAATAAAATCAAACCCTTTATCAAGCCTAGAAAGGAAAACAAATGATATAGTGAAATGGCTCAATAAAATGGATTTTAGTGGTACTAAAAAACAACTACTCCCGGTCCTTCAAAAATTCAGTATATCAAAAGCATATGGTCTTATTAAAATACATAAAGCAGATTTTCCAGTCAGACCCATAATATCCACAGTGAACTCTCCTACTTACTACGTTTCAAAGTTTTTTGCTCAATTCCTACAAAATAATTTAAAACCCCCGGCATCACATATAGATAATAGTTTAAAGCTAAAAGAAAAACTTGAAAATATCAAAATACCATATAATTATGAAATAGTGAGTTTTGATGTCGTAAGTCTTTTTACAAATGTTCCTGAATACCTAGTATACGAAGCGATAGAAAGAAGGTGGCATCAAATACACAATAGAATAAATATGACCTGTACCGAATTTCTTAAAGTAATTAAATTCATCCTAAACAATAATTATTTTCAATTTAATGGCAATTTTTATAGACAAACATTCGGATCCGCTATGGGAAATCCGTTAAGCCCTATATTATCTAACATAGTTATGGAAGATTTAGAAAACTCATGTATCAATAAACTTCAAGAAAAACCGCTATTTTATTACCGTTATGTGGATGATATTGTTCTTTGTATACCGAAAAATAATATACGCGATACGTTACAAATTTTCAACTCTTATGACACAAACTTACAATTCACTGTTGAACATTCTGAAAATAATAGTATCAGTTTTTTGGACATAAAAATTATAATAAACGATAAAAGTAATATAATAACTAATCAGGAAGATATCTCAATTTTAATTCGCATCACCCGACAAGTAACAAAATAGCTATCATATACTGTCTCCTTGATAGAGCAATAAAATTATCGCACAATAGATTTCACAAAGAAAATACAGAATTTATCAAATATGTTTTAAAAAACAATAATTATCCACATAATTTAGTTGATTTTCACATAAAGAAACGCTTATAAATGCTACAAAGTTCAGATAACAGCTCCAAACAACAAAAAACCTACGATGGGATTATATGTTTACCGTTTGTTAATGAGTTAGAATGTTTTACGAAAAATTTTTTAAAAAAACTTAATATTAATGTTGTGTTTAGTACCATAAATAAACTAAATAATGTAATAGTATTAGGAAAAGATAAAGAAGAAAAATACAATAAAAACAATGTGGTGTATAAAATCAATTGTAAAAATTGCGAAGCAACGTATGTGGGACAAACAGGTAGACGATTAAATGTACGAATAAAAGAGCATAGAAAAAAATATCTTGATAAAGATGATAAATCTTCCTTATTTGCGCACACTGAAAATAACAATCATACAATAGATTTTGACAATATTAAAATCTTAGATACAGAAATTAATAACGGAAAAAGACTTTTTTCAGAAGCATTCTTCATTCATCAACAAAAAGATTATATAAACAAACAATTTGAAATCAATAAACTAGCGAAAGAATATAATATATTAATTAATAACTGCGAAATTTAGCTTAATATAACTCTTACTATGTATCTATGTATTAAAACTTTGTAAAGCCGAACGTGGTATATTAGGAGAGCACGTTGAATGAGAATATAATATCCACCACAATATTCGTGTATGTTTTGAATACCGTGTCATTAGGATGACTTACACTATGACGTGCTCCCCTGATACCTCGCCTCGGCTCCGAATCGTTCAACGCTATCCCCACTTGTCTCACATCGTTTTATATACTTTTATATATACACACACAATTACAGTAGATTAGTATATATAGACCGTTTGCCGAAAATTTAAGCATTGACGAAACGGACAGTCGCCCGTTATTATTACAGCTTGACGTAATGTAAGTGTACTTTGTTATACATAATTTGTTTAGAGTTGCGAATTGTGATTTATTAATTTTTAAGTGATTAGTGTTTAATAAATATGTAATTATTTTGAATTGGAATTGTAAAAACTACGTTTTGTTGTGTTAAAATTTGTAAGTTCAACATACTGTATATATTTATTATGTAAATGGTTTTTGTTAAATATAGCACCTGAAGAGGGACACGAAAAAAGTGTCCGAAACGTCGGTTAAAAATAAATGGTATCCATTTATTTAAACCTTTCCTGGTAGACAATTGGCCATTAGACTCAAGATACAAAAAAAAAAAAAAAAATTGGGAGTTATAAGCTTTGAAAAAAACACGTTTTTGTTAATAAAAAAAGAACCATAATAGCTAATGTAAATTTTTTTTTGGCAAATATAAGTATTTTAATGCTCTTTTGAATACATTGTTAATAAAAACAAGATATTAATGTAAACCTTTAAAATATGAAAAATAGTTTTTTAAAAAGTGAAAAATCGATATAAAAAAAATGAACCAGAAAACTACATAATATAATTTTCCAAAAATCTTGAAAAAACGATAGGTTAAAAATTGAAAAGGTTACAGCGTCATATACACTCACACACATACAGATACATACATACTGACATTTTTTAAAATAGTATATTTTGTCTCCGAATGACTCAAAACATCTTTCTAAGATGTTATTCACCATCACAAAAGTTCCTCTAGGAGGAAGTAATATTTAAAAAATATTACAAAATTCTTTTTCGTAATATGTTTATTAATATTTCATAATTATTTCCGGAAAATGTTTCAAAAATGTTTTTAACCTGCATTTTTTCTATTCAGAAAGGTTGCATCACCTTTCCTGAAATATTTTTGCATGGTTTTGGATATAGGTTAAAAGAGCCAGCTGTCGGTCATCTAATTTAGTATCACCTCATTCTCAATTGAAATAAATAAACGATTTTGAACTTTAAGACGGCGATCGCCAAGTAATTAACCTCTACTTTACTTTAACTTTAAGATTATTCTTGATAAAGTTGAAATACAACCAAAAAAATGTGAAAATATTGGAAAAATTTTAAACGCAATAAAGTAATAGTATATTACCCACCTAGGGAGGACAAAATTTGGATAGTCCATATCTCGTGTATATTGCCACCTGAGCTGAAGACGAGGGTGGCAAACACGAGATGCGGGCTGACCAATTTTACTCCCGTGAAACGTATACTATTTTTCACCATACCCGGGCCGAAAATATCACATTCGCAATTTTGAGCCGGGAGCGAAAGTGACACTTTCGGCCTGGGTATGGTGAAAAAAATATTTCTTAAAAGTTCCTGAATAACTTTTCAAGAAATATTTCTACAAGGTTTTGCATGCAATTTCTCTGAAAGGTTTCAAAAAGGTATCTTGAAAAGATACTGCAATATTACAGGAAAGATTATGAAGAAAAGATTGAGATATTTGTGAAAATAAATATATCGAATTATGTCTTATAAGGAGATAGTTGCCCTGCACAATGCAATAATCTACCATCCTACGCAGGGTCGAGCCCAAATATCAAAGGCATCCTAAAAAATTGTTCGAACAAAAAATAACCGAAATTTCGTACGAAAAATTTTTTAGGATGCCTTTGATTTTTGAGCTCGAAATTGCGTAGGATCGTAGATTATTGCACTGTGCAGGGCAACTATCTCCTTATAAGACGTAATTCGATATATTTATTTTGATAATATAGAATTTTCCATGTTCTGCCGGTAAAACAGAGTCAGTCGTAACTACAGGATTACTACACCTTCTTAATCTTTGAGGAAGCAAAATTATGGATGCGTAGAAAATGGCAAAGAATTTGAAAAAATAATCTAACATCTAATAGACTTATTAAATAATCGACTCGCTTTATTATGAGTTTTATTATGAATATTCATGGAGAAAATTGGGTATGATACAATTAATTATTGTCATTAAAAATTAAAAAGACGAATAAATACGTTAGTTTGAGGAAGCAAAGTGCGAATGTATTGGCAGCGGTTTTTTATAAGTTACAGCTAATTTTACTCAATATTATAAATTTTTCTTGGAAAATCTTTAAATTACCTACATTTTCTTTTTTTAACTTTTTAATTATCATTATTCTGTCATTTAAAAAACCATTTTTTGGTTTTGTGGTTAAACAATGTTGTGCCACTTTTATCAAATAAGGCCTCCAGATTTGGATTCTGCGGGCCGAAATACGTAAGGAAATAGTATATGATGCAACATGGACGTAAAGTGCGATTTTACACCCTCGTGCAGCTCGCCTGCCCGAGGGCTGCGCCGATCAGCGCAAGGGTGTAAATAGTACGCCCGCGTTCCATACGCTATTTTTTGCAACAGTGTATGGAAAATGCGGTTACATGCAAGTAAAATTACTTCGTATAATAAGTTTGTCTAAAAGTTAAGTGGAGAACGGGGATAAGATAACATAAAAAAGGCGAATATAAAAAACCAAAAATATACAAAACTATATAATCTTATAGTTAGTTTTTTACGTCACTTATTAGGTATTCATAAATAACTAATACAATTAAATCAGTGTTAAATTGTATACTAATTGAAACAAACATTATATTAACATTATATTTTCACACGCATTTATAATAAAATTATTTAATTTCAATTGTCTTTGTAACGGTGACAATAGTGTTTTTTTTTTTTAATTTTTGAATGGGTTGTTTGTCTTCATCGATTGCCTCTGCCAGTTGCCCTCCAATTTTTCTTTGATTACACAGCCCTACAAAAAAAGGAAAGGTTCTGTACTTTAGATCGGATTATCATATCTCGGTGTATTTTAGCCCCCTAAGTATGATTTCAAGGTCAGAATTCGTCCACCCCGTCTGAATTTGGAGATATCATTAGGTACAAGATTTTTGAAATATCTTAAAAAAACAAAGTAAAAACAATTTTTTGTTAATCTTTTCTACAAAACAATGTAGCATTGTTTGCGCCCTTCAAGACTAACTTTACACCATCCCTCTACATTTTTTTTTCTCCGAGATCTAAATACCTGAATTTTGTAACTCGCACACATCTCTTAAAATCAAATTCTTTATCTTTATCTCGAAATTTACATATTCAGATCTCTGAGAAAAATATTGTAGAGGGATGGTGTAAAGTTAGTCTTGAAGGGCGCAAACAATGCTACATTGTTTTGTAGAAAAGATTAACAAAAAATTGTTTTTACTTTGTTTTTTTAAGATATTTCAAAAATCTTGTACCTAATGATATCTCCAAATTCAGACGGGGTGGACGAATTCTGACCTTGGAATCATACTTAGGGAGCCAGAATACACTGAGATATGATAGTCCGATCTAAAGTACAGAACCTTTTCTTTTTTTTGTGGTCAACTGAATTTTCGATGTTGCCTTCAGCTGCGGTGATGGACTTCCACCCACCATGTCGTTTCAACGTCGTCATATTGGCTCCTGAATCTGCGAACGGAGTGGCTGAAGAACGCCGAAAAGTGTGTCCTGTATACTGTTCTGCGTTGTCTAATTTTAAGAATGTAGCGATTTCTTCGGCATACCACCAATCAAATTTTTCCAATCGATTGATTTGAGCACTTGTCGTTGCGGTAGGTAAGAAACAGTTTTGTTGTTGTTGCGTGCTTGGACCATAATTCTATAATAAATCTGCGACAATTTTGTGGTACTTACCTTGCAACGTGAAAGATCTAGGCAAATGAGTTTTCGTTTCGGGGATCCTAATAATATAGGAATTGTACATTTTTATGTTATCCTTCATCAAATTATGGAGTTCTTGACATCTGCACGCTCCATGCATGCCAAGAACAAGAGGAACCTAAAACTCAATTAAATATTTATTCACCATAACTATTAACCATATATGTACCTACATGATTGGCAATTCTACAGTATGAAAGAACGAAATACGCAAGTTGTAAAATCAAATTTTACACGCACTGTGTCAAAAAGTTTCATTTTACACCCTCAAATCGAGGTGCAAAATATGGATTTTACGCATACTGTTGCAAAAAACAAGTTTTACCCGGAAAAGCTTGTTGCATACGGGACGGTATCCATGCAGCCTCCGAACTAAAAGGCTAGATGTACTACTCTTCGCGGCGAAATGGCCAAACGTGGTACTCTTCGTGGAGAAAATGCCAAACGTGCTACTCTTCGCGGAGAATCATGAACAAAGCATGATTTAGGGTACACTTTTTTATTCTAGCGTATGCGCGAGTGTCAAAAAAGAATTTCAGAAAAAGAGTTTAAATGTGTATTTTAATCATTATGTTAAAATTATGTTATCGAAAAAACTTTCTGTTATTGTTATCCATGAATACTCGTTAAGCTTCATTTAGATATGATTTCAATAATTCATCGTAGACTTTTAGGGAAAGGGAAGGGGATACATTTAGAATGTTAATTTACTACTAGAAAAAGTGTAACTATAGTTTCTACAACTTTTATGCCGGCGAGTCTAAAGATTTGAACAACTATATCATAGCTATTTCAATTTCAAATAATAAAGTAGGGATGTTGTAGACGAAAGAAAAATAATATAAAAAGAATAAAGATAAAGAGAAGAGAGAATGCAAGAGAGCCATGTATTGAAGAAAGAAGTTTTTTAGTGCTTCTGAAATTAAGTTCGGACTTTATGAAAGGCGCTTGCGCACAAAGGCTCTTCAGTGACGAAATAAAAAAGTTCGGTACGTGCACAGCGTGTTTCGAGGTGTTTTATTAATTATTCTGTTTTACTACGTGTGATCTCTCTCTCCCTCTCTTTCCCACCCTCTCGATTTCTGTTTATTTCTCTTTCTCTCTCACATACACACTCTTACAATCCCTTAAAAAGTCTTAAAAAGTCCATCTCTCCTGGGTAAAATCGCACAAAGTACCTTAGATGTGTAGGCGGCACTAAGGAAAAATGGTCTTGCATACGAGATCAAAGAGCCAAAGCGAAATGTCTAAAGGTTGTTCATACAAAAGAGCGACAGTGTTTCCACCCCGCACGCGGGTGGAAAAGAGAGTAAGAGAGTGACTGAAATAAAATGACGACGGCTCTTTTTCTCTCGTGCTCTCTCTCTCTCTCTCTCTCTCTCTCTCTCTCTCTCTCTCTCTCTCTCTCTCTCTCTCTCTCTCTCTCTCTCTCTCTCTCTCTCAATTTTCACGAGATTCGTATAAAGTGAACCATTTTACATGCAGCTGGAATTGATAGCAGTGATACGTTTTATGCGAACACCTTTCAAATTTTATCTAGAACACAGAACGTTGAAATAGGATTATTGGATAACTAGTTAGAGGGTTCAATTTAAATGGCTGCAATTAGTTACTATATTTTTTCCGCCACTCTGTATGTCACTACTATGGAATTACGATTTAATTGAGAGAAGTTACTGTACTTGCAATTTTAACTTAATTACCAACGTTTTTGTTTAAGTTAAAAATTAAAGAAGAAGTTGTTCACATCAGAATAATTATAGATATTATTATAAATGTTTATGTATGATACAATAGAATTCAAAAGGAAAAATTAAATAAAATATGTTTATGAAGAATTATAAAAAGTATATAAAAAATTATAAATTTACATTTTTTAACAAACAAAAAATTAGTTTAAATTTCAAACTCAAAGTTAGCTGATCGAAATGAACATTAATTTAATTATGATATGTATATAAAAAACAATTTCAAAAGCCTTTGCGTAGTTACTAAATGTAACCGATTTCAAATCTGAAGTCAAAATTAAAAATTTCAACATGGCGGATCCAATATGGCGGACATATTTTTGAAAATTCGTCGATTTTTCACAAAATGTAGTACATAGGGGTTTTCGGGGTCGCTGATTACGAATCTTTTATCAGATTTGCAAAATTCAAAATAGCGGATCCAATGTGGCGGACATATTTTTGAAAATTGGTAGAGTTTTCACAAAAATCATTATACAAGGGTTTTCGGAGTCGCTGACAACGAAAAAAAATAAAAATAAAATTTTACACAATTCTCATGTATAATAGAGGAATATATCAATTTTTAGTCTGAAAATTGCATTTTTGCACTATATTTTGTTATAAAAAACGTAATAACAATATGCATTTTGTAATTTTGACCATACATGGCTGTGTTTATCATATGTGAAATCTAAAACTATGATTTAGACATTTATTTACATCCCAGGAGCTTCAGGGACGAATAAATTTGAAATAAGCGACATTTTTATAATTGTTCATTTAATAACAATTGCAAAATGCATAATTGTTGTAAAAATTATATAGTAGTGTTTAGATAAAACATTAATAAGTATAGAAAAACTTATTTCGTATTGATACGACATCATAAACCTGAGTTATAACTAAAAAACCAAAAAAATTCTGGTGGGAAGTATACTTCCCACTGCAAGTTAAAGGGTTAAACGGTCATTGATATATTTACTCTTTATATAATTCAAAAATCCGCGTACTTTTTAAAGCGAAATGTAAAAATAGTACTGTTTTTCATAGTATGCGTAAAGTACGTCGATACGCATCGTTTTCGGCGCGTAAAGATGAATTTTATACATAGACATTTAACTTTACACACTCAAATGATACGACGATGTGCTTTACTCATACTATAACAAAAAATATTGTTTGCCACACGAGCGAAATCTTTACGACCTCGAAAATTACTATTTCGTCACTAGGGTGTAAAGTTGAACTTTACGCACCGAGTGTTGCGCGATCACGAGGTCATAAAGATTGCGCCCATGTGGCGAATAATATTTTTTTTTATAGTATGAGTAAAGTATGTCATCGTATCGTTTGAGTGTGCAATGTTGAATCATACGCATAGTATGCGTAAAGCAAAACTTTACGTATACTGTACGTGAAATTGAACTTTACGTACCGAAAACCATGCGTATCGACGTACTTTACGCCGTACTTTACTACGAAGAAAATGCTATTTTTGTTATTTTTGCTTCTCATTCTTCATTTCTCAATGCTAATTAACTTTAAAAAAATGATGTTAATTATTGCAGATAAAGATGAACATGTATACGTGCAATTCTCCCGAAAATCTGAATAGTACATTACATTACTAGCTCGGGTGACAAACTATACCCGTGCATACAACGCCTACATTGTTTAGTATGCATACAAACCATTGTTTAGCATATGTGCGAAAAGTATTTACTTTACAAATGATGAAATGGCTGTGTCGCGTCAAAGCCATTTTTGAAAAGGGCAATAATAACGCCACTTATGGTATATTGCTTATGACGGCCAGTGAGAGCTATTTCCTTCCAGTCATTTTGTATAAGATTTGACGTTAGTATGCACTTCCATGTATTACATCAGATGCTCAAAATTATATTTCCTTAGAAACTCCTGCATCATATAAATGTCTATCCGCTATCAAAACATTTGTGATGATAGAATTCACTTACGTGCGCAGGACTGGAAGAGAGAATCCCGCACGAAAAGCGATAAGGGACGAATTTAAGTTGCAGAGCAATCCGGCGTCGCGTTACAGTGTCGCTTGAACTAGAATGAGACAACTCGTGTACTAAACCTCGAGAGAAAATAGCTCCCAGATTTTGTATATAATACAGCTCAGGGAACTATACGAGAGACTTTGGAAATTTTACACTAAAAAAATAATGTACACTGCATAATCGTAAGCTGGTTTTGCAATTGCTTTAAAAAATACTACGGGTCTTTACCTCTTTCTGGAAAAAAATAAAAACTATTCTTGCAGCAAAACTATGAAAACTTATGTTTTTTTTCGGAAAATTAAAGCCAAAACAAGGAAATATTAACTTGAGTTGTTTACAATTTAACTGCGGATTATGAAAATATGTTAATCGTATGCAAACTTCACAATTGTTTTATAGTAAATAATTCTTGTATTCTCTTGGATTTGGCAGATACGTCCAGGCGGTAAGGCACTTAATTTGAAATTGCAAAAATACAGCCAACATTTCTACAACGAAAAAGATACTGCAACGGGGGGGGTCCAAAGTTTTGACGATTCACTATAAAATTGAAGTCAACTATAGACGTTTTTCAGTTCGACAAATAATAATGCAGATTGTTTTTAATTTCGAAATTCTAAATTAGGAAAATCATATTTTCGAATGTAACAGTTCACCTACTGTCCAAAACGTCGAATTTCATCAATACGACCTCAAAGCAAATATAAGCTGTTTCTAATGATTTATTTCAAAGTCTCTATATTGTACCCCTATTAAAATTCTATTAATGAAATTCGATGTTTTGGACAGTAGGTTAAGGTAGTCTTACATCTAAAAATTTTGAAAAAATCAACTTCTTTTTATTGAAATTTTTAATTATATATGTTATTCTGAACCTAAAGAAAATAGTTTGGATCAAAAATTAAAAAAATTAAAAATGATATGGTTAAAAGAGCTTACTATCTTCAAAATGACGAAAAAATTGATTTTCCTTTTTCTTGCCTTTTCTATAGGTTTCTGATATATATAGGAACACGTTTACTTGTATGTGTTTTAAAATATCAAAAAATGTTATTTAAGACTTATTAGTATAAGAATTATAAAAAAAAAATAATTAAATTTAAATACGGGATTTATTATAAAAATAATATAGGGTAAGTGTGGCTACTACGGCGGTATTTTTTTCAGGTTAGTTTCAAACGATTATATTTCGTCTCCATGCAAAAAAATTATGCTGATTCTTTTTAATAACGGAACTTAGGTATCATATCTATCGATTAAAGTACAATTTTAGAACAAAAACTGATAAATAAATGTATAAAATGACTTTGAAAACAACATCTCTCTGTTGATTTTACTGTGAAGCTGCTTCAACTACTGCGTTGGTATTACGGTGCCATATTAAAGCATAGGGAGAGCGCTCGCGCATCCGCAGAACCCCAAAATGTACGTCGTCGGTATTACTGCGATTTTCCATAAGATTATACAGCAGTAATACATACACAATAATACCCACGTCCGCAGTAGTGCCCACACTTACCCTATAAATCATATTCTGAAATTTGAAATCCAGTGGAATAGTCTTTTGAGTTGTGACAATTTTGCACTTCTGTTCTAGTAAAGTGACCATTCCGTCAACGAAATTTGACAGCAAATTACTATGTTAATACTCCCTTTTGTATACGTATATACTTATAAAGCTATAATACCATAGTGTCAACACAGCAGACAGCTCAAAATCTCAAATAAGCCAAGATACATAACCATGTTATTTCAGCAGTTTGTTTTGCAGAGTTTTTGCTTTCAGATAGAGAAAGATTTTTTTCTTAGTGCTTGATTATTTTTATTCATAAGTGAATTTAGGGCTAAAAATTTACTGTATTGTGTATGTGATGATATATGTCTGAAAAGTGTAATTGTAATTATAATACAAGCGTGCAGTGACAGTTTTGTTTAAATTTGGAAAGTAGTTTCAGTTCAAGATGGGAATGCTGTATGAAAATTAATACTGAAAAACATGTGCATTGGCAAGATTGAATTAAGTATTTTAAAGAAGAGGCAGTAAAAATTTTTATCGCATAAAAATAAATACATCTTTTTTCTAAGAAAGATGAAAGTGACATATTAAGTCTAACTAACTATAGGATATATAATTCAATTCAGAAGATTTGTGAATTGCAATAAGTGTCAAGATGTATCTATACACATAAAAGCGACAAGCCTTCTCACAAGAATACAGGCTTAAATCCAAGATATATTTAATATTTAATATGTGTAATCAAGTAATCGTTAAAAAAATGGGCTTATGTACTTTTGTCTATGACAGTGATGGCTTCTTAAGTTTCGATTTGGATCATTGGGATTTCATATTTCACAAGACCTGGCGCATATTCTACATTTATTTTAGTATTATAAATAATAATCTAACTCAGTACAGTGTGTTAAAAAGTGATTCAACAGTGGATGAATCAAAAGTACAAAAGGACAAATTGAACAGTAACTTTTAATGGAACGAATGCTGCTAGCTTAGCAATAACTTTTAATGGAACGGATGCATGCAAGATGCCAGAGCTTCTGTTTAAACCATTTTATATGGGAGAACAGATAACAGATATACAGGAAAATGAGTTTCAAGAAGGAAAAGAATGGGAATTAAATGACTGATTATTTTTTGAGTCTTATGGTATTTTTCTTTGTAGGCTTGTTTCTCAAAATGTCATTTTTTAAAGTTTGTCGTAACTTTTCTCTGAGACCAGTCGATGAGTTTTCATGAGACAAAGTGCAAATTGTTCCTAATTTATGTAGTTATGGGCGTAAGAGTTGCAATTTTAAGGTTTTCATGTATAAGTATTTTTTTTATGGCAAAACCCCAAAAAATTCAAAAAATGCAAAAAATTATTGCAAAAAAATCAGTTTTTGCCATGAAAAAATACTTATACATAAAAACCTTAAAATTGCAACTCTTACGCCCATAACTATATAAATTAGGAACAATTTGCACTTTGTCCCATGAAAATCCATCATGCGGTCTCAGAGAAAAGTTACGACAAACTTTTTTTCTTGAAAATGCTATAACTGAGGGTAAAATGAGTTTAAGGACCTCTGCCTTGGCTCATTTTATTTAAAATAAGTTATATTTACAATATATTTTGATTATTTTATTATAATAATAATTTTTATCATTTTTTTAAGTGTTACATTCGTAAATATGATTATCGTAATTTAGAATTTGGAAATTAAGAACAATCTGCATTATCATTTGTCGAACTGAAAAACATCTATAGTTGACTTCAATTATAGTGAATCGTCGAAACTCTGAACCCCCTTCCGCCCCACTGCAACCTGCGCGAAAATTTAGATATACGTAAAATTTGACTTTGTAAGAGACATAATTTCGGTGCTATTAAAAATTACAGAATAACACCCCGAGACAATAACTGTAGTACATTACGATATGAGGGGCGCGAAGTAAGCGATTTACGCACGGGTGCTCAGGTAAAAAAAGCACGAGTACGTGAATCGCCTACGAGCACGCGTGTCGTATACACTATTTTTTTAATTCATAGTCAGAGTGCGTAATTTTTTACTTGTATGGCTGTTGCTTCCTCCTAGAGGAAGCTTTGTGATAGTAATTTGTTGAGTTATTGTAAAAACATGTTATAATTGTTTTTCGAGGTATTAGGAATCAAAATACATGATTTTTGAAAAATGTCTGTATGGATGTGTGTGTGTGCGTGCGTGCGTGCGTGCGTGCATGCATGCGTGCGTGCATGCGTATGTGCGTGCGTGCGTGCGTGCGTGTGTGTGTGTGTGTGTGTGTGTGTGCGCGCGCGCCTGGATCTCAGCTTCTACTCGATCGATTTTGACCGGACAGGTCTCATTTTTTTTTCTTTTGTGTGATGGCGGGTCAAAAATTCGTTTTTTGATTCGCCGATGCGTTTTTGTTTTATTTATAATTTTTGATTTTCTCAAAATTGATTTTTGCTTTTTTTTAATGATAAGATCGAGATATTTGAATCGAATGGATAGCACTCGAAAGAGCATTAAAATACCTATATTTTCTAAAAGAAATTTCTCTAGCTATCACGGTTCTTTTGTTATTAACAAAAACGTGTTTTTTTTTTTTTTTTAAGCATATAACTCCTAAACTAAACGGTCAATTTTCTTGAGAAAAATCATGATAATGCAGAATATAAATAGCTATAATCTGTAAAAATTTAAATTCATTTTGTCTACTAGTTTTTAAGAAAAAAAATCAAATGTGAAAAAAATGAGTTTTGTATATCCAACGATTACGGGAATAAAATTGACTTAATTGCTTTGAAATTTCTTGTAGAAGTAGATTTTGGATAGCTTTCGGTCGAGTTAATCTGTGTGCGAATTTTCATCAAGATCGTACGATTAATTTTTGAGATATTTGATTTTGAAAATTTTCGTATTTTACAAAGTTATTTTCTTTGTCGCATGATAACTAGAGAAAACAAAAGTTGGTTTAATAATGTTGAAATTTTGTGGATATGTAGAGTCTTTATATTATTGTACTAGTCCTTTAGGTAAAAGAATTGTCTCATGATTTTTAAAGATATCTAAGGTTAAAATTCTTTTACGGTTTTTTTCAAAATCGTAATTTCTCAATGACGATTTCATGTATCAGCTTGAAATTTATAGACTATTTTGTATGGAATATAGGAAATACCTGTCTAAAATTTCATCCAGATTATATGGTTATTTTTTGAGATGATTGATGTTTAAAATTTTAGTATTTTTGAAAATGACTTCCTTTGTTGTCGCACAATATAACTACATTAAAATTGTTTTAATTTCTTTGAAATTTGGTGGAGATGTAGAGTTTGTATACTATTTATTAGAAGAGTTCTTAGGGTAAAAGAATTCTTTTATGAATTTCAGAGATATTTGCGGTTAAAACTATTTTAGCCCTCTTTTAAAATCGTAATTATTCGGGAATGCATTTATGCACTGAGAAAAATGTCATAGTAAAATTTACTATTCTATATGACAATTATTAAAAATAACAAATTTTACTATATAAAGTAGCAAATTTTATTATATAAAATAGCAAATTTTATTATATAAAATAACAAATTTTATTATATAAAATAGCAAATTTTGTCACATGAAATAATAAATTTTATTATATTCATAAATAAATTTAATTTATTGAAATGAAAAAAAAATGAGACTATATGTATTGGTTTCTGGGTATGGAGAGTTGATTTTAATTCAACTGTATTTATTTTGATTTACAGTTTTAACATTGTTTTTTTTAGAACATGCTTGCACCGTTTTGTGTATTCCTTCCAAACCCAATAATAAATCCATAACTTAGAAAACTATATACTTAAAGTGAGCGACCACTGACCCACGCGCCATGAATACATTATCGTTAGTCGGCCTTATATATTAACCGAAGTCTCAGTTGGCCACTTGCGAGAGTACTAAATTCTTAGGGTGCACGAGGCATCTACCACCTAGCGGCTAGTCGGACAACTAACCACACACGCACAAGACTTCTCTTCCCCTCCTCACCCCCTCTTCCATGGCTTGTTCTCGGACCGCTTACATATAAACAAAGGCAACGTAACCTGACCTGATGCAACTGGTGGCGCCACTGAATGCTTGAACATAATCTTTACTATATTGTGTAGCAAAAATTGCTATATTAGATAGTAAAAATTCCTATACGTGTAGCAAAATTTAATGTCTATTATAACAAATTCTGAAATAATAAATTTTTATTATATTATATACTAGTTTTTGTCACATTTCATAATACTTTTTCAAGGGTATTTATAGTAAATTTTATTAGATACATGACAATTATTAGTATATACATAAGAAACTTTCTCATACTAGAGTTCGACACGCGCGCTTCGCGCGCTGATTTTCTTTTTTTTTTATTTTGCTAATAATTTGTTAATAAAGCTATCAAAATGGTCAAGTATTTATGCAAATACATATATGTGGCTTCCAGGAATGACGACGTAACTACATTTTACGTGTTTTCGAGAAATTACCGTTTTAAAATTTCTGTCATTCATGAGTATCTACATAATGTACCTTGTGCATTAAGGTACCCAACTCTCAGCCAATCGGAGCCAATCTTCGGCTTCGATGCTTAGTAGTGGGCCAATTACATGCGTGGACATCATATCCCCTGACTACTGGGGTTTACAAGTTATTTAAATAATCGTTTTGCTTATTTTTTTATGTCTACATAACTCCCTTACATGCGTGGACCTCATATCCCCCGCCTACTTGTACTAATACATGTTTCGTAATTATAGTTTCAAAAAATTCTATTTTGTAATAGTTTGTTAAATAAATAATCCGGTTTAAAGTAATTATTTCATTATTTTTGATATCAGGTTCGTGATTGGCAACCCCAAAAACAAAACATAATACAGTTCCGTAATTATAGTTTCAAAAAATTATATTTCTCAATAATTTGTTTAAATAATTTTGTTTAAATTCATTATTACATTATTTTTTATATCAGATTCGTGATCATCGCCTATAAAAACCGTAAGTTTGTTGTATTTTGTGTCTCAGATTGAGCTACATTTGAAAGCGGTAGTCCCGAGTATAGTGTAATAGGAGCTACATTTAATATTTGTCATTATAAAGTTAATTTAATCTAATAAATTATTTTGTGATTGTAACTTTTATTCTTGTAATAAAATATATTTAAATTGTAATTTTGATAGTTAAAAAATAGTTTATTTATATCTATATAGGAGTTTTAAAAACTTTAGACAAATATGTATTGCATTTATCCAATCTATAACCCTATAAATCTATATAGATGTAGAATGACCGTCTTAAAAGTTTTGGTCACGTCATGAATTTTAATTTTAATCTAAGTTTTGCTATTAAAAAAAATAGTTTAAATATAAAAAGTTTATTTTAAGAAATATACGATACGAGTTTTAAAAACTTTAGACAAATATGTGTTGCATTTATCAATATCAAATCTATTAAAATGGCGATAAACGTCATCAGGAACTTGACAAAGTATGGTCATTTGCTTCATATTTTCGACGGTCTTGCGACGGTCTTAAGACGGTCGCATGACCGTTTTATGACGCGCGTCACAGTCACGTTGCATCTCTGCGCATGCAACACGGGGGTCTTTCTACATATGTGTGTTCTGTGTGTTTATGTGAGACAGAGACAGACATATAGAGAGAAGTTGTCTAGAACAGACAGAACACACATATGTAGAAAGGGCCCAGCGCAACATCTGAATGTATACGCCTCTTTAATATTATTATATTACAAATGCAATAATTACAATAATGTAATATACAACAACATGTCAACATAATACAAAATACAATTTACATATTACTACAATATCTGTATTCAAAACTTAATCTAGTTCGCATTTAAAACTCTAGTCCCTCTAACTTTAGCAGACGCAATTAACGCGATTCGAGATTTTCGAGATATACTTTGAGATTTTCGAGAAAAAATCAACATGGCGCCGAACATGTCTGGTTGCATTTTATATAGAGGGAAATCGAGTATATTCTACCGTTCCTATATTATATAGTAATTTTTGCTACATATGTGGTAAATATTACTATGACATTTTTCTCAGTGTGTATACTAGAACATGGAAATGACATGCGCTATGCCCTATGCGCCGATGCGCGCGTGTTATATACCTGATTTTGTTTTGTAATAGCTATTTATTATTTTTAAGGTTAGAACTTTTTTCTTACCTCGGAAATTCCAGAAAGAGCACACAAATACGGACAGGCATATTGCTAGAGACAAGTACCCTATGTGTGAAATTTCACAAAGAAAAAAAAATTTGAAGTAAAAGTTATGTAGGAATTTTAAAAGGTTTTGACGATAATATTACAATCAATTATTTTATTTATTTTTCACACATAATTTAAAAAAAAAATCATACCTATTATTTTATTCATATTTTATACATAATTTAAAAATGAATACTTTTTAATCTTCATAAATGAATTTAATTATAATTATGTCATAAATTGTGGCAAAAATTATAAATTTTGTTATTAAAAATTCATTAAAGGAATAAGCAAATTAAGTTTGAGGAAGCTACCGGCCAATGAATTGGCAGCGGCTTTTATATATAGTGTGCGTAGTGCCCAATTTGCTCGTTTTGCGGCCCAGTGTGCGGAGTGAGTACTTCGCACACTGAGACGCAAATTTTTTTAAGAGCGCCCTTAAAACAGTTGGGAATTCTTTCTTGAAATTCTGAAGTCATAAAAAAAATAACAATCATTCTAATATGCCAATACTGGCGGCCACTATAGCGATTCAACGACCAATCGAGTGTTCGACCGCAAACATTTCGGCCTTGAAGCTTTTTGTGGGCCTATATTAATCAGAACTGACCGACAGTATACCACGTACATAAAAGTGATCCGCATCACTATTATTGCCGTTGCACCCATCGCATTACTGATAATTTCTTTCGCGGCATATGACGATATAATGTACATATCTGAACGTATAAATAAACTATCTAAAAAAACTTTTTACAAAAGTTTAAACTAAGGCAAGAATTAGTCTCTCCCTCCCTCTCGCCCTCTCTCTCCCCCACCCTCTCTGTCTTCCCTCTCTCTCTCACCCTCTCTCCCTCTCTCTCAATCTCCGTCAAACTCTGTACCAAAAACTTTAATGAGAGCTTAAATATTTTTTCAAAACAATCAACACGTTCTTTAAAAAATTAATTTTTTAAATATATTCTAACAACACAATTTGTCTATAGTCCTTTTATTTATTCTAATTTCATCTATTCAATAAGCGCCCTCTATAAATGGTAATAATTTTTTTCATGACTGTACCAGTAATAATATTGTTAATAAAACTTTCTACGAAAGTATTAAATAAGACAAGTATAGAAGTTTTTTCTGTATAATCTAGATGTGTCAAACTTTGTACCAAGAATTTTAACGAGAGCCTATAAATATTTTTTTAAAACAATCGCAGTAAAACCAATAGTATTGTTAATAAAACTTTCTACGAGAGTATAAAATAAGGCAAGTATCAGTTTTTTCTGTATAATCTATAAAATAATAATATTTATGATTTTGTAAAAGAAATCAAATAAATACTAGCGAAAAAGTCTTTTACTTCTTCGAGCCAATTACATGCTCAACAAATTGTATGTAAATACATTCACATTGTTCACTGCAAATTAAACAATCGAAAGTTGTGAAATCAATTATCGATAGTCAAGTAATGCCAGCAACTCTCCGAAATAACTATACGACTATCCTCAGAAATGTATTAAAATTTCTTTATCCTTCTATACAAATTAAACACAAGAAAGTACTGAAATCAATTTATTGTAGTCAAGTATCCGTAAGTTAACTTGACGAACATAGGTATAATAGTAGAAGTTGGCTTCAGGGATTATTTATCAAATAAGACTGTAAAATCTTACACCCGTACAAACATTATTTTTTTTCGTCGTGAGCACAATGTATCTCCATAAAATCGTTCTTTTGCAAACACATTGTGGACCCTTTACGAAAGAATGGTACATAGTTACCATCCCTTATATTTTTCCTTATTCTTTCTCAATTGAGAACTCTCTATAGTACAATATTACGCATCTTGGGAGGACAAGAGAAGAGAAGTCTAGAGCTGCTCTAGCAGGGGTAGTCCTCCGTTCTTCCATACATACTTGGCGGGCCCGACGGTTTGCAGTTCAAAGTGTAGACATGGTCAATTGGTCATTTTCATGTAAATATTCATATGTTTAAAGATCAGGTAAATTGTATAAACCGATTGCTTCTACATATTAAATACTGATCCGTGAATCTAGTTAGTAAAGTGTAAAGCTCTTTTCATTACCTATAGGCTATAAATTTATATGAATTTTTCAGCGTTAAAAAAAAGACGCACACAAGCTCTTTTCAATATAGATTATAAATTTATATGAATTTTCTAGCGTCTAAAAAAAAACGGACACAAGAAATAATATTTTTGGTAATAAAAGTAATAGATCATGTTTATACACACAGTACACGTAAAATTGTATTTCGCACCTCTTCCTCATGATCAAATTGTAGTACCCTCTCTTCTAGCCCAATTTACCACACGTCCAAAGCAAAAAAGAGCGCTAGCGGCTGTACCGTGCCGCCACCGTAGCTGTCTTCCGGCTCCGCCGCCGCTCAATCCTCATTCTTTTTCTTTGTGCCGGAGGATCCGCACGTCCCACAGAAAAATGTTAAAGTGAAAGGGATTTGAGTCCCTTTTTGACATTTTTCACAGTTATTTATTAAAATAGTGCTTTATTGATACATCAGAAGAGCAGATGCAGATCAAGAAAGCCAATCATCTAGAGATCAGAAGAGTAAGATAACATAAATATCGTTTGTTTTTTCTTCTGTTTAAACCTCGGGCAGATGCCGTCGAGTACGCGGCGAATATTTCCAAAGGCATCTTATTTAGATTCTAATCTGAATAAGAGACATTACTGTGTAATGTAAGCCTGTAATATTAACCTTGTTCAGGTTCTAACCTGATAGAGGTACATAGTTTTTAAACTATGTAATTACGGCAGTAGCTGATCTACTAAGATCATTCTTGTTCGGGCTCTAGCCTGTTCAAGACACATAACAAGGTTATGTTGCCGAAGCTACGAGTTAAGCTTTTCCTGTGGACGACTCTGCAGAGGACCACGATTCAACAGCTCCGAGCAATTCAATCATCGAGGAGCGCGCAGCGTACACCTGCACACGGCGAGTAAGTGACAATGTTTTTCTCTGCTCGTAGTCGGCGAGCAGCCATTGTTGCCGTGCGCGCGCTCGCGCCTCGGCGGCCTCGGCGCACGCGGCGTCCCCCGCGTGGCGCTTGGCTGACGCACAACACCAAGCGGGCCCGCGTTACTTCGTGCGTCGCTCCAACAGATGTTGATATACATGCGTCGCTCGCTGTGCTGTACATCCATCCTTGACGGATTCTTGCCGAACATGCCTCCTCGGTTTCGGGATCCTGGAATCCCGTTGGCCGATTCCAATTGAAGGTTAATGGTTACACTCGAATTGTCCAATGAGATTGCAGGATTTTGGGGCTGAGTAGGCGCGTTCGAATCAAGAATCCATCAAGGATGGGTGTACATCGCGGAAGGCGAGACGAGACTCCAGCAGACTGCCGTTATCTGCAACAGTCATTCAGGTCCTAACCTGTTTGATGTTCATAGTTGTTACTATGATTTGCATATCACCTTTTATGTAAACTCCTAATACTTTTAAGTTTTTTTTTGAGTTAAATAAGAATTTAAATGTAATCGTTCAGGCACTATCCTGTTATATACTCACAGTTCTTACTATGACATATGGCTATTTAGGTAAACTCATAATGCTTTTAAGTTATTTGAGTTAATAAAAATTAAAATGTAATCGTTCAGGCGTTATCCTGTTCGATACTCATAGTTCTTACTACGACATATTGCTATTTATGCAAACTCATAATACTTTAAAGTGATTTGAGTGGAATATAGTAATTAAAATATAATCTATCACTATCTAGTTTTCTAATATTTATTAGTTACTTGAGTTGAATAGAATATCAAATGTAGTCGGTCAGGCCCTAGCCTGCAATATGCTCATAGTTCTATGGCACATTGCTATCTATGTAATATGATAATATCTGTATGTTATGTAATTATACATTAAAAGACAACTTCTCAGGTGCTAACCTGTTTCATGTGCATCTTTCTACGTTTTTTCTCAGATATTTCTAAATATCGTTTAATAATACTCGTAAATTAAACAAATACTTAGTAAACTACATTTAATCGCTCAGATTCTAACCTATCGAAATCTGTAGTTATTACTATGCCTTTAATACAAAAAATTTTAATTTATATAAACGTATAGTTTATATAAGTTACATCAATATTTATTGAAATGTGGTGTTCAAGTTTACTCTCGTTGAAGCTCATTTTCTATACATATAACATGAGTTTGTAACGTTTCAATTTTTGTAATCATTATATTAATCGGAATTTGGCATTCAGGCTCTATCCTATCTGCGATCTTTAGTGATTATTCTTCATTTAGATTGTATATAATTCAATTATCTGAGTTGGAATCTGGTGCATCTCGATGCACATAATGTCCTTATAGGAAAATTCTTATAGGACTCAATTCTGTTATAGAACATTACAAAGTTGTCAATCAGGTCTAATCTATTAAACATTCGTAGTAATTACTATGATTTGCCTGAGTTATGGATAAATTGGATATCGTGTCTTCGCACGCTAATTGAAAAATATTAAGTATAAATATTTACTCGGCTCTGTGCTGCTCATTTTCTAAACTTCTATTGTGATGCAGATTTTAACTAATTTAAGGAAACTACAATAACTCATTATTTCTTGTAATTTGTCGTTAACACCCTAGAAGTTTGGGTTTTGATAGTTACGAATATAGTTTTCGCCTCATAACATGCTGGATGCATGTTTTTCTGCAGAAGTTACTGACGCTGCCTAGGTGAATGGTTGCCCGCGGCAACTACCTTCTTATCTTCGCCATCTCTCAGCTATGCTGTTTGCTGCATCCAACTTCATGCGCTCGCATCGCACTCAATCTCCAAGATTGAGAGACAGCCATGTAGGCGCACGCGCCGCGCCACGTGTGAATCGACAATATCGTGCTCAACCGAGTGTCACACACACTGGCTATCATGGAAGCAAGGTTGTCTTACGCGTAGATTTTTCCAGAGGACCAAATTTCTCTGGCATCCAACCCTTTGACCATTGGATACTTCGCGCTTCAGAGATATTGGCTGTTTGCGCTCTTCGCCATTCTCCGACGTTGCACTCACGTGGACCGCACTTTGTTACCGCAGCTGAAAATTGTTTCAGACACATAATGATTGGTGTGCTTTGTGTCTCGCATGAATTCTTTCATATGAAAAGGAAGGGGGGGGGCATATCAACTCCTCCCTAACGTACAATGGCCACTAGAATAACATCAGTTGTGAACTCGATGCTACTGACCAATGTTTTTTCTTTTTACTTTCATTGCCTGGTCCTTGTACACGCCTGCTTTTACATGCGTCTTAACGCTGTGTCAGCGCGTCCAGCATCTTGACTGCAAATTGCGAATCGATATTAATTGATTCATGAATTCAATAGTTGCGGTCACCGCTACAGCATGCTTTGACCATTCGCATATCATGGTATTTTATTTCATTGATTAAACTGCTTTAATTCTGGATCAGATTACAATCTGATCAAGCTGCAACAATCGATGTTAAGAATTTGAATATTCAAAGATTTTTTTTTTAGTGCACTGAGTAAACACTGCTGTTAACGATAGCGCTCGTGGGAGTGCTGTTAACAACCGCGTGAGGAATTTTAATTTATATAAACATAATATACACATTTACCAATAGTCGAATTTCAACAGTTAGCGCACTCGTGCTTGCATTCTGAATCCTGACTAATCGAGAGTTTATACTGTGTACTCTTTAAGGGGGTTAGTGCGGTAACATACAAGCCAAAAGTACAGCTGGTCGAACGCCGTACGCCTCACGCTCTCTCGAGTCTCCCCACTCTCAAAATTTCACGCGAGACTGTCCACGCACACATAGCGCCGCTTCATCTGTGTGTACATACACATAGAAGCGCTACGTCTGTGTAGACACACACGCAGCGAGCCTTCGTTTGTTTACACGCACACAAGGACACGCGCAGCGTCGTCTACCCTGAGGCTACGTACTTTAAACAACTGTATCTCGAAAACGGTGAAGCTAGGCTTCCTGAAATTTGCAGAGGACATTCAAAGTATTGTTCTTAGTAACATATCTCTTTTTCTTTCAAGTCTTAAGAAAACTTTCCAAGTTATTGACGAAAACGTTCATTTTTTTACATTTCATGACGACGGTCCCATAAGACACCGTGTTAAATTTCGTAACTTTGGGAGCTTATATCTCACAAACGGGGAAGCTAGGCTTTCTGAAATTTACAGATACTGCGTATAATAGTAATATGAGTCTACCCTGCAAGTTTCAAGAAATTCTTAAGAAAAGCCAATATCGCACTAACCCCCTTAATGCCTCGACAAGAAGCGCTTTGTCACTATATGTCCATTCTCTTGACGGGAATTGTCATTCAGTGGTGTGAGAAAAATCTTATTCGTTCAATTATGGTTGATAGTATTGAAAATAAATCAACACAGGGTTTTGGTTCTTATTTAACAATGCTGGCTGATCAGCACGAGAACTAGATCTATTATTTTCTGTAGCATCTATTATTGGCTTTAACAATGTAGTATATGTATACTATATAAAAGTGCCAGCATAAAATTTTGAAATAGGGTATCAATCGTATTGACAATATTATTCGTTTCTTAATTATGGACCTTTCTGAAAACTGATTTCGTAATAATTACGCGTTTTTCCACTCAATGTTGCACTAGTGTTGCTGTTAAAATTTTACTTATGAAGTATTTAACGCTTTTTTATATGGCAGATCTCATCTGTAGATCTTGATTCACCTTTCATGCACGAAAGATTGATAGATCTATTATACAGATAATTAACTCTTACAATTATTTTATAATTGTTAAACTCGAACTGAAAATTTCAAGACTTTTTAATAATTTTTCATTACAATTTCGTAATTTTGTTGTGTTACAAATATGAAGAATAATGTTTAAATAAGGGTGAGACATTTTCCCAAAATGTCATACATTTTTCTTTATATCCAGTTGCCGTTTTGTAGCTTTAAACATCTACAATTTGATCATGAGGAAGAGGTGCGAAATACAATTGTACAATTGAACGAACTTACCTGTAAGCGAAGTTCGATTGAAATTATATGAAGCACCTCTTCCGAAATGATCAATCCCACCCTGGTTCCTTATCTATAAGTCTATATAGATACCCCAACTGGAAACGGCAACACTCTCAATAATGAGGATCGAGCGGCGGCGGAGCCGGAAGACAGCTACGGTGGCGGCACGGTACGGCCGCTAGCGCTCTTTTTTGCTTTGGACGTGTGGTAAATCGGGCTAGAAGAGAGGGTACTACAATTTGATCATTTCGGAAGAGGTGCTTCATACAATTTCAATCGAACTTCACTTACAGGTAAGTTCGTTCAATTGTACAATTATTGTACTCAAATGGAATCAATTTTGAAAATTAGAGCCACCGTAATTATTTATAGTGCTCATATAAACATTGTTAATGAATTTATGCAAAAATTTAGTATTCTACATTTATGGAAAAAATAGTCCATCTGTAAACTGCAAACCGTCGGGCCCGCCAACTATGTATGGGAGAACGGAGGACCACCCCTGCTAGAGCAGCTCTAGACTTCTCTTCTCTTGTCCTCCCAAGATGCGTAATATTGTACTATAGAGAGTTCTAAATTGAGAAAGAATAAGGAAAAATATAAGAGATGGTAACTATGTACCATTGTTTCGTAAAAGGTCCACAATGTGTTTGCAAAAGAAAGATTTTATGGAGATACATTGTGCTCACGACGAAGAAAAATAATGTTTGTACGACGGGTGTAAGATTTTACAGTCTTATTTGATAAATAATCCCTGAAGCCAACTTCTACTATTATACCTATGTTCGTCAAGTTAACTTACGGATACTTGACTACAATAAATTGATTTCAGTACTTTCTTGTGTTTAATTTGTATAGAAGGATAAAGAAATTTTAATACATTTCTGAGGATAGTCGTATAGTTATTTCGGAGAGTTGCTGGCATTACTTGACTATCGATAATTGATTTCACAACTTTCGATTGTTTAATTTGCAGTGAACAATGTGAATGTATTTACATACAATTTGTTGAGCATGTAATTGGCTCGAAGAAGTAAAAGACTTTTTCGCCAGTATTTATTTGATTTCTTTTACAAAATCATAAATATTATTATTTTATAGATTATACAGAAAAAACTGATACTTGCCTTATTTTATACTCTCGTAGAAAGTTTTATTAACAATACTATTTGTTTTACTGCGATTGTTTTAAAAAAATATTTATAGGCTCTCGATAAAGTTGTTGGTACAGAGTTTGACACATCCAGATTATATAGAAAAAACTTCTATACTTGCCTTATTTAATACTTTCGTAGAAAGTTTCATTAACAATATTATTATTTGTACAGTCATGAAAAAAGTTATTGCCATTTGTAGAGAGTGCTTATTGAATAGATGAGATTAGAATAAATAAAAGGACTATAGACAAATTGTGTTGTTAAAATATATTTAAAAAATTAGTTTTTTAAAGAACGTGTTGATTGTTTTGAAAAAATATTTAAGCTTTCGTTAAAGTTTTTGGTACAGAGTTTAACGAAGATTGAGAGAGAGGGAGAGAGGGAGAGAGGGAGAGAGAGAGAGAGAGAGAGGGAAGAGAGAGAGGGTGGAAGAGAGAGAGGGCGAGAGGGAGATAGAGAGTGAGATAGAGAGGGAGGGAGAGACTAATTCTTGCCTTAGTTTAAACTTTTGTAAAAAGTTTTTTTAGATAGATTTCACAACTTTATAAGAGAAAATAATAATTACATAGTGTGAAAACATTATGAGATTTGTTATAGTATATTATTAATAACATTATTAAATGTTAGTATAGTTATTCACAAATTTTTAAATTTGAATGTTTTTTTTAGGAGCTCGATAAATTGATTACAATTGTAACATTTTTTTATATAATATCAAACGTGTATTTTTTTAGGTTAACTATACTATTTGTTTTACTGATTGTTTTAAAAAAATATTTAGGCTCTCATTAAAGTTCTTGGTACAGAGTTTGACACATGTTGAGGGAGAGGAAGAGGGAGAGAAGACAGTGACTGAGAGGGCGGGGGGAAGGGAGGGAAGTTGTAAAAGTCATATGAAAATGATGATTCTTTTAATTCTTATAGATTCCAGGAAAAACTTATACTTGCCTTATTTTACACTTTCGTAGAAAGTTTTCCGATTTCTACTTTAAATTAGTTTTAGATAAATGATAAATGAAATATATTTTCAAGAAAAAGATGTTAATGCTTTCTTTTTAAAGGAAACATTTTCCATAGATTCTGTAGATATTTCAAAATAAGTATTGTTAAATAAATTATTGGTTTTCTTAAAAAATTTTTGGAAAGATTTTTATGTACCTAGTTTGCAAAACTTAAGGTGATGTAAAATACCGACATAATTTCCAAACATGGATATCTCATGAAAATACCAATAGAATCGTCCAAAAAAAAATCTGAGTATAGTATTAACATATACGGAGCGCTTGACGTTCGTGTTTTTCCAAAAAACTGATGAGAATTTATTTAATTAAATAAAAACCTTACTGTCGGTAAGTAGGAATCGGCAATTAAGCTACTTTTCAAACATGGATATCTCATGAAAATACCAATAGAATCACCCAAAAAAAATCTTAATATAGGGTGACTCGCCCAGTAGACGGATACCTACTAGTAGATGGACGATGTTGAATAAAATTAGTCGTCATTATTTATTACAGCAGTAAAAATAAAAATTTGTTTTTGTATTGGGAAGAGCAGTTCTTTATACAAATATTGCACGTTGTACAATCTTTAGGAAAAGGTTATTTATTTAAAAAAAAAATCATTGAATGGCAATCTCACTGCGCCGCGTGGCGGCGCTCGAGATTCAGGCGCGTTCTTGTATCAAAGCGAAGCACATGGGTCTAAAAAAATACAGAAATAAAAGACTTCTAAATACATTCTTCAGATATATAATGCATATACATATATAATAGTACATTTCGACACGGGTGGGGAAGTCGATTATTTAGCTGGTGTGACTTTTTGCACGAGCGAAGCGAGTGCGAAAAAGTCACACCACCTAAATAATCGACTTACGCACTAGTTTCGAACGGTATTTTATACCACGAGCGCCGAAAAATCATATCAAAGTTGTGATTTTGAGGTTAGAGTGGTATAAAAGATATTTAATTTTAAGTAAATGTGTCCAAAATTAAAATATTTTAAAGATAAATAAGAAGAATTGAGGTTCATCTACTGGAAGAAATGTTAGTGTCTTGCCAATAGATGAACACATTAAAAGTACATTGGAATCGCTATTTTTAAGTAAAATATAAGAATTATTAACATAATTACATGAAATATATTAAATAGCAACACTTTTATATAAGTAACTTTATGTTTTGAAGTCTAAACAAACAGTTTAGTAGTTTCATTCATAACCCCTATTTTTGGTTATGTTACACGGTAAACTTGTTACATCAATATTTTTGTTTTTTTATAGAAAGAACTTCGTAACGATGATTGTTGTATGGATTTGTTTGCTATTATATTATCCAGTTTTCATATTTATTTGATTTACAATTGAAATTGTTATAATTTAATCGTTCATCTACTGGCGGAGGGTCGTACATCTATTAGAAGAACTGTTCATCTACTGGTATTTTGAGATATTCTATAATTTAGTATTTTATTAATAAAATCAAATTATTTTCAAACTTTTTCGTATATTTATGAGTATTTCACATGCTTGAAATTATCAAAATCGCTTTTGATATTAGATTTAAGAAATAATAATTTTAATAATTTGTGATTAAACACACAGTTGTGCCTGAATGTCCATCTACTGGGCAAGTCACCCTAGGGTTTTTACATGTACGGAGCACTTGACGTTCGTCTTTTTCCAAATAAACGTCTAAATGTTGATTTAAAAAATATTGAAATTCACGGTTCCACATGGCCTTAAGGTGATTGTTAGTAAGGAATTAATGTGTTTGAAGTTCTGAACGTTCATCATGAACGAAAAATCGAATATTCCTAAAATCGGTTTTTTTTATATTATCTGTTAGATATATGCATAAAACCAATAGAAACAGCGATATAAGTTATTTCCGAAATGATCATCCCCCAAAATCAGCCCCCAAACCACCCTCACAAGACAATACATGATAAAAAAATTCATATTTTAACAGCTTATGAATTTCCTAAAAATTTTAACACGGGAATTTCTTCAAGAGCTTACCAAATACTAATAAAAAAATTGCCGAGACCAAAATCGATCCGGAACCCTTCCTCCGGGGGATGCAAGTTGGGCAAAACGGCTAAAAACACATAAAAAATACCTTTAAAAAATTCTATCTCTAGCGACTACGCGATTCCTAAAAATTTTATCACGGGAATTTCTTCAAGAGCTTACCAAATACTCATAAAAAAATTGTCAAGACCAAAATCGATCCGGAACCCTTCCATCAGGGGGATGCAAGCGGGGCAAAACGGCTAAAAAGACATGAAAAATACATTTAAAAGAAATTCTGTCTCTAGCGACTATGCGATTCCTAAAAATTTTATCACGGAAATTTCTTCAAGAGCTTACCAAATACTCATAAAATTACCGAGACCAAAATCGATCCGGAACCCTTCCTTCAGGGGGATGCAAGTGGGGCAAAACGGCTAAAAACACCTGAAAAATAACTTTAAAAAATTATATCTCTAGCGACTATGCGATTCCTAAAAATTTTATCACGGAAATTTCTTCCAGAGCTTACCAAATACTCATAAAAAAATTGCCGAGACCAAAATCGATCCGGAACCCTTCCGTCAGGGGGATGAAAGTGGGGCAAAACGGCAAAAAGACATGAAAAATACATTTAAAAAATTCTGTCTCTGGCGACTATGCGATTCCTAAAAATTTGATCACGGAAATTTCTTCGAGAGATAACGAAATACTTATAAAAAAATTGCCGAGACCAAAATCGATCCGGAACAATACCTCCGGGGGATGCAAGTGGGGCAAAACGGCTAAAAACACATGAAAAATACCTTTAAAAAATTCTGTCTCTAGCGACTATGCGATTCCTAAAAATTTTATCACGGGAATTTCTTCAAGAGCTTACCAAATACTCATAAAAAAATTGCCGAGACCAAAATCGATCCGGAACCCTTCCTTCGGGGGATGCAAGCGGGGCAAAACGGCTAAAAAGACATGAAAAATAACTTTAAAAAATTATGTCTCTGGCGACTATGCGATTCATAAAAATTTTATCACGGACATTTCTTCAAGAGCTTACCAAATACTCATAAAAAAATTGCCGAGAACAAAATCGATCCGGAACCCTTCCGTCAGGGGGATGAAAGTGGGGCAAAACGGCTAAAAAGACATGAAAAATACATATAAAAAATTCTGTCTCTAGCGACTATGCGATTCCTAAAAATTTGATAATGGTAATTTCTTCTAGAGCTAACGAAATACTTATAAAAAAATTGCCGAGACCAAAATCGATCCGGAACCCTTCCTTCAGGGGGATGCAAGTGGGGCAAAACGGCTAAAAACACCTGAAAAATAAATTTAAAAAATTATATCTCTAGCGACTATGCGATTCCTAAAAATTTTATCACGGAAATTTCTTCTAGAGCTTACCAAATACTCATAAAAAAATTGCCGAGACCAAAATCGATCCGGAACCCTTCCGTCAGGGGGATGAAAGTGGGGCAAAACGGCAAAAAGACATGAAAAATACATTTAAAAAATTCTGTCTCTGGCGACTATGGGATTCCTAAAAATTTGATCACGGAAATTTCTTCGAGAGCTAACGAAATACTTATAAAAAAATTGCCGAGACCAAAATCGATCCGGAACAATACCTCCGGGGGATGCAAGTGGGGCAAAATGGCTAAAAACACATGAAAAATACCTTTAAAAAATTCTATCTCTAGCGACTATGCGATTCCTAAAAATTTTATCACGGGAATTTCTTCCAGAGCTTATCAAATACTTATAAAAAAATTGCCGAGACCAAAAGCGATCCGGAACCCTTCCATCAGGGGGATGCAAGCGGGGCAAAACGGCTAAAAACACATGAGAAAAATACATTTAAAAAATTCTGTCTCTAGCGACTATGCGACTCCTAAAAATTTGATCACGTTAATTTCTTCTAGAGCTAACGAAATACTTATAAAAAAATTGCCGAGATCAAAATCGATCCGGAACCTTTCCTTCAGGGGAATGCAAGCGGGGCAAAACGGCTAAAAAGACATGAAAAATACATTTAAAAAATTCTGTCTCTAGCGACTATGCGATTCCTAAAAATTTTATCACGGGAATTTCTTCAAGAGCTTACCAAATACTCATAAAAAAATTGCCGAGACCAAAATCGATCCGGAACCCTTCCTTCGGGGGATGCAAGCGGGGCAAAACGGCTAAAAAGACATGAAAAATACATATAAAAAATTCTGTCTCTAGCGACTATGCGATTCCTAAAAATTTGATAACGGTAATTTCTTCTAGAGCTAACGAAATACTTATAAAAAAATTGCCGAGACCAAAATCGATCCGGAACCCTTCCTTCAGGGGGATGCAGGTGGGGCAAAACGGCTAAAAACACCTGAAAAATAACTTTAAAAAATTATGTCTCTGGCGACTATGCGATTCCTAAAAATTTTATCACGGACATTTCTTCTAGAGCTTACCAAATACTCATAAAAAAATTGCCGAGAACAAAAACGATCCGGAACCCTTCCGTCAGGGGGATGAAAGTGGGGCAAAACGGCAAAAAGACATGAAAAATACATTTAAAAAATTCTGTCTCTGGCGACTATGCGATTCCTAAAAATTTGATCACGGAAATTTCTTCGAGAGCTAACGAAATACTTATAAAAAAATTGCCGAGACCAAAATCGATCCGGAACAATACCTCCGGGGGATGCAAGTGGGGCAAAACGGCAAAAACACATGAAAAATAGCTTTAAGAAATTCTGTCTCTAGCGACTATGCGATTCCTAAAAATTTGATCACGCCAGACTTGTGCAAACCTCCTGGGTACCCTCCGATTTGCGCTAAAAACTTTTATATGCGAAAAAATCGTCACCTGCGCATGAGCGTGCTGTCACATACCTAAAGAGACCTGAAAAATGAGCGCAGCAACTCGAAAAACCCCCTGGATATCCTCAGATTCGTGCTAAAGGCTTTAATTTACACAAAAATCATCTATACTTTGTAGTTCTCGAAAAAAATCTGAAAAAAATTGACTTGACAGCAATCAAGTCCGAAAACACTCTGCACCTCCGGACTCGTCTGCCACCAAGTCCGAAAATACATTAAACTTTCGGACTTGTTGCACCCTAAAGTCCGGAAGTGCAGAGTGTTTTCGGACTTGATTACGATCAAGTCCGAAAACACTTTGCACTTCTGCACTTTTCGATGCAGGAAGAGCAAAATCTGCAACCCTGGTTCAATGTTATTCCGACGGAAATAAAATTTGAATGTACAATAACCTTACATCAACTTAAACAATTCATTAAACACCCGTTCGCAAAGCAATATATCATTTAGCTATTAAGTATTTTATATGAAATTTGTATGATTCCATAAATTGCGATTAGTTATTTAATGATATGTAATTTATTTACACTTACCTGACAACAAAAATTAAAATATGTCCAGATTTTTATTTCTTCTCTTTCTTTCATCGTCTTTTGAACCTTCACAACATTAAATGCTGAAAATTGCAAATCGATTTTAAAGACAGATTTCATCGGTATATCACAGGCGACCAATGAAAACGCGCAACCAAAGGTCAAAGTTGGCTTAAATTTATAAACTCAGGGGATATACATTGAACTAAATATTCTTGAATAATTATAAAATCATGTAAAAAGAGTGCATAACTGAGAATAGTATATTACGACACAAGGCCAGAATGTTGGATTGCCTGGTCGGCGCCATTTTGACGCCCGAGGCGAAGCCGAGTACGTCTTATTACACTGTACGCCTTATTTACACAGTTTTTATGCTATTACTTCAAGGCGATGTGAGTGCCAGCCGTTACCGACGATTGCAGGGACCCGTTTTTCTCATTCAAATTTGAATTTTAAGAAAATATCGCTCTGGTACGTTATAGTTGACTATCAAACCTATTACGTGTCAGAGAGATTTTTTGTCAAAATTCAAAATTGAATGAGAAAAACAGATCCCTGCAATCGTCAGTAACTGTGGGGTCTCGCATCGTCTTAATTACTAGCTTGCAAACGCAATTCATTTCAATTGCAATCGATTATAAAGGTTTTCTTTTACGTATACACAAATTTACAAGAACTAAACACTATTTTTTCAACTTAATTTTTTCAATAACTACGACGAGCCTAGTCATATTCAGAGAATCTCCATAAGAACCCACGTTAATTTTAAACTCAAATATCTCGAAAACTAGCACGCAAATCATATTCAAATTTGGCAGAGGCATTTATAATCATATTATTGACCTACTGACGACACTTTATTGATCTGAAATTATTTTTTACATATAGCCCATACAGCCTTAAATAATGAATTGAATAATAACATTTCTCTTGTAAATAAAAAAGAAACCCTTCATTAATTACGCAGCTTCTTTTGTAACTTAAAAAAAAAATCAGGGCGCGAAGCGCGCGTATCGAACTCTCGTACATTGTAGCATGAAAGTCAAAAAGCTGTCACATATAAGTATATAGCTATACCATGTTTTGAAACTCAAAGTGTAAACATCATGTCTATATATATGTATAGAAGCTTTCTGACAGTGTGTATCCAATATAAGAAAATAATTGATCATGAGAGTTATAATGAATATATTGTTCAATGTATTAATAATAACATAAAATTAATTTAAAACCCCTATATCTTTTCAATTTTCCGATTTTACCAATGATTTTCTTGTCAACACATTTCGAAGGGTTACCATAGTTTAGGTTACAACACGTGCGCTGTCGTGGACGTTGCCATGCAACGATCAACAAAGAGCGGCCACCACAAAAGTCGCTCTTCCCGGCGCGAAATCGAACCGGGAAGATCGTACATTCGGCTAGGGGATGAAGAAAAGTATTTTTCGCCATCACCTGGCCGAAAGTGCCACATTCCCGCCCAATTTTTTTATGAGTATTTGGTAAGATCTTGAAGAAATTCCCGTGATCAAATTTTTAGGAATCCCATAGTCGCTAGAGATAGAATTTTTTAAAGGTATTTTTCATGTGTTTTTAGCCCTTTTGCCCCACTTGCATCCCCCGAAGGTATTGTTCCGGATCGATTTTGGTCTCGGCAATTTTTTTATGAGTATTTGGTAAACTCTAGAAGAAATTACCGTTATCAAATTTTTAGGAATCGCATAGTCGCCAGAGACAGAATTTTTTAAATGTATTTTTCATGTCTTTTTAGCCGTTTTGCCCCACTTTCATCCCCCTGAAGGAAGGGTTCCGGATCGATTTTGGTCTCGGTAATTTTTTTATGAGTATTTGGTAAGCTCTTGAAGAAATTCCCGTGATAAAATTTTTAGGAATCGCATAGTCGCTAGAGACAGAATTTTTTTTAAATGTATTTTTCATGTCTTTTTAGCCGTTTTGCCCCGCTTGCATCCCCCTGATGGAAGGGTTCCGGATCGATTTTGGTCTCGACAATTTTTTTATAAGTATTTGATAAGCTCTTGAAGAAATTCCCGTGATCAAATTTTTAGGAATCGCATAGTCGCTAGAGATAGAATTTTTTAAACGTATTTTTCATGTGTTTTTAGCCGTTTTGCCCCACTTGCAACCCCCTGAAGGAAGGGTTCCGGATCGATTTTGGTCTCGGCAATTTTTTTATAAGTATTTCGTTAGCTCTAGAAGAAATTACCGTTATCAAATTTTTAGGAATCGCATAGTCGCTAGAGACAGAATTTTTTATATGTATTTTTCATGTCTTTTTAGCCGTTTTGCCCCGCTTGCATCCCCCGAAGGAAGGGTTCCGGATCGATTTTGGTCTCGGCAATTTTTTTATGAGTATTTGGTAAGCTCTAGAAGAAATTACCGTTATCAAATTTTTAGGAATCGCATAGTCGCTAGAGACAGAATTTTTTATATGTATTTTTCATGTCTTTTTAGCCGTTTTGCCCCGCTTGCATCCCCCGAAGGAAGGGTTCCGGATCGATTTTGGTCTCGGCAATTTTTTTATGAGTATTTGGTAAGCTCTTGAAGAAATTCCCGTGATAAAATTTTTAGGAATCGCATATTCGCTAGAGACAGAATTTTTTTTAAATGTATTTTTCATGTCTTTTTAGCCGTTTTGCCCCGCTTGCATCCCCCTGATGGAAGGGTTCCGGATCGATTTTGGTCTCGACAATTTTTTTATAAGTATTTGATAAGCTCTTGAAGAAATTCCCGTGATAAAATTTTTAGGAATCGCATATTCGCTAGAGACAGAATTTTTTTTAAATGTATTTTTCATGTCTTTTTAGCCGTTTTGCCCCGCTTGCATCCCCCTGATGGAAGGGTTCCGGATCGATTTTGGTCTCGACAATTTTTTTATAAGTATTTGATAAGCTCTTGAAGAAATTCCCGTGATCAAATTTTTAGGAATCGCATAGTCGCTAGAGATAGAATTTTTTAAATGTATTTTTCATGTCTTTTTAGCCGTTTTGCCCCGCTTGCATCCCCCTGATGGAAGGGTTCCGGATCGATTTTGGTCTCAACAATTCTTTTATAAGTATTTGATAAGCTCTTGAAGAAATTCCCGTGATCAAATTTTTAGGAATCGCATAGTCGCTAGAGACAGAATTTTTTATATGTATTTTTCATGTCTTTTTAGGCGTTTTGCCCCGCTTGCATCCCCCGAAGGAAGGGTTCCGGATCGATTTTGGTCTCGGCAATTTTTTTATGAGTATTTGGTAAGCTCTTGAAGAAATTCCCGTGATCAAATTTTTAGGAATCGCATAGTCGCTAGAGATAGAATTTTTTAAACGTATTTTTCATGTGTTTTTAGCCGTTTTGCCCCGCTTGCATCCCCCTGATGGAAGGGTTCCGGATCGATTTTGGTCTCAACAATTCTTTTATAAGTATTTGATAAGCTCTTGAAGAAATTCCCGTGATCAAATTTTTAGGAATCGCATAGTCGCTAGAGACAGAATTTTTTAAAGGTATTTTTTATGTGTTTTTAGCCGTTTTGCCCCACTTGCATCCCCCGGAGGAAGGGTTCCGGATCGATTTTGGTCTCGGCAATTTTTTTATTAGTATTTGGTAAGCTCTTGAAGAAATTCCCGTGTTAAAATTTTTAGGAAATTCATAAGCTGTTAAAATATAAATTTTTTTATCATGTATTGTCTTGTGAGGGTGGTTTGGGGGCTGATTTTGGGGGATGATCACTTCGGAAATAACTTATATCGCTGTTTCTATTGGTTTTATGCATATATCTAACAGATAATATAAAAAGAACCGATTTTGGGAATATTCGATTTTTCGTTCATGATGAACGTTCAGAACTTCAAACACATAGGAATTAAGTATATATATGAAATAGTAACCAAACTTATTCTTGCCTATAAGTTTTTACTTTTGTAAAAAAAAAATTTTGAGAGATTTCACAACTTTTTAATTAAAAGTAACAGTACATTATAAATAATGTTTGTTAAGTATAAAACTATATGGTATAGTAACCAAACTTATTTTTGCCTATAAGTTTTTACTTTTGTAAAAACATTTTTTAGAGAGATTTTGCAACTTTTTAAGAATAAAAGTACATTATAAATAATGTTCGTTATGTATAAAACTACACTTTAATTGATTTCACAACTTTTTTGGGTTGAACTTACAGTATCCGCGTGACAGAAATTTATTTCGACTATAGAACGCAAAAATTTATCAAGGAGCGCGGAAGCGCTCCGAAGGCAAGTATAGAAGAAGCCTAAAGGAGCGACCCGTGCTACATATACATTGAAATGGGTGTACGAAAAATTCAATGCACTTTTACGTATATTGCTTTGTTTTTACTATATAACGTATCACTCTTAATCGAAAGCCATTTCATTGCTCTACTCAAATCAAAAGGTTTTATTTGAAAAGATTATCTCGTTCAAAAGATATAGAGAGCTGAATTTTTTTGTGTGTTGTTTCCTTTCCGAACTTTTCTCCATGGTTTTAAGATATTCGGTTTGCAGCTCTTACGACACTTCCGGTTGTCGTCTATCTTATGTTTGTATATATATATATATATATATATATATATATATATATGTGGACTGTCCAAGTTTTTTCCTCCCATGGTATGTAATATACTATTTTTATATCTACAGCATCAACGAGGCACATAACTTTTTTTAGATAAGTATTATTAAATGGCTAAATGTTAAAGGCTATAATAATGTTAAAATATGAAAGAATTGATACTTTGTGAGAATTTTTTTAATTATTTTTTTACAGATATACAAGAAAATTTTTTTGGAATCTTTGAATGAATATTAATGGCCAATATCGGTCATGTGTCTTGATAATATTAGATAATGTGGGATAATAATATGCATTTTTTTTGGAAAAATCTTCTGTCAAGTGAAGTATATTTACTACACAGATTTCTGTGAGCGTTTCTGTCAACGGAATATAGTTAGAATATAATTCCTGCAACGAGTTCATATTGTATGTGAGTAAATGTTAATAAACAATGGAAACTTTAGCATAGAGAAAGAAATATCGGCTATTTGTGAAATAACTTGTTTTTGTATAACATAAAACCTTGATGTTTTCCAGTGAAATAAATTTGTGGACTTTTATGTCAATAAAATACAGATCATTTTGACAGCTTTTGTTACATAAATACATAAATTGCATTATATATAATTATATATTAATTCAACAAGTCTGTCAAATTAAAACACGGAAATAGTGAGTTACAAGATCACAAGTATTTGTATCTTTGACATGAAAGAATGCAGTTTTAGTGTACTTAATAAGAGTGTAGATATCAAAGTTTGAAATAATAATTTTTATGGATCTTTCTTAAAACATTGTAGTTCTTGGTTTAGAAATGTATCCGGAAGAAAGCTTTAACTATTAAAATCATCTAAACAAAATTTATGTGGAGCATTTCTGACAGCTGATTATGACAATTAAGATAATAAGGAGATATTGAATTATTAAAACCCAGAAATAATGAGATTTAAGATTTTTTCAGATTATTAGAAGTGCATCATGCTCAAGTATTTTATATATACACAAAAATTATATTAATATTTTTTTTAATTACATTAATTCTTTCAGACTCAGACTTCACTTCATTTTTTGCTTAAAATGCAAATGCTTGAAGATATTAACATCAAAACAAACACACTAAAAATTGATGAAGTTCATTGCATGTCAATGCGTCAAAGAATGAATTATCAAGTGCCAAACAACGTGCCAACATATTACGAAACTGTTTAGACTGTATCTTATTTTCATAGATAACTTTAATTGTTTGTGGTTTACGTTAGTTGTTATGATATGACAGATATTCATTCCTTAAAAATTTTTCTTGTTGGATGATGTGAATTAATTATTATTATGCAGTGAGGCCACCAAAAGATTATGTTCAAGTCTGTAAAAGCACGCAACCTCCTGTAGTAAAGACAAGAAGAAATACTGTTGCAGATATTCCTCTAGCAGAGCCTCGTTCTACTTTATGGTGTTTTAATTATAGATGCTTTCTTGACCTTATGATTTCTAAAGGTAACCTAGCATTATTAAAACCCGGAAATAGTGAGATGTAATATTTTTTCAGATTTTATTTTATAAGTACATCATACTCAAGTATTTTATATCAAAAAGTTATATTCATACAAGAATGTCAAGAAAGCTTTTATTCTCAGCGATTTTAGTTCATGAACTGGTTGTGATTTTAGTTTTACAAGATTATGTGTGGGTTATTAATTTAAGTATAGTAGTTTCAATCAATAATAATTTCAAGAAGTTATATCTGCCATAAAAGAATATCGAGAAAGCTTTTTTTTCTCATAATGATTCTTAGTTTATTAACTTTTGTTTTTAATTTTACAAGATGTGTAGCAAGTGAAAATTTCAACAAATCCAAGTGTTTAGAATAATATGATTAATGATTGGCTTATGGTGAGAGGTGCCAAATGTTTCATAGGAGCCCTCTGTTCTGTAAATATTACAGAACATATAACTATTGACAAATTATTTTGAAAACATGAAAATTAGCATAGAGAAAGAAACATCGATTTATGAAATAACTTGGACTTGTAAGATAAAAACAACATATTGCTCTCCAGTGAAGTGAAGTACATCTGTGAACTTTTCCATCAGTGAAATATACGTCAGTTTATCTATTTTGCCAATTGTGTTTAAAAACACGCAAACAGTGAGATGCAAGATCAGAAGTATTTGTATCTTTGAAATAAAAAATGCAGTTTTTTCAGTGTAGTAACAGTGTAGATATCAAAGTTTGCAATAATAATTTTTGGAAAACTGTCTTAAAACATTGCATTTCTTGGTTTAGAAATGTTTTCAGAAGAAGACTTGAACTAGTAAAATAATGTAAGAAAATGTATGTGGAGTATATTTCTGACAGCTGATTATGACAATTAAAACAAGGATACCCAACAATTAGTAAAACCAGGAAATAGTCAGATGTAAGATTTTTTCAGATAGAAGTGCATCAAAACCCAAGAAGTATATAAATATTTTTTAATTACATTAATCCTTTCAGACTAAGGCTTCACTCTGTTTATTGCGACCTAAAAACGAACACACTAGAAATTGATGAAGTTCATTGCAGTCAGTGCGTCAAAGAATGGATTACCAAGTATTTCAATAGTGACATTAATAATTCATTATTTTGAAAAAATTTAACAGGCAAACTTATTAGCAAACTTTTTATACTGTGTCTTCTGAATTTCATAGATTAACTTTATAATTTTTTGCATTCATTAATAGATTTGGAAGTGAACATTTATTAGTATATTATGTGTGAAGGTATATTACAAAAGTTTTTAAAAGTGTAATACAAGTGTACAGTGAAAGTTATGGATTGAAATTTTGTCTATCCTTACTCTTACGTAAAACACATAGTGCTCCAATTCGAATCAACTTTTAAAGGAAGGAAAACACGTCATATTATATAAAAGTACATTAGAACCTTCGTTTATGCCGGAATGTTATACTATCATCAAACATCGACTGCACTCACTATGATACAATTGACATTTTATTTTCTGAAGTTTAAACAGGTATGCACTGCAATGAATTTATGAGTCGTGTGAAATGTAGCTGCTATAGACATTTTTATGAAGCATTTGGCCATAGCAATACTGTTTTAGTAACATGCATTCTGGAGTTTGGATTGCTCAACATATTCTACATTTATCTTTGCCTTACACAGAGAAAAATTGTGTAGGAAAAATTACTATTTCCTATAGTAACCGTGTGACACTCAAATTTTCATAAAAATTAACTACAATTTATAGTAAAAATTTGCTGACTTTGCGATCTCCATTTTATAATATGTAGTACAATTTATTTATACATTTGACCTGATCTTTACGCATATAAATATTTAGATAAAATGAATATCCATACACACCTTGAATTGCATAATTAACCGTCGGGCCCGCCAAGTATGTATGGGAGAACGGAGGACCACCCCTGCTAGAGCAGCAGGACAAGGGAAGTAAAGTAGACTTTACTCTTGTCCTCCCAAGATGTGTAAGATTATACTATAGAAAGTTTAAAATTCAAAAAGAATAATGAAAAATAGAGATGTGTTGGTAACTATGTAATTTTTTTATATAGGATTTGATGGTAACTTTATGTACCAGCATTTCGTAACGGGACCACAGTATATTTGCAAGAAAAAGATTTTATGGACACCCATTGTGCCCACGACGACGAAAAATAATATTCGTACAACGGGCATGAGATTTTACGCTCTTGTGTGATAAAAAAGTACTCAATCCTTGAAGCTAGCGCACTTTGCTAGCCCTCGAGCTCATTATCACAACATGAATGTAAAATGTAATTTTAGGTATGAAAAATTTTATTATGTAACTTATGCGTACTTTACTTATAAATTGATTTCAGTACTTTCTTGTGTTTAATTTGTGTTGAAGGATAAACAAATTTTAATACATTATTCTGACAATAGCAGCACATTTGTTTCGAAGAGTTGTTCGCGTTACTTGACTATTGATAATTGATTTCACAAATTTTGATTGTTTATTTTGCACTGATTATTATTCTACAGATTATACAGAAAACACTTATACTTGCCTTATTTTATACTTTCGTAGAAAGTTTTATAACAATACTATTTGTTTCACTGATTGTTTAAAAAAAATATTTAGGTTCTCATTATAGTTTGTGGTACAGAGTGTGGCAGATGTTGAGGGAGTACTGAGAAGGAGGGTGAGAGCGAACAAGAGGTGGGGGGGGGGAGAAGGATGGACAATAAGTACATTGTATGCAATATTGCCTAAGTTTTTACTTTTATGAAAAATTCTTTTAGAGAGATTTCACAACTTTTCAAGATAAAAGTACATTAAACAATGTTTGTCAGGCGACCGGGCTTTAAGAAAATACCAAGAGTCATACTTTCAAGAAATACGTACCGGGAGGGGGGGGGGGGTAGATTACAAAGAAAAAACTCTACTTTCCGTATTTTATACTTTCATAGAAGGTTTTATATTAACCCATTAAGTCCTGAATGGACGAATTTTCACTAAAGTTTTCAACGCTTATATTTTATGTGAAAATGAATTGTAAAAAGTATATGAATAAGCGTATTCGATGTAAAATTTGATGAACTTTTAGAATCTTTCGTTAGATTTTTCAAAAAATTAAACTGTCGAACACTGTACATGATTTTTTCCAAGAAAAGATGGTTTTCAAAAAAAAAAAAATTTTTCATTTCGATTTTTCAAATGGAATGCATTTAAGATTTAATGATCAAAATACAGAAAACGTGGCCTCGAGACCTAAACTTGAAAATCTAACGATTTAGGTTTTGAAAAAAATTTTAAAACACAAAATGGCGGCTGAAACGCAGAAAAATCATAAAAATCTTCTGAAATTATTTACTCGAAAAAGATGGACTTTAGAGAAAAACTTTACTGAAGAAAAAGTTCTTAGAATTGATTAAAGAACACGCTGGAATTTTTTCAGAAACATAAGAAGCGTTTTTAAATTTTTCAAAATTTGAAAATTTTGAAAAATTCTGAAATTTGCCAAAAGGTTCTGGAAAAATTCCAGCATGTTCTCTGATCAATTCTAAGAACTTTTTCTTCAGTAAAGTTTTTCTCTAAAGTCCATCTTTTTCGAATAAATAATTCCAGAAGATTTTTATGATTTTTCTGCGTCTCAGCCGCCATTTTATGTTTTAAAATTTTTTTTCAAAACCTAAATCGTTAGATTTTCAAGTTTAGGTCTCGAGACCACGTTTTCTGCATTTTGATCATTAAATCTTAAATGCATTCCATTTGAAAAATCGAAATGAATAATTTTTTTTTTTTTAAAACCATGTTTTTTTGGAAAAAATCATGTACAGTGTTCGACAGTTTAATTTTTTGAAAAATCTAACAAAAGATTCTGAAAGTTCATCAAATTTTACATCGAATGCGCTTATCCATATACTTTTTACAATTCATTTTCACATAAAATATAAGCGTTGAAAACTTTAGTGAAAATTTGTCCATTCAGGACTTAATGGGTTAAAACATAATAACCACATAATTATTTGTATAGTTGTGGAAAAATTCAGAATTATTTGAAACTATTCAAAATTGTTTCATACTGTTTGAAACTGTTACAAACTATTATAATTAGAAAAAATTATTTATTCGTAGAATCCCTTTTCATAAATTAAATCGTAAATATAATTTTTAAGGATTATTTTATTATTCTACAGATTATACAGATATATAGTTTGTAATAGTTTGAAACAGTTTCAAACGCAGATTGAAACAGTTTCAAATAATTTTGAAATTGATATATTTAAAAGAAATTTAAGAATGATTAAATTATTATAAATAATTATAATTATTAATTAATAATTTTGTAATAGCCATATTATACTATTCATAATAATTAATTAATAATTAATTATATTAGTACTTTTAGTTTTTATTTTTATTAATTTTATACTAACAATAGATTATTATTATATTAATAATAATAATTAATAAATATTTAATAGTTATTAAATAATTTAATAACTCATATTAACTGTTAAAGAATGTTACAAACAGTTATAAACAATTAGTAACGTCCAAAATTCTACATTTTATAACTATTTTTAACAGTTTATAACTCTTATTAACAGTTTTTAACTTTTCTGTACAAAAATATTTCGGTTAGGGAAAACCGATAAAAATTGTTATGATTTTGTTACTTTCACTATAAAAATACAAATTTTCACTATAAATTGTAGTCATTTTCATGAGAATTTGAATCTGTCCCATAGTTACTATAGAAAATTGTAATTTTTCCTACACAATTTTTCTCTGTGTATATACAGGGATAAATATAGAATATGTTGAGCAATCCAAACTCCAGAATGTATGTTACCAAACCAGAAACGCTGTGGCCAAATGCTTCATAAAAATGCAGCAACACTTCACAGGATTCACAAATTCCTTGCTGTGCATAACTGTTTCGACTTCAGAAAATATCAATTGTACCAGTGTATTAAGTTACAAAGTCAGCAAATTTTTACTATAAATTGTAGTTAATTTTTATGAAAATTTGAGTGTCACACGGTTACTATAGGAAATAGTAATTTTTCCTACATAATTTTTCTCTGTGTAAGGCAAAGATAAATTTAGAATATGTTGAGCAATCCAAACTCCAGAATGCATGTTACTAAAACAGTATTGCTATGGCCAAATGCTTCATAAAAATGTCTATAGCAGCTACATTTCACACGACTCATAAATTCATTGCAGTGCATAACTGTTTAAACTTCAGAAAATAAAATGTCAATTGTATCATAGTGAGTGCAGTCGATGTTTGATGATAGTATAGCTTTCCGGCATAAACAAAGGTTCTAATGTACTTTTATATAAGGTAAAAGACCCAGTACTCGGACACTTACGCACATACAACCTTTATAATCTCTTATATCTTCAAAATTAGTGGATAGTTCAAACCTTGTAGTAACATTTTCCTTTCTTAAATGTCTTATTTGTTAGCTTATTTATTAACATAATAATGTTTAAAGAAAATAGCTACAGGCCGGTGTAGTTGGCCAAGCTATATTAAACTGGGATCAGTACTCGGGCATCTTTAGGACCCAGTAGTTAGACTATGTTTTTAAATGTGTCCCACTACTGCGTTATGGAAATTGAGAGGTACCTAAAGTTGGACAGATGCTAATCCGTCTGCGCATCGAAAACATAACCTCGCAAAATTTCTATCTCGTTATATAAACATTTGAGGAATAAAATCAAAACAATGTCATAGTGACTACGTAGTTAACATCACAAAGAATGCTAACGAATTAATTTTTTTCGAATTGACCATTTATAGTAGTTGTTTTACTGCTGTCCAAGTACTACGTCCAAAATTCGTGCTGTCCGACTACTGGGTCTTTTACCTTAATATAACGTGTTTTTCTTCCTTTAAAAGTTGATTCGAATTGGAGCACTATGTGTTTTACGTAAGAGTAAGGATAGACAAAATTTTAATCCATAACTTTCACTGTACACTTGTATTACACTTTTAAAAACTTTTGTAATATACCTTCACACATAATATACTAATAAATGTTCACTTCTAAATCTATTAATGAATGCAAAAAATTATAAAGTTAATCTATGAAATTCAGAAGACACAGTATAAAAAGTTTGCTAATAAGTTTGCGTGTTAAATTTTCTCAAAATAATGAATTATTAATGTCACTATTGAAATACTTGGTAATCCATTCTTTGACGCACAGACATGCAATGAACTTCATCAATTTCTAGTGTGTTTGGTTTTAGGTCGCAATAAACAGAGTGAAGCCTTAGTCTGAAAGGATTAATGTAATTAAAAAATATTTATATACTTCTTGGGTTTTGATGCACTTCTATCTGAAAAAATCTTACATCTGACTATTTTCTGGTTTTACTAATTGTTGGGTATCCTTGTTTTAATTGTCATAATCAGCTGTCAGAAATATACTCCACATAAATTTTCTTACATTATTTTACTAGTTCAAGTCTTCTTCTGAAAACATTTCTAAACCAAGAAATGCAATGTTTTAAGACAGTTTTCCAAAAATTATTATTGCAAACTTTTATATCTACACTGTTACTACACTGAAAAAACTGCATTTTTTATTTCAAAGATACAAATACTTCTGATCATGCATCTCACTATTTGGGTGTTTTTAAACACAATTGGCAAAATAAATAAACTGATGTATATTTCACTGATTATTTATTCGTAGAATTCCTTTTCATAAAATAAAACGTAAATAATTTTTTAGGATACTGTATAGGTTTCGGAAAATAATTCTTATGGTTTCCAAAAAAATTCTTATCGTTTGTAAAAGTTTTTGTAAAGTGATTGTAAAGGTTTTGGAAAAGAATTTTTTGTTGCTTGCAAAAGTTTGTAAAGGATTGTAGAAGTTTTGTAAAATAATTTATTAATGGCTTTTTTAAAAGATGTAGTGATGGGCCATTTTTGAAAAAATTTGTAGAGAAAATATAATAATGAATAATTTACAGAAATGATTCTGTTATTAAAAGTATGACTTTAATTTAATGAGTAATACTACAGATAAGAAAAATGATTTTTGTAAGAAAAAGAAAACATTTTCATAGCAAATACATACAAACAAATATTGTAAAGAGATAAAGAGATAATTTAAGGTGGTCAGACACCTTTAAAATTTTCTTCATAAAATGACCTGAAAAAAATAAATTTTCATAATTCGAAATATTTAGAAGTAATATCCTAAAAATATATTCAATTTGTGATAAAATGAGACAAAAAAAATTTTTGATCGATTTTAACCAAATATATGGCCATTTCAAAATTTTTGCTCTGCCGTCGACTCCAGATTCAGGAACTGCATGTATTTTAATGGGAGAGGTCCTAAAATTTTGGTATTTTATATGACTATTGACTGAAGAGTTGTACGTATCCAAGTTATGTGATTAAATAATTTTTTACAGTCAAAAATTGCTAAAAAATCTTAAATTTTAGTGAAATTCAGATTTTTTAGCAATCTTTGACCGTAAAAAATTATTTAATTAAGTAAATTGGATACACACAACTCTTCAGTCAATAGACATATAAAATAGCAAATTTTTAGGACCTCTCCCATTAAAATATATGCAGTTCCTGAATCTGGAGTCGACAGCAGAGCTCAAAATTTTACATTATGTAGAAAACAGCTTTAAAGATAAAATTACTAAAATACTTCTTTATTTCTTCTTCTTTATTTCTTAACTCCATCTCTATCCTGAAATACAAAAAAGTATTGTTTTTAGCTCAAAATATTTTACATTTAGAACAAATATTCTGGTATAGTTGAGTGTACGTTCGTGGTGTATGTATTTTATTAAGGTAGCGGACATCAAACGAACCAATAGTTGTAAAAAATTATTATTGCTTTCTTGCCAACGTTTCGGAAGCGTTTGTATACTCCCCTCTTCAGGGCTACAACCAAGATACGCAGAAACATTTAAAAAATATGTTCAAAACATTTTTTTACAAAAGTTGTAGTCAAGTCATAAAGTTATATAACATTTACCATAGTAAACAATATCAATTAAACATGTTGGTCGATCCTATTGCAAATACTCCTGCCCCCTCCCCCTCCCCTCCTCCCATGACCATTTTTCAGAATTTCCCTATCCTTTCTAATTAAATAATTTTCACTTGCTCTCTTAGTTGTAGTTGATTTATAGGAGACGACGCTCGACCGATCCGATATCAGCATGATTAATCGACACAAAAGTTGGTTGTGAGTTGTGTTTGCTTTTAATTTAATTTATTCACTATTTCCGTTTTTTGTTCATTTTATATTTTCGCTCATTTTATATTTCATAACATTTCTCTAGTGTTTCGTGTAGCCAATGTATTGTTCTTTGCAATAGGATCGACCAACATGTTTAATTGATATTGTCTACTATGGTAAATGTTATATAAATTTATGACTTGACTACAACTTTTGTAAAAAAATTTTTTGTACATATTTTTTAAATGTTTCTGCGTATCTTGGTTGTAGCCCTGAAGAGGGGAATATACAAACGCTCCCGAAACGTTTGCAAGAAAGCAATAATAATTTTTTACAATTATTGGTTCGTTTGATGTCCGCTACCTTAATAAAATAAATATTCTGGTACCTCAGTATACGGTCCATCAAACTTGTAAACTATGAGCACGCGTAACAGTCATATCTACATCAGTCAGTCAAGTTTGTTAAGTGGTTAAACATGTAGATCCTTTGGTGCTTTTAAATCCACATGTTTTTAATAATCTTTATCACATATATTAGATTCTTATACATATACTGAGGTAAATAAAGAATGTGTTGAGGAATTCAAAATCCTTCATGCCAGTATCGCCATAGCCAAATGCTTAAGAAAAATTTTTGTCGCTGCAACACTCCTATATTGATCTTCTTTTAATGTCTGATAGGGTGAACTTCTTTACTTGTTCTTCATTATTCTTTTTCACATATAATATTATTACTTAATAAAGAGAATACGACTGATACATATTTATTGCAGTGCATAACTGTTTTAACTTCAGAAAATACAATGTCAATTATATCATAGTGAGATTCAGGCGATAGCTGATAATAGTAGCTTTCTGGCAGAAGCGAAGGTTCCATAACATTTTTCTGCACAATAGCATATCTTTCGCTTCCTTTATAAGTTGATTTAAATCTGTACACTAAATGTTTTTTGTAATTGTCAGTATAGACTTAATTTTTCTTTAGTATCAATCCCTGTTATTTTAAGTATAAAGTTTCCAATAAAAGTTCAAGTACTAAAAGCTATTTCTAAAACTTTAATTTACTGTCACTCGCATTATTTAAACACTTCTAAAAACTTATTTAAAATACCTTTACGTATTATAATAAACTAAATGTTTACTCCCAAATTCATTGGAAACAATGAAAATTAAGAACAACACTTTGTATCAAAAAGGTGCTGATGTTGATATCACAGTGTTTATATGAAATGACAGCTGTGCATGTTTACATTGCTTGCGGACTTTTATATAGGTTAAAATCAGCTTACAATAAAGGAGTGAGCTGTGAGAAGCTGTCGTTAATACGTCAGGTTGTTATGGTGCCAACTTAACTATTATATAAGTTTTAAATTCAAATTTTTATTTTTGTCAAAAATACCATCCATAAATTATATTATTTATTTTTTATCTTTATATTAATGTTTTCTAACAGGATGGCTAGTGGGGGAAAATCCCAACAAGCCACAGGCCAGCGATGCCCTAGAACACGGTGCCACGGGTGTCAGACTAAAATGACTTGCCCGGGGATCTGCTCCTGGAATCCCGAAAACAACGCGAAGATTGCACACGAACTTCGCTTTCCAACTAATTGGATCGCTGAGTGAAAAGCACGTGCTCGAAGAGTAAAGCGCGCGGCCGCTATGCTCAGATATGAAAACGACCGGCGGAGTCGTTTTCCCGCGGAGGCGGCGGTATCCGAGAGAAGGACAGGTTGTAATGAACAACGCGACGAGTAACTAGATATCACAGTATATTAAAATCATTAAGAACTACAAGCACAACGCACGTGCTGATTAGAACAAATGAGTTAGTTCGTGCGCGACCGTTAAGATTCAAATGCGCGAACCATACGGCGCGCGGCGAAGCTGCTACTCTCGCGCGCGGTGTTAAAGTACGGCCGGCTGACACACACCCGCACGTACACGGCACAGAAAGCTTGCACGGGGCGATTTCCGTGCGAGCCTTTACAATAAACCCGCGAGAGGAGAGTAGAAAACTTACGTTAGGAAGGAGCAGCCGGTGCACTCGACTCTCTCTCGCTCCCTATCGCTCGCACAGCAGTTGCGCTCTCTCTCTCTCTCTCTTGCTCGCTGTATTGGGTCGGCAGGCGGGCTGGCTGCCGGCTCGTCGCTCGCAGTCTCGTGCGGCTCACGCGGCTCGGGATCGCTCTCTCTCTCTGTCTCTCTTTCGCACGTACACACCCTACTCGACGCCTCCACTACACTCGCGATAACTATAAAAAGCTAGGACGGCGCGGATGAGGTAACTTTTTAGAGACACACTGGAGAGAAGTTCTCGGCACGATGGTAGACACGAAGATGGCTGGCGTGACTCCTATAAAGCCGTGTAGCAGCTTCGCGGGTACGTGACGGGCATATTACGCGTCGCGAGACCGTTCTAATCCGGTCAGGATGCTCGCGCGCTCGCGCCCCCGGTGAGCATGCCTGCTCGGCGCGGGTAATTCGAATCTCGAATTACCTAACTCGCGCACGCGTTACACCCCCCCGCCAGACGCTGCTTAGGGGACCGCGAGCAGCTCTACCATCCATGGCCGTCGTTGTACCTGAAAATAAGGTTAATTCGGTGGAGCCTTTCGGGAAGGAATTTGGGACAAGGGAAGTATAAGAAGCGGAGTCACCCATTATCTTTTTTTTTAATTTTTATTAAAAAAAACAAGAAAAAAAAAGAATCCCTTCGGGGCTTAGCCCTCTTCAGCTGGCCTGGGAGTAAGTCCGGCGCCCCTTGTGGCGAGCTTGGTTGGGGCAGTGCTTCAACTTCTTTACCCCAAGCTCGCCACACATGAAGCACCGGGGAAGCGCCTGTGCATTTAACTACGGAAGCCCGGTTGGTTCACGTCCGACCATGCGAATAAGACCGAGCGTGCGCTATCTTGCTATGTGCTAATATAATTTTTGAAGTATGTTCAGCCGCGCAGTGCTGCCACTTTTCTGAAAGCTTGAGTTTTGACAAATTCAAATCATAACCTTAAATTCTAAGCTATACAGGTGCATTTAATTTCTATTTCTCTACAATATCAAATTGCACATGTACTAAATGATACACTTACTAAATGATACAAAATTAACTATTAAAAATTATCTTGCCTGTAATAATTATGCAATTTTGTTGTAGATATAGAGAAGAAAAACTCATCAAGATACGCGCAGATGTGCTTGCTTTTTCTTTTCTCGCAGTCAAAATCAAGCTTTTAGAGAAGTGGCAGCACTGCTCGGCTGCGCATACTCAAAAAATTATATTAGCACATAGCAAGATAACGCACGCTCGCTCGCTCGCTCGCTCGCTCGGTCTTATTCGCATCGTCGGACGTGAACCAACCGGGTTACGATTAAGGTTATGATTTGAATTTGTCAAAACTCAAGCTTTCAGAAAAGTGGCAGCACTGCGCGGCTGCGCATACTCCAAAAATTATATTAGCAGTTTAGCACATAGCAAGATAGCGCACGCTCGCTCGCTCGCTCGCTCGGTCTTATTCGCATGGTCGGACGTGAACCAACCGGGCTTCCGTATTTAACGCCTCCCGGGCCGCCTGCTCCTCTTCGAGCGCCCTTTGGAGGCGCTCCTCTTCGCGTAGGAGACGATGCTGGGCCTCTTCTTTGGCCCGACGCGCCGTCTCCTCCGCCTTTTCCCTGGCTTGCCTGGCCTCTTCCATGCGCTCCTGCGCACGTGCCAGACGAGCCTCCTCCTCCTTCTGCAAGGCGGCGCACAGTGTTCTATTTTGAAAAAAAATGGACAAAATGAAATATATCGCGAACGGATATCGATAGCCGGATGAATCCAACTGCATTTTAAAGTTGAAGTAATATACAATAAAGAGAAAATAGTCCAGTACTGATCATTTGACCCTGTGACTTTGGAAATGAAAAATGAAAGTCAAATAAATAACGTATTTTCGGCTTCTTCATTGTAGACTTTCTGGCTATCAATTTTTTCGATCAAAAAAATATGTACTCCTGTAGTGTTTGATGCAAGGAATCCGAATTTGATGTCAGAATTGTCCTATCGCACACCAATTTGTTTTTAAAGCTGAAAACTCCATAATTGTATTTATGTACCCATGTATTTTGATTCGCTGAATCCGAATTTGAAGTCCAAATTACTCAATAATGCTCCATTTTTTCAGGGGGAATTTTTCGTATTTTTTATGGAGTTTTCAGATTTAAAAACAAATTGGTGTACGATAGGACAATTCCGACCTCAAATTCGGATTCCTTGCATCAAACACTACAGGAGTACATATTTTTTTGATCGAAAAAATTGATAGCTAGAAAGTCTACAATGAAAAAGCCGAAAATACGTTATTTATTCGACTTTCATTTTTCATTTCCAAGGTCACAGGGTCAAATGATCAGTACTGGACTATTTTTCCTTTATTGATAATTACTTCAACTTTAAAATGCAGTTGGATTCATCCGGCTATCGATATCCGTTCGCGAGATATTTCATTTTGTCCATTTTTTTCAAAATAGAACACTGTGCGGCGCGGCGCATCCTGGCGGCCCTGGCCTCTGCGGCGGCCGCGAGCTCTTCTCGCCGGCCTTGGGCCATTCCGACCCATTTGCCGGCTTGCCGCTCGCCGGCCTCACCGTGGCACTGGAGAAAATCCTCCAGTGCTGCCAGGGCAGCGTCCTCCGCAGCGCGCGAGGACTTGCTGAGGCGCCGCGCCTCCTCTAGAGCCTGCTCCACCGGGACCCAGGCTGCACCGACTCCATCGATCGGTGCTCCTTTTGGGGCCTGGGTTGGAGCATCTCCTTCTTTTCCTTGTGCGGCTCGAGCCGCGCCGGCGTCAACTTCCGGCGCACAATGATGGGCTCGAGCCGCCTCCTCTTCGGGAACTCGGCCGGCACCAATCGGCTCGACTGGTGCTTCTTCTGGCCGAGCCCCTCTCTTCTCCCGCTGCTCCTTCGGAGAATTAGGTCGCCGGAGCGGGGACGGGCCAACGCCTGCGTCGGTTGGTCCCGAAAGTCCCCTTCTTGGTTCCGGCGCCTCTAACTCCTCTATGACAAGTGTGGAGGGCTCTTCCACTGGCGGTGGTGCCTGTGTCACCGCGTCTATGCCTGTGTCACCCCGTCTATACCTGCTCCAGGAAGTCAATGACGGCGGGGTCAGGGTTGCACTGGATTAATCCTGCAATCACCTTCTTCGCCGTCTCTGCTATTTCTGGAGTCAGGTCCTGCATATCCTGCAACAGGTAAATTGACCCCGGAGATTGGTGAGACTGAGGATCGGAAAACAAGGACGAACACGGGTTAGTACGGACGGCACAATTTCTGGACGACACAGTTAGCGCTTTTCGGACGCTCGGGTTCGACGGGGGCTAATTGGCCCGACATTGGTAGGTGCAGGCTTCTTCTTCGAGCCCTTTGGCCTCCCTGGGCCTCGCTTGGACTCTGTTGGATCGACCGCACGCGTAGGTCGGCCGACGCTCGCACGCTTTCCTGGCCTAACTAACAGCGCGGTCTTACGAGGTGGACCGCGCCTCTTAGCCGTCGCCCGAGGCTCTACATTCCTCTGGCTAACTCTGTTGCCCGCTGGCACATTACGTTCGGCTGAAGAGTCCCTCGGTGGTAGCGACTGGGCTACTTCTTGACTACTTTTGTCCAAGTAGTTTTTGGGCTCTTCTGCGGAGACGTATCGCTTGAGTTGCTGCGCATGGACGAGACTGAACGTTCGACCATCCTCACCTTGGATCTCATAGGTGTTTTCGCCTAGAATATTCACAATCGTGTAGGGCCCCGCGTACTTCGGGGCTAATTTGGCAGAAATCCCCTCAGCTGCTGAGGATAGTACCTTATTCTCTCTCCATACACGATCGCCTAGACAGAATTCTGGAGGTCGACGATGAGCGTCATAATATTTGGCTTGTCTCGCCTGCTCCGCTTGCGCGTCGGCCGCCGCCCGAACGTGCAATTCGCGGAGCTTGTCCATGCGCGCCACCCAATTATTTATCGCCTCTTGCTGGCCTTGCTTTTCGGCTAACCTGTCTTCCTCCCGCCTTAGTGTCTTCGGTGGATCAGGCTGTCAGCCGTAAATGAGCATGGCAGGGCTTATCTTGGTAGAGCTGTGTTCTGCCGTATTATACGCGAACGCCAGCTCGTTCAGATGCTCATCCCAGGACCGGTGATTCTCCTCAGCGTAAGACATGATCATGGTCTTCACCGTTCGGTTCACACGCTCGACGGGATTGGCTTGAGGGTGATATGGTGGTGTAAACGTGTGATGCACGTTTCTCTCCTTTAAGAATGCCTCTAAGGGTGCATTCTTAAATTCAGTCCCATTATCGGAGAGAAACACCTTGGGGACTCTGAACCGCAGACATACTCGTTCGTTGAGCCCTTTTATCACCGATTTGCCATCTGCCCTTTTTATCGGAATTACTTCGATCCAGCGTGTGAACAGGTCCTGGAAGATGAGAATGTATCCGTGGCCGTGCTTGATTTTAGGGAGGGGTCCCATAATGTCGCTGGCCACGATTTGCCATGGACGCTGTGTTATACGACGTCCCATGAATCCTGCTGGAGCGCGCTGTTCGACTTTGCACTGCTGGCAAATTTGGCACTGGTTCACGTATCTGTCCACATCTCGAGACATGTGTGGCCAATAATACTTCCGCCTTACTCTCTCTAGAGTTTTCTCGCGGCCCAAGTGCCCAGCAGTTGGAAAGTCATGGCATTCTCTCAGTACTTCGCGTCGCTTTTCGTGAGGGACTGCTAACTTCCATGCATCGTCGTCGCCGAGAGACTCGTCTATGACTTCATTAGGGTTGTACTTGTACAGTCTCTCCCCCGCCAGCTTGAACGTGGGGAAGTCTCGCGGCTGCTGTTGAACCTCTTTCACGATCTTGAGGTACCAGTGGTCGTTTGTATCGCACTCGAGCTCTAACGCGGTGACCGCTGGCTCTTCTTCCTCGAACATCCGTGAAAGGGCATCTGGGACATTGTTCAACGAGTCCTTTCGATGTTCGACCGTGAAACTGTGGTTCTGCAGCTCCAAAGCCCACCTAGCTAACCTGCCGGTCGGGTTTTGGAGATCACGGAGCCACTTCAAGCTGCTATGGTCCGTGATAACCTTGAAGTCGTAGGCCTCTATATACGGACGGAACTTAATTGCCCAGAGAATTGCTAGACATTCTCTTTCCGTCACGCTATAATTCCTCTCGGCTGCGCTCAGAGTTCGACTCGCGAACTCTAGGACTCTTTCATCGCCGTCAATTATTTGGTATAGCACCGCTCCCAGACCTGTATCGCTTGCGTCAGTTTGCACCACGAACTGCGCGTTAGATACCGGTCTGTGTAGAATCGGTGCAGAAGCTACTAGCGCTTTTAGCTTTTGGAAGGCCTCTGCTTGTGCCGTTGACCACTCATATTTCCGATCCTTTTTCGTTAATTCGGTCAGTGGTTCAGCAATTGTGGCGAAGTTGGATAAAAACTTTCTATACCACGAGGCCATTCCTAAGAAGCGTCTCAGCTGACGGAGGTTTTTCGGCACCGGATACTCCATAATGGGCTTTATTTTCTCGGGGTCTGGCTTAAAACCATCTCTATTTACTATGACCCCGGGATATTGGACCTCATCGCGACAGAAGACGCTCTTCTCGTGATTTATTGTGAGGCCCGCGTCCTGTATCCTGTCCAGAACTCTTTTTAGAACCTCTTTATGCTCCTCGAATGTCTCTGTAACTATTATTATATCGTCGAGATATGAGTAAGCAAAAGGTTCGAGTTCGGGGCCGATGACTTTGTCAATCAGCCTCTGGAAGGACGCTCCGGCATACGAAAGACCGTAGGGCATTCTCGTAAATTAGAAAAGCCCTTTGCCTGGCACGGTGAAGGCCGTAGTCTCTTTGGACTCCGGACTAAGTGGTATCTGGTGGTACGCACTGCTTAAATCCAACGTGGAGATGTATCGCGCTTTCTGCAGTTTGCACAAGATGCTTTCCATGTATGGTAACGGGTACGCGTCTGGCCTTGACGCTGCGTTCACGTTTCTGAAGTCCACGCAGAAACGGAACTTCCCGTTTGACTTGCGTAACATTACCACTGGGCTTGACCAGCCACTTGTCGAGGGTTCTATTATTCCCGCGACTAACATTTCCTCCACCTGTTTGTGCATCCCTTCCTCGAGTTTCTGAGATACAGGGTAGTACTTCTGTTTAATGGGTCTTGTAGATCCGACGTCTATTGCATGCTCGATCCACGAAGTACACCCTAGTGGTGCCAGGCTGCTACCGATCAGCTGAGCTACTAAAGCTTCTATCTCTTTGCGCTGTTCTTCTGTTGGATCCGCCAACCCTATAGCTGATACGGACACGGTGTTGTTTGCGGTTATGGCTGCTACTTCTAACTTTACGCTTGCATCGTCATCCTTGAGATGCAGCGTGTTATCTGTGGGGTCTAAGATAGCGCTAAACTTCTTAATGAAGTTTACCCCCAAGTAGCACTCCGTATCTAGATCTGGCATTATTGCGACGCGCACTTCTTTGCACACGCCAGTCACGACCATGGGCAGATACACATAGCCAACCACTGCTATGCTTTGCCCGTTTGCCACTCGTGCCGTTAGGCCGCTAGCTGGGATTAACTCTTTTCCACAGGCCGTAGCGAACTGTAGGCCTATAGAATTCATCCCAGTCCAGGAAGCTCCTGTATCGAAGAGTGCTCGTAACCTCTACCGGCTACACCTACTTGAAGCCACCATCGCGAGCAAGTTTCTTGGTTGACTTCATTCGGTTGAATCACGGGCACTTCTTCGCTCTCCACTCCAGACGATTGGACCGAGTTACCCTCGGTCTCTGGTGAGAGAGCTGGGGGCGGGTATGTGGTCGTGTTTACCGGCCCCCCTGGCCGTTTCCCTGTTGGTTTCCGGCAGCATTGGGCTTGTTGCCACCCTTTTGCTCATATCCGGGTTCCCTTCGATACTCTTGCCTTTGTGGAGGTCCGTTATTTCTTGGACTTTGCGGCCTAGCCTGGTGGATCGAGCTACTACCCCCACTAGGCTGGTTTGTACTTTGCCCGCCCTCCCGCCGCCTATTTTCCCAGTTACCCTTCTTTTTAGGTTTTCTGGTTGGCGGCGGGCTAGGCTTTTGCCCTTTCTTCTCGTCGGTGCCTTTCTTTGTCAAGGCCGATAAGCATTCGGCCATGACCCCACGGAGCCTCGAGGCTCTCTCGAGGCTCGTGCTGTTAGTGCCCCATCGCCGCCACGCTTGGACTCTGCTTTTTCCGCTGATCCGTGGACGGCTCAGTTGGCACGTAGGCAAATTCTGCCATTTACGTGCGCTCGGGCGGTGGTGGCGAGTGATACACCTTATCTGCCGCGAGCGCTAATTCGGCTTCCCGGGCCAGGTCCAGGAGCCCTCGGTAATCCGTAATTTGATTTCGCATTACCATCTTTTGCAGTTCTGACCGCATGTTCCGGTGCAACATGTCTAACTGTTGAGCGATGCTAGGTACCGGAACCAACTTTAGGATCATGGCTTGTAGATTTACCACGTAATCACGCGTAAGTTCGTTTCTGCCTTGAGTCCTCGCGTTTATTTCCGCCATGACGCGCTTCTGATGTCCCCTTTCCCCGCCATACATGTGCGTCATGGCCTCTATGAAATCTGGCCACGATCGCCATGTGTGACGGTTACTCCGGTACCAGGTGGCTGCTACCCCAGTCAGGAGCTCTGACAACGACGAAAGCACCTCGTCGTGTGTCAGATTAGCTAGAGTTCTGCATTCCTCTATTCTTGTTAGGAATACTCGACGCTCTGCTCCTTTGTGGACCCTGAGAACCTGATGTGCCATTTTCGGACTATCTGGCCCACATCACGGTTCGTCTGCTGAGGCAAATACGTATGCCTCTCAGACAGGTCCTGGGTCGCACCATTCCTAGTCTGGCGCTGGGAAGAATTTCTGGTATTATTCCTCCCAGCCTCTGTTGGGGACTGGAGACTTGGGCTGCTGCTGTTAAACTCCGCATACGTGAACGTGTCTTGGAAGTTCACATGTGGTGATCCTCGTCTACGGCCCATGCTTGGGGGTTGGACTCCCTCCAATTGCGTACTTGAGGTTGGATGTCGAGCTCCTTGAAGTATTCGTACATTCTCTTTAAGCTCTTCAACCTCTTCGACGAGTGTTTTGATCACCGCAGGTAGCTGCTCCGATAATATATTGTCTCCGACTGCTATCCCGGCGGTTCGCGACTCACGCTGTCGCGGTCACTCTAGGTTTTGCGACTGCGGCGGGTTTCGCGATTACTGCCAGAACCCATGCTGCCCATTTCGTGCCAACAACGACTCTTCTTTGTAGTTGCGCTGGCATTGTCGTTGCCTGCGCTGCTCCTCCAGGAGCACTTGCTGCCGCTGCTGTTGCTCCTGCTGTTGTTGCTGTTGCTGCCGTTGCTGTTGCTCCAACTGCTGTTGCTGCATTTGCTGCTGCTGTATTTGCTGCTGCTGCTGCATTTACTGCTGCTGCAGTTGTTGCTGTTAGAGCTGTTGCTGTTGAAGCCGTCCCTCAGCTTCGGCTGAAGATGTCCCGGTGGGTGCTGCAGAGCTCAATATCTTTGTCCTGGAACCCTCCTGGCCGTTTGCCTCTTCCGCTGGCTCCACCCCTGCATTATTTGCTTGTTGTGGAGCGTTCATCCTCCGAGACTCCGAGAGTTTCTGCATCACTATCGGGTCATCAAGGAGCGTTATGAACGGGTGCGGAAGGTCTGGGTCAGTATTGGGATCCACAATAGTCGACCCAGACTTGTTCATCAACGTTAAGTCGATGAACGCTCTTCGGGACTGCTCGCGTTTAGCAAACGCTTGCTGCTCCGACAGCTCCGGCTCTGTCACGAAATCGGCGGCACTATAATCGCCCATAAGCCACTTGATCGCTATCAGCATATTTACTGACTGCAGATCTGACTGCTCTAGACCAAGGGCTTGCATGGCCTCGTTATTTCCTCTTCGGGCTGTGTATAGGCCCAATTGAGTATCGCAGATTCCGCAAATTGCGATGATCGGGCCATGGTGTCAATTGGCTGTGCGCTTCCCCACGAACTTATTTTACTAGCGCGAGTAGTATCTGTATTGATGGCAGAGAGAGATTGCCTATTCAACCCGTGAGCTAGCTTTTTCAACGCGAACCCGGGTTATTTTCTAAGAGCTACGGCGGTTGCTCTTAACCTCGATAACGCACGAGGGTTTCCCGTACGCGGCTCTAAAAGAACAAAAGCTATTTTTGTAATTAATTACTATTTGTAATTAATTACGCTCAACTACTCCCACTTGTAATTTTAATATATATATATATATATATATATATATGTGTCAAAACGGACAATATCACCAAAAAACACAAAAAATAAATACATTTTCACCTAAAAAAATAAAAAAACAATTTTAAAGTTCGAGGGGATTTTTGCGCTCGAGTTATTACTCGGGCGCACAGTCAACTTTTTGTTCCGAGCGTGCCTGCCGACTTTCTCTCGTTTTTCTACTAACAGCACGAGCAAAGAAAAAAAATTTTATTTTTCGTCCACTAAAGAATAATTTGTATCGAAAATACGAGAGGAGAAAAAAAAATTTTCGAGTCGAGAAAAAAATTAATTAAAAAAAAATTAATTATCGGTTAAAAAAAAATTTTTGTCGTTAAAAAAAGTTAATTGTTATTAAAAAAAAAATTTTAATTGTTAAAAACAATTACCCACGTACAAAAATTTCGCGATCAAGATCTCTCCTCGTCGGCACTCTTGGTCGAGGGTTATTGGCTATCGCTTGCCTAACCTCTCGACCGCACTCTCGCAACAGCAAGGCTGTGTCACGCACACGCACACACGCGCCTACGAGCTGCGGCACGAAGAGCCTTTCTTTGCAGCTTATACTCAGCTACGCTGCTGAGCTTCTTCGCGCCAAGCTTCGCCGCGTATCACGTACGCGCCGCGGGTCCTTCTCCACCCCCAAAACGTTGTGGCGCCAGTTGTAACAGGATGGCTAGTAGGGGAAAATCCCAACAAGCCACAGGCCAGCGATGCCCTAGAACACGGTGCCGCGGGTGTCAGACTAAAATGACTTGCCCGGGGATCTGCTCCTGGAATCCCGAAAACAACGCGAAGATCGCACACGAACTTTGCTTTCCAACTAATTGTTTCATATTATTTATCATATGATTAGTCATATGATTAGTCATATGATTAATCATGAGATGTTTTCGAGAAAATCATCTTATAATTTGTCATATGATAAATCATATGATTTATCATATGAAACATCATGATATGACAAATTATATGATAAATCATGTGATAAATCACATGACAAATAACATGTCCCATCAAATAATAAATCGAATAATTAAAATTATTTCTATTATATGTTTTAAAATAAATCCTTAAAACAAAATTAATTTATTTAACGCAGATGTGGCGAAAAATGTTCAGTCCTCATTGTAAAGGGGCTATCAAAAACAAGGCAAGCCTTGTAATTCGAGCTCTTCGTAGAGTCATTTGAACAGTTAACTTACATGGCTTATATACTCTCGGCCATTCAGTGTATCTACAGAAAGCACTACCGGAGCGCCGCATAGCGGTGACAAAGGGGAACTTGTGATAGGCGACGCTCGTAGTGCTTTATGTGGATATACTGGATGGCCAAGAGTATATAAGCCGTGTCAGTCTACCGTTCAAATGACTCTTAACGAAGAGTCCGAATTATAAGGCTTGCCTTGTTTTTGATAGCCCCTTTACAATGGGGACTGAAAATTTTTCGCCATATCTGCGTTAAAGAAATTAATTTTGTTTTAAGGATTTATTTTAAAACATATAATAGAAATAATTTAAATTATGAGATTTATCATATGATTTATCATATGATTTATCATATGATTTATCATATAAAACATCATAATATGACAAATTATATGATAAATCATGTGATAAATCACATGACAAATAATATGTCGCATCAAATAATAAATCTCATAATTTAAATTATTTCTATTATATGTTTTAAAATAAATCCTTAAAACAAAATTAATTTCTTTAACGCAGATATGGCGAAAAATTTTCAGTCCCCATTGTAAAGGGGCTATCAAATAAATCATATGATTTATCATATGACAAATTATAAGATGATTTTCTCGAAAATATCTCATGATTAATCATATGACAAGTTTTATGATAAATCATATGAGAAATCATATGATAAATCATATGATTTTTTTCGGTAAGGAATTTTTATTATTATGTCAACAGAGAATTTGAAGTTGTTAAAATAGATAACAATAATATATTTATTCTTTGTAGCTATCGCAAGGATAAAAGAAAAAAGTACAAGTTCTCAGAAGTAGAATTCAAATCTCTGTATCACCTGATTCTCTTCCTTTTATAAAACTCGAAGCTCAAAGTTGGCTGAAAAGTTGAGTTCTTATGTCAACTGCTATTTCCATAGCAGCAGGCGATACAAAGTTTTTTAAAAACTACTCTTTCGCATCTATTTCTCTGATATCACTTAATCTTCTAGCCTTTACAAAATGCGAAGCTCAAAGTTTTCCAAGTTAACTACCCTTACGTAACAGCATCTGATACTAAGTTTTTTCACAAAACACTCTTATGCATCCATTTGCTCTTGTTTTTTGACAAATTATTATTACATTATTAAATTTATACTAAAATTTACCTCTAGCCTTCTATTGCACATTCTAAAGCTGGAATTCGTTTCATTATTTTGGTATCCACATATTTCTTTTTCATAATATTTTTGTTTCATCATACACATAATCTTGTAAAATTAAAAACACAACCAGTTGATGAATTAAACATTATTATTATCTAAATCTTGTATAGAAAAATATGTACTAAAAGCTTCTCTGAAATATTTTGACATCTCCTACCGTGAGAAAATCATAAAATAGATTAACTGAGCACTTCCATTCCTTGAAATTTTTGCAATAACACATCATTTTTGCTCTTTTCAGTACTTCCATGTTCATTAGACATAATCTTTTCATTGGCACTTGAATAAATATGTACAAGAGCACAGCACTGATATCGACTAAGTTTTTTACAGATGACAGATGCTTTTTAAACCAAGTCTCAGACCAATATTTCAAATAGGCATCATAAATTATATTGTATATTTATATCCTCACGTGTCACTCGGCAATATTTTCTTCTATGCCAAAGCTTATTATGAAGTGTATGAACCTCATAACGCGTAATTATTTATTAATACACACTTATTCTATTCTCAAAACATTTGAAACTGATTTTTAATAGAAGTTTTAAAATTTAATTATAAACACTTCATGTAACACGTCATACCAGTATAATATTTTATTTATTATTACATAAAACACTGAAAATTATATTGTATATTTATAATATAACCTCGCGTGTCACTCAAAAATATTTTCTACTATGCAAAAGCTTATTATCAAGTTTATGAACCTCATACATGTAATTATTTATTAATACACAATTGAGCTATTTTCAAAACATTTGAAACTGATTTTTAATAGAAGTTTTAAAATTTAATTATAAACACTTCATGTAACACGTCATATCTGTACTATATTTTATTTATTATTAGACAAAACACTGAAAATTATATTGTATATTTATAACCTCATGTGTCACTCAGCAATATTTTCTTCTTTGCAAAAGCTTATTATGAAGTTTATGAACCTCATAACACATAATTATTTATTAATACACACTTGTTCTACTCTCAAAACATTTCAAACTGATTTTAAGTAGAAGTTTTAAAATTTGATATTACACTTCATGCAACACATTTTACCAGTATTTTATTTTTTTTATATTTCACAAAACACTGATTAGATGTCATTTTTTAATCACCATGTTATTTGTTATCAATAATATTTGATTATATATGCACTTCTTGCAACACATCATACCGGTATTTTATTTTATTTATTACATAAAACACTGATTAGATGTCATTTTTTAATAATCAGAACATTTTTATTATCAATATAATTTTTAAAGATAGACGAACTATGAAAATCACAATTTTCTTTTCTTATTTTGAAAAACTTATTTCAAAACATAATACTTTTTTCGTACTTTGAGTCCAATACTGTCTAAATAAACATCTTAGTTGTTTAATTTATGTGTTATTCATTGAAAGCAATGAAACTGTCATTTTCTTCATTGACATTCAAATCCTCTATTCATCCTGTCAAATATGAAGACAAATTTTTAATATTCTTCTAAAATTATATCTCATGAAAAATTTTCATGTTGAGGATATATAGATTAATTGATACATCTTGAAAAATATTGTGTCGTAAATAGTATTTGCCTGCTCTTCCATAGGCTAATATTGGTTTGGTTTTTCTTTCTTGAGTAGTAATATATTCTTACTATCTTCTTTAATATAATTCTATTCCTAAGCGTCTGTTCTTGTATTAAAATAACTTTTTCTTGTCTATTAATAATAAAATAACCAGCAGGGTCATGAGGGCACTCATTCATTTTTGCTAATTCAAAATTAGATTTTTCAGACAATACACAATTAGAACACTTCAACATTATTGGCTATATTACATATTCAAAATAGAATGAATAAGGCTTTCAGCATTTGTCTACGTTGTACAACCATCCAAGTCAATTCAAAATCGAATTTCAATGACTGTGAAAAATCTTGTATAATCTGTAAATATAAAAAAATTCACACAAAGTATCAATTTTTTTTTAAATGATTGTAACCATTTAAAATTTAGCTGTTCAATGCTTATCTAATAAAAGTTATTTGCCCCTTTGATGCACGTAGGTAAATTCTTATTAGTTGACTTTTTTATATCTTTGAATCTTTCATTATGAATTAGATCTTTCATCATAATTAAATTTTTCATGATATATCTTCTAGTATAAAAAAATAATACTTTATATATAAAAGTATATGATGCCATGCCATCAGCTGATTTGAATTATAAAAATACATAACCATACCAAATTCGAGGTTATTTTAGAATTACAATTGTTGTTGTTCGTTTTATTATATCTTCTCTCTCTCTCTTTCTTTTCGAGTCGAGTATATAAGATTCTTGATTCAGTGATATTCTTACTGTCTTTAGCTTTTAGAGATATAATTATCTTGAAATTGACAAGTAGTGAATAATGATCTTTACCTCATCATATTTGTTTTACTTACTCCAAAATAATCTTCTTGACTATCTGCAAATAAAAAATTCTTACAAAGTATCAAGTCTTTTAAAATGACCATTTAACATTTAGTCATTTAATACTTATCTAAAAACAGGTATTGCCCCATCGATGCTCGTGAATAAATTCTTTTCATCAGTCGACTTCTTGAGATTCTTTAATTATTTTAACGAATATTATAAACATCTCTAACGCAAGATGATCCGTGATATTATATATATATATATATATATATATATATATATATATATATATATATATATATATATATATATATATATATATATACACAAAATATACCACTTACGTCGATATTTCGAGGTTATTTTGCAATCACAATAATTTTTTTGTGTTGTTATATCTCTTTCTCTTACACACATACACGCACTATACACGCGCCAGCGCCAGGCACGCATGCACACAGATATATATAGTAGAGTACTAGGTATTAGCCAATAGCCATTTAGAATGGCCGGAAGTGACTTTTAGAAGAACGGATGTGTGTCTGAAGAAAAGAGCGAAGAAAAACTTGGGAATCGTAAATGACCGTAAAAATTTTTTTATGTCCAATATCTTTACATTAAGATATTCTTTTCGAATGAAACTTTTTGATTTGTGTAGTACAATTAAATAGCTTTTAATCAAGCTAAATATATATGTGTTTAAGTGATACATTGAAAAGATACAAACAACTAAAGATCTGCATAGTCCATTTCAATGTATGAATAGGACGGTCGGCCCTAAGGCATTTCTACATTGGATAACTTGCCTTCAGAGCGCTCCCGCGCTCCTTGATATGTAAAAAGTAGCGTTTCTAGATTGAGCATTCACAAAAAATAAACTTCTTTTAAAAAGTGGTTAGAGTATTAAGTACAGGAATATTTGAGGACTACATACAATCTAGACAACAATATCTAGTGAACATTAACGAAATATTTTTGTTGATGTATTCGGGTTTCAATCAATGGTCCGTTAAATTCAACTTATATAAAGGGAATAAAAATACTTGTCTACTTCATATTTGACTTCATTACTTTTTTATGCACAATTTTGTGAATTATTTTCACGAGCTTGGAGGGCATGAATTTTCTTATTTAAAAAATTTCTTGTTTTGTTCTAACAAATTTAATTGACATCGATGATGGCAGGAGAAAGCGTAGGTGAATTATTAATAATGATTAAATTTATTTTTCTTTAAATTAAAACATGTATACTTGCCACATAATTTAACCTTTTAGAAGGCTTTTTTAATGATTTTATCATAGTTTCCGTTTTTATACGGGGAAGGGGTCCAGAGTTTCGACGATTCACTATAAAATTGAAGTCAACTATGGATGTTTTTCAGTTCGACATATGATAATGCAGATTGTTCTTAATTTCGAAATTCTAAATTACGAAAATCATATTTACAAATGTAACACTTCACCTACTGTCCAAAACATCGAATTTCATTAATAGAATTTTAACAGGGGTACAATATATAGACATTTCGAAATAAATCATTAGAAACAGGTTATATTTGCTTTGAGATCGTATTGATGAAATTCGATGTTTTGGACAGTAGGTTAACTGCTATCCTGAGTTCCTGAGCCACACAAAAACCAGACTTTAGCCAGACTATTTTTTTTCATGGGCGGTGAATATTTAATAATTGCAATTTATTATAGTTGTCTACTATCGCGAAATGTAAGAACGCGATTCTCTCACGAGTTTTCCTAAATTTTTGCCGTGATTCAATATTTGTAAGCGTCTCTCTCTCTCTCTCTCTCTCTCTCTCTCTCTTGCTCTCTCTGTCTCTCTCTCATTTTTCTCTCCACGGTGGTGTCAAAAGTTTAATATGCCATAAAAGTTAATCATTTATATATATACAAGTTGTTATATGCGAGCACAGTTGACTTTTTTGTGGATAATAACCCAAAATATCTAGAGTATAAGGCCATTCAAAAATTTAACAGACGAAACTATTACAAATAACTGGCGCGCATTGCTTAAATCACGCACCTGATTTAGGTATTAGAACGGTTAGTGATCTGCAGTGAACGCTTGGGAAATGATGGAACGTTGTAATAGTACTTTGCGTGTACGCGTTCTTCTTATTATTGGAGAAACGTATCATCGGAGCAGTTAAATTCATGTATTCTTTTAAAGTTAAACTAGAAACAATATAAAAATAACATTGAAACACTTAGGAACTTCTTATTACACAATGTAGTTGAAAATTTAATTAAACTTTTTTTATAAATTAATATTATCTATAATAATAAATTGTATTGCTTTTTGTTGCAGGTAAATTGTAATTATGATATATTTGGCGTCAGCAATAAAGTTTTGTAAGTTATACATCTCTATATTTAATTAGTTAATTATAAGCTATAGCTGCATTTTAATTATTTGATTGTAATCCAATTTATAACTGTAATTTATTCATATTTGATTTATAAACATTCGTTTTGCAATATCTTATTCCGCACTCATTTTTACTTGACTATTAATTGTTCATTTCGTTTTTATTGCGCAGTAATATTTGTAAACATTATAAGTGCAATAATACTTCAATAATCATTATTAATTTCATTTTTTAAAGAAAGAATTGAAAAATACTAACTGCACGATAATAGTAGTTTTAGCAACAAGGGCGTGAAGTTTACTTCACGTACGGGTGCGCAGGGATGAGTTTCGCTTTGCGATCATTGTTAGTGCAAGACGTACGCGCCCAAATTGCATACTAGTATATTTCGATACTAGTGTGTGAAAGTGATTTTATCCTCGTTTGGTCACACAAGGTTAAAATCCCCTTCCCGCTCGTGCATCGAACAGTATTTTTCCGGGGGGGAGGGGGGGGGTCCAGAGTTTGGACGATTCACTATAAAATTGAAGTCAACTATAGACGTTTTTCAGTTCGACATATGGGAATGCAGATTGTTCTTAATTTTGACGTTCTAAATTACGAAAATCATATTTTCGAATGTAACAGTTCACCTACTGTCCAAAACATCGAATTTCATCCATACGATCTCAAAGCAAATATAACCTGTTTCTAATCATTTATTTCGAAATGTCTATATTGTGCCCCTATTAAAATTCTATTAATGAAATTCGATGTTTTGGACAGTAGGTGAAGTGTTATATTCGTAAATATGATTTTCGTAATTTAGAATTCGAAATTAAGAACAATCTGTATTATCATATGTCGAACTGAAAAACGTCTATAGTTGATTTCAATTGAATAGTGAATCGTCGAAACTCTGGACCCCCCATTTTTCCTATCATCGTGTGCAAACTGCCACTTTTCTACACGCTGAAAGGAGCGTGTGGGAAAGTAACTGAGCGTGCGGGAGTGATTCATCTCCACACGTTCAGCTACTTTTCTACACGCACGTCTCAGCGTGTGGAAGAGTGGTCGTTTGCGCGCATAGGTACGTGTAGCGTAGGTGTGCAGGCTCGAATATTACACAGCTCGATAGGAAAATAGTATATGATACGAGTGCGTAAAGTAGGTGATTCGGGTACGAGCGGAGTTTGTTGCCTGAGGGCTGCGACGAATGTACTATTTCCTAACGGAGTGTGCAAAATCGAACTTTGCGCATCCCCTTACGAAAAGATGCTGTAGCTATTACTACACAAACGCTGTAGTAACAGTTCTGTAGTAGTTACTATACAATAACTACTGAAAAATACTGTAGTAATTTCGGACTGTAGTTATGACCACACAAAATTACTACAGGAATTGTATAGTGATTACTACAGGTATTTTGTAGTTACTACTACAGGAATTTTGTAGTTACTACTACAGGAATGTTGTAGTTACTACTACGGACAATTTTCGTGAAAACATCTTATAGAGGTTTAGCATCTTATTTAGCGCTGTGTCATCGCACAGCAGAGTCAGTGGCAAACAATCCTAGGTAAGGAGTTGTACCCGGCGGACTGCCATACATGACTGTCGGCACCTTATCGATTAAGCCTAGTGAGCTCAGATATCAAAATCAAGGTAATCCTTGTCATATTGACTCTCCGTAAAGAGTCGTTCGAACGGAAAAGAAAGAAGGAAGAAAGAAGGGATGGTGGGGGCCCCCTCCGTCGCCCCCTACCAGTGAGGTACAGCCTGCCCGGATCACCGTCCAGGAGCCCCTTACGTAGAAATGAATCCACGTAGGAGGAGCCTGGGCGATTCCAGTTACCTCTCCTTAAAGAAGGAAACCAGAAAGAGGAAGTTGTGCGTTACCCTGTGAGGGCATTTCCACACTATCAGAAGTTATAGAGCAAAAACGGTTGTATGGCTGGACTACTATGTGGAGTGTAGAATGGGGAAAAACCTCGCTAGGAGTAAAAACCCATTTATCTTAAGTTAGTTGTTGAGACGCGTAGAATGACTTTATTAGACAGAAAAAATAGATGAGTAATTTATATAGGTAGGTAAAGGTGATATGCGGCAGAAAGTTTTAGAGGAAAAAGATTCACCCAGAGGGAGACGCCGCATCCGCCAGCCGGTCCGGTCAGGGATTCGTTGCGGTTTTGAGGCGCACTGAATATCAGCCGCCAGCATAACGTCGCTGCGTCTCTTTTTGCGTGAAAGGAGAGAGAGAGAGAGTTTAGTGTATGAGGTGCGTCTTCTTGATGTGATCCTGAAAGAAAAATGATTAGTAAGGGGAAGGTAAATCTGGTGTGTCTGCATTTGTCCTTGGCTTGGATCTGTTGTATCTGAAACATCGTAAATTTACGTTATTTACTAGGATTTATGTGGGTGGATCTATATGCAAAAAGTCTTTAGGTCTCTTGTATTTGTCTCTTACGTCGGAGTCGTAGTTGCCTAGGTTTTTAATGATTTGATATTTTGATTCCGAAATTCTGTTGTAGAAGTTTTTGCCGGCTTCTTTGATGTAATCTTTAATGTACTCTACATTTAAATCTTTATGAATTAGAGTGTTTTTAGTGTATCTAGGAGCGTTTAAAATAGTGCGGAGTGTTTTATTCTATACCGTTTGTATTTTTTGGTAATTAGATTTGTTTGTGTTAGCCCAGATCGTCGAGGCGTAGGTTAAGATGGGTCTTATTATCATTTTGTAAATTATTACTCCGTTATTTATATTTAGTGCTGAGTGATTATTTAAGATCGGTTTGAGTTTCATTGTGGCTCCTATTGCTTTGTTACGCGTGTTATTAACGTGGGCTGTGTAACTTAATTTTTTATCAAGCATTACTCCTAGATATTTTACTTTATTTTCCCATTCTATAGACTCGTTGTTTAGATTAGGCGGATCTAGATCCCGTGTTGGGTTTTTTTACGCGAGAAAAGGATTGATTCTGATTTAGAAGCATTTATTTTTATGCGCCATAATGTTGTCCAGTTTTTTACTTTATTAAGGAATTCGTTTAAAAGTTTTACTATTTTGAGATTGCTCCACGAGGTAGCCCACGTGGCCGTGTCATCTGCGTAAATTCCTATTTTTACTCCTTCAACGATTGGAAGGTCATCGATGTAAATGATGAAAAGTATAGGACCGAGTAGACTACCTTGTGGTATGCCTGCACGTATATTAAATTCTTTAGATTCTACGTCATTTAGTTTTACTTTAAATTTTCTATTTTTTAAATATGATGCTAGTAGGTGAATTAAATTTTTATTTATTTTGGCTTCGATCAGCTTGCAGATTAGTCCGTTAATCCACACGCTGTCAAAAGCCTTCGCGACGTCCAGAAAAACCGCGCCTGTGTTTCTGTTGCAGTTAAAGTTTTTCGTGATGTCTTCTGTTAGTCTAAGTGAGGCCTGTACTGTCGAGTGTCCATCTCTAAAGCCAAATTGTTCTGCTCGGAGTCGAAGTTTATCGTTTAGTTCGTCTTTAAGTCTGTCGATTATGATTGATTCGAAAATTTTGCTCATTGTATTTAGTAAACTTATGGGCCTGTAGCTGGTGGTCATGGTTAGATCTTTACCGGGTTTAGCAAACACTAAGATAGTTGCTTTTTTCCACTCCGTAGGGAAATAATTTAAATCGAAGCAAGCATTAAGAATTTTCGTAATATAACTTATGGCGCTGGAGGGTAGATGTTTAAGCATGCAATTAGTGACTTTATCCGGTCCGGGGGCTTTATTGTTTTTAGTTCTTTTAATATAGTTTTTGATTTCGAATGGTTTGGCTTTATATTTAGGATCCGTAATTTCCAGATGGTTTAAGTACGAGGAAACCATGCGGTCTGTTTCTGTGATGAAGAGCTTTGCTTCTTCGGATTCGTTTTTATGCGGGGTAAATGTATTAGCGAAGTGCGTTCCAAATGCGTTAGCTTTGTCTTCTGGAGAAAAGTATTTAATTTCATTATTTTCGTTTTTAAGAGCTGGAATATTTGTTTGTTTACGCGTTAGACCTTTTGTCATTCTCCAGAGGCTGTTATCTTTAATATTTAATTTTTTAACTGTGTTATTCCACGTGTTACATTTAAATTCTTTAATCATTTTATCGATTTTTTTCCGTTGGTGATTTATTTCTGGTTTTAGTAGGGGATTTGGCCTGACATGGTTTTCTCGTATGTTTTTATTTCTGGAGTTAATTAAATCAAGTATTGTTTGTAGCAGAGGGGGTTCACCGGTTTTATTTTCATTTTTAGGTATTGCTATTTCTAATGCTTCCGAGATTGAGTTAGTTAAATTTAAGATTGCAAGATTTATATTATCGATTGAATTTAAGTCGTTTTGGCGCTCTTTAATCGCGTTATCTATATGATTTTGAAATGAATTCCAATTTGCTTTTGCTAAGTTATATTTAGGATGGTTAGTGGTGAATTTAGCGCTCAAGTTAACTATGATTTCTATGGGGTAGTGATCTGAGTCTAACTCGTGAATTGTGTTTACATCCGAAGTAAAATAGAGATTTTTTGAGATCATGAAATCTATTATGTCTGGTTTTAGTCTTTTGTTAAATGGATAGTGCGTGAATTCCGGGGGTGCATGAACTGAAAGGTTATTTTTAAAACAGAAATTATTAATGTTTTTGCCAAGTGTGTTAATAGATCTACTACCCCAAATGGTGTGTTTTGCATTGTAATTACCTGCTGCAATAACAACCGGGGCTATTTTAAAGATTTTAGTGTAGTCGGCTTTATGGAATTTTACGCTAGGGGAGTTATATGTGGATGTTATCGCGACTTCTTGGCCTCGCGTTTTAATTTTTATAGCCGTGGCTTCTAGTTTTTCGAGATCAATCGGAATTACGTAGTGGCTGATGTTATTTTTAACGAGAATAGCCGTGCCTCTGTTAGTGTTGTTTTTATATGTTTTATAATTTTTTATGTTGAAATTTTGTTTATCTTTAATTAAGGTTTCACTTATGAGGCAAATGTCTATTTTGTTATTTATTAAGAGGGATTCTAATTCAAGTCTTTTGGCATATAACCCACCACACGCGTTCCATGCGTAGATTTTTAATTGTTTATTTTCCTGCTCCATTGCTGACATTAAGGGCTGTAGAGAAAAGTTGTTTTATTAGATTAGCTGTTTGAATTGTTGCATCTTTAAGTATGAGTGTACCTGTTGTAATTTGAAGTGTTAACTCGATTGCCTCGTTTATAATGTTCATTAGGTTTTCGGCGTCTTTAGATTGTATTTTATCATTATTATTTATCATGTTTGTTTGTGTGTGTGTCCAAGCTGGACTTGCGTTTTGTTTATTAATAAGTCGCGGGAAGTTACGTTCATAGTTAGTGTTGGCGTTGTAATTATGTTGTTGTGTTTGTTGTTGTTTTTGTGGCGGTTATTGTCTGGGCGCATGAATTTTTACCTGTTGTGTAGGTTTAGCGTTTGTTTGTTTTTGTGACCTGATTTTGATTAGGTCGTGTTGTCTTTTATATCTTGGGCATCCCTGGTAGTTTGCTGTGTGGTTTCCTCCACAGTTAGCGCATTTTAGGTTGTTTGTTTTATCCGAGAAATCTAATTTGCATTCAGTTGATTTGTGGATTTCTCCACATTTAACGCATTTGGGAAGCATGTGGCAGAATTTAGATACGTGATTAAATTCCTGGCAGTTGAAGCATTGCACAGGTTTGTTAGGTTTGTTGTACTTTTCAAGTTTTATTTTAAAATAATTAATCGATTTTACTTCGTTCAAAAGCTTTAGATTTTCATCATTAGTTATGGTTAATAAGAAAAGAGGGAGCGGCGTGGCTGTTCCTCCACTTCCTCTTTTCATCTGTGCAACGCCCTCAATCTTCAGTCCTAATTCAATCAATTCTTTCTTGATTTCATCCATTTCTATGTACGAGGGGAGGCCTCTTATCACAATTTTCGCAGGAGGGGTGGAATCAGCAGGTCGTCTCAGGGAGAATTGAATATTTGCTTCCTCAAGACCCTTGAGTAACAACCGATAGTCGTCAAGTGTACTAACCCTAACTGACATGTGGGTGCTGTCAATAGTTTGAACCATCGGTGGAAACTTAAGTTTCTTGAGAACAACTTTAAGCATCTTGTAGGGGAAATTTAATTCATCCACTTTGACTGTCACTGGTTTGATGTTTTGTTTTTTAGGTTTAGGGTCTGTCACGTTGTTTGTCTGTGTGTCGTTTGTATTTAGGCAGCCGGTTGGTACCGTTTTTTCTGTATTGTCATTGGCAAGCGCCTCAAAGTAATTTTTAGTTTTATTGGACAGGGTCACGTTAGATGGTTGTGTTTTGATCTTACTAGTGCTAGTTGTGGTGCTGCTGCTGGCCCTTGTTGAGGTCCTGGCCTTTGTCGAGGTCCTGGCCTTCTTCCTCTTGGTCGATGATACGACGCTGAATCCATCATCACTATTATCGGGGTTCAATCGCTTAGGGTGGTGTGGCGTTGAACCATCCGACTGGTCCATTTTGTCCGATGTGTGTGACATGGTGACCTTGGAGGTCACCTCTCCTAGGTCCGCTCTCTGGTGGCTGCTGTTGTTGTCGAACTTGTAGTTTGGAGGGATGCGGTGAATAACACAATACTGTGTTCAGCCGTGTGATTGCCCTTAGAAGGGCAGGTGATCAAATTGATTCTCTGATGCACTATCACTATCACTATCACTCACTGATGAAAACTATCGCGATACTACGATACTCACTGCGATCTTGACGCGACGACTGTCAGAGACAGAATCGATCGATCCCTCGATCCGTTCGAACGGTTGAATCTCACGGCTTTACATACCCTCGCGGTTCCAATGTGTTTATGAGAGTTCCGACTGCTGCGCTGTTCTGCAGCATGCGGCAGAAGCTTGCTTGTCCAGAGCCTCGTTTATGTATGTTCGCTGCTATGCCGCTATGGAGCGCAGCAGCCGGGACTCTCATAAACACATTGGAACCGCGAGGGTATGTAAAGCCGTGAGATTCAACCGTTCGAACGACTCTTTACGGAGAGTCAATGTAACAAGGATTACCTTGACTTTGATATCTGAGCTCACCGGGCTTAATCGGTAAGGTGCTGACAGTCGTGCACAGCAGTCCCCGGGTGCAACTCCTTACCTAAGACTGTTTGTCACTGACTCTGCTGTGTGATGGCACAGCGCCAAATAAGATGCTAAACCTCTATTAGATGTTTTCACGAAAATTGTCTGTAGTAGTAACTACAACATTCCTGTAGTAGTAACTACACAATTCCTGTAGTAGTAACTACAAAATACCTGTAGCAGTAACTACAAAATTCCTGTAGTAATTTTGTGTGGTCATAACTACAGTCCGAAATTACTACAGTATTTTTCAGTAGTTATTGTATAGTAACTACTACAGAACTGTTACTACAGCGTTTGTGTAGTAATAACTACAGCATCTTTCCGTAAGGGTCTCGTTAGGAAAGATAATGTACTATTTTGATACTCCGTGCGCAAGCTCGATTTCGCACACGCTCGAATAAAAAAGAATGCGCTAAATTAAGCTTTATTCATGTAGTATCAAAAAATACTGCTCGATACTCGAGCGAGAATAGTACATTTCAACACGGGTGGGGAAGTCGATTATTTAGCTGATGTGACTTTTTGCACGAGCGAAGCGAGTGCGAAAAAGCCACACCACCTAAATAACCGACTTACGCACTAGTTTCGAACGGTATTTTATACTACGAGCGCCGAAAAATCATATCAAAGTTGTGATTTTGAGGTTAGAGTGGTATAAAGTGATTTGAACCTCGCGTGAACTTTTCACCATCGCTTCGTTCGGGCGCAAACGTTTACACGAAGATAAAGTCGCTTTCTTGCATTAGTATCTAAATGTACTGTTTTTCATCTCAGTGTACAAAATTCTACTTTTCCAGCCTAGTTATAGTATGCGAAGTAATTACTGAGACGCTGAGCAGGAAGATGCACGAATTGGGCACTACGCACACTATGAACAGGCATAAAAGTAGAATTACGCACACTGAGTTAAAAAAAAAATAGTATACGATACGCGTTCGAGTAGACAATTCATGCACTCGTGCTTTTCTCGCACTCATGTATTCTACTTCGCGCACTTGTATCGTAATGTACTATTTGGCAATTGTGTGCATGTAGTTAATGCGCGAAGTAGGATTTACATGCGTGAAGTAATTCACTCATGGCTTTTTACTTTACACGCCATTTTCTACTTGACGCACGGAAAATTTAGGTTAACTTCACGTACCGTAAATTTCACTTCACGCATCAACGTTTGGCACACGATTGCAAAAAAAATTATAAAATTAATTTAAGTTCAAATGTATAATTTTGTTTCGTGTATAATTTTTTAATTTTAGGTAGTATTGATTGTAACTTTTCGAGGAAAATAATGAACCATTGCAAATATCTGGTCCCACACTAAATCAGAAAAATGAGTTCGCATATCCGGTTAAAAAATCAATTGCTCGCTCATTAGTCTTGGTAAAATAAAAATTGCAGTTAAACCCCAATTATTTTTTTCAAACCATAAATCAGTTCCAAACAAATAATTAGCAACGCTACAATTGTGGTATTTCTTAACAATCCATTACCCTGTGTACACTACAAGCGGCTTTATTGGAAATTTCATATTATCACGAGTGGTACAGTCACAGTAGCATAAAAAACAGTTGAGCATGATAACAGGCATAATAATTGGAAGTTCTCGGGAGACCTCAGGCGGCCTCGAGGACGCGCTATCCCGCAAACTGTGTGAAATGCTTTGCGGAAGGATTCAATTAATGAGAAACACAATTAGACGCGATATCGACTATTTTAACAACGAGTACCGCGCTACTACACAGACAGTAACGGTGTGGCGGCGAATATATGTACCTACCCATGGCATCTAGGCAGATTCTCCAATAATAATTATCTGTGCTCGACGAATGGAATCGGAGGCTGGCACAAGTGCATTTGCCTAATGATATTTTTTTTATTGAATTTTGGATTAAAAAATTTTGTCGGTATTTCACTTTCCCATATCTTTAAAACTTGTATGTAAAGTATAGGATAATGTAGCGGGATTCTATCGATACTCCTAAGGAAAGATGAACAAAAAAATTAGAAGATTTGGCTTTACACAAAAATATTGAATACAAAAGTTGTAGATAGTACTAAAACAAAACTTTTTCCTATTTAACATTTTCATGTACAATCAATACCTGATCGATTTAGCTTATAAAAACGATTTTTAAAGCCTAAATGCACCTAAAAAAGTCGATTTTCGCTTATTATTCAACAGGATTTTATTTTATACAGAAATATTAAATATAAGAGTTTTAGCTAATATTGAAACAAAAATTTTTTCCATTAAACATTTCCACGTACAATCAGTTCCTGGCGAACAAAAAACTCAAAAGCCGGTTGGAAAAGGAGCTAACTCAAAAGCCGTTTGGAAAAGAAGCTAACTGAAAAGCCGTTTGGAAAAGATAGTAACTCGGAGCTCATGCAAGAAACGTGCTAACTCGGGAAAATGTTTTTTTTTATCGAAATTTAAGTTGGTAGCACTAACTGAATTTTCTATTCTCCGTTTGAAAGAGAAACACTGGACAGATAGAAATTTAAAACTCAAAATCTTTATGCGCACCTTTGTGCGCATTACTATTTATAATTACTGTTATAGCGAATGTAACATAATAATGAATAATACAAATTTCAAATAATTTGTTCTGACTAGATCTTTAGATATAGTAATATTTCAATTATTATTAGAACATTAAGATTATACATTGTGAAATTAAAATATTCATTAAAATTTCATGTAAAGAATACAAACAGTTATAAAGAATTATTATTAGTTTCGAATTAATTAAATGAATGTACATAAATTTTATATCATTATTTTTTATGTTATAAATCCTGGTGGAAATTGATTCCATTATTTACCTAATAAATAGCTAGTTTCCCCAATAATCGTCAAAAACTAGACACTTTTCTTGGCCATTTCTATCTATCGATGAAAAGATTTTTCCCATCATATTCGCCATTTAATAAACAGAATAATAGAATAAGTTTTTTCACAATTTTACATTAGCTTATTTAGAAGTATTTAAAAGATATTAAAGTTGGCCAGTTTAGTTCGGAAAATGGCTAATAAGAGGCTTGCTATTATGGCGAAGAGTGAGAGAGAGAATCAAACGGAAAAATCATTGCTTTCGTTTGTATCCCATAAAACAGTACTATAAACGAATTAAGGGGGTCTTACACCTAGTGGCTTTTGAGACCAAAATCAGCTGAAAAAAAAGAAAAATGTAGTTTAAGCTCTATACCATATTATATACTATAAATATACACTATTTCTAATAAAATGGCCCAAGATATAATATCTGTAACCCTTTTTACTCAGAGATATAGCATTTTCAATTTTTTGGCTTTGGCGTAACTTTTTGAAAAAAGTATTCGAAGGATTTTCATGAGACCGAGCCTAAATTTCTTGAAATTTATGTAGTTATGGCCCGAAGAGTTGGAAATATGAAATATATTTTATTAAATAATTTTAAAATGCTAAAAATCACTTTTAATTGCTTAATTTTATCAGTTTTTATGATTGTTTGTGGTTTTTAAGATTTTAAAATTATTTAATAAAATATATTTCATATTTCCAACTCTTCGGGCCATAACTACATAAAATTCAAGAAATTTAGGCTCCGTCTCATGAAAATCCTTCGAATACTTTTTTCAAAAAGTTACGCCAAAGCCAAAAAATTGAAAATGCTATATCTCTGAGTAAAAAGGGCTACAGATATTATATCTTGGGCTATTTTATTAGAAATAGTGTATATTTATAGTATATAATATGGTATAGAGCTTAAACTACATTTTTCTTTTTTTCAGCTGATTTTGGCCTCAAAAGCCACTAGGTGTAAGACCCCCTTAAATACCAATAATTCGTGTTTACGTTTTGGTTAGCTATCTTTTTTTAATCTTTGGCTTTAAATACGTGATTAGATTACAGAGTAAATTTAGTATAAACATTTTAAGGTTGTGTTATCTCCATTAAATAGAGAATACGACCGAATAAATCGTTTCATCAATACCCAGAAATTAGGTAATGTTTTTCTAAATAAAAAACAACATTTGTCGTGTTTCGACGTTTCGGACACTTTTCTTTGTGTCTCTCATCAGGATTAATGAGACAGTGTCAATCTAGTTACGCAGAGAACAATCCGCTCGTCAATGATTTTACTAGCTATTTATTATTTCCCTGTTCATTTCCAATAGAGACAATTTCTACCAGGGAAATCATCATCATTGTAGGGGCATGGAAAAAATCAAAGCTCTTGCTAGAGCTTATCGAAATATGCGATTTCAAAAAAATGGATCAGGGAAAGTGAAGGGACAGTTGAGAAGAGTGAGGGTAATTTTGTTCATACCTGAAAATAAAAGGAAAATTTGAAAGCTAAAAGTTTTCAATAAATAACTCAGAATATTTTCTCCAGTCAAATTTATTTTATTAACTCAGGATGAGAATATTATAATTGGACAGAAATTAAATGTTCTTTGATAAGAGTCTAGCATAAGCGAGAGTTTTTTGTGAATTAGTGTCAATCGCATATATTATTATATCGAGAGATTTTTCCATTTCTTTTTTTTTGTAACGAGCTTTAACGAATGCAAAATTTTATTTTATATCATATTTTTGTTAGCAAACTTGTGCAAGTAAAATTAAAAATCTACAAATGAACCAGTGCTTTTCTGTTTATAATTACTCTTATTGGGTATGTAGGGAAGAGTGGCGATATGTTGTAGATGGGGCGATCTTAAACAAACCGAATATCTTTTTTGTAAATTGGTTTTTTCATTTGCCGGCAAAGTAGACATAAATTTTTCGATACAATACATATTTGGCAAACCTTTTTGATTAGCTACGGCCTTTTTTGAAGTTTTAACGTCCGCTTGTCGAGTTTTCCGACCTTTTCTGTTAAATTTGTGATTTGCAGAAACAGCCTACAAAATTACCAGGAATGCAACGGACTCACATAAACTTTTTCACCATTTTGGACACACAAAAACTGACAATTTGGCATAAAAATTAAATCGGTAAGTTTTGCAATGAATAGAATATCTATATTTAAAGATTTTTTTATTGTTGGGCTCAAGTTATACAAAATAATAGGGGCGATCTTAAACATTCACAAAAATGTCAATTTTCAATTGTCAGTGACCTCAATGATTTGCGTGAAGCGATCAACGAGGTATAGTACAATTTGTCGCCAGCACATGAAATTATTATCACGTCAATTTTCAAATTTATAATTTTGCTTGAAAATTTTTAGTTCTGCTAAAGGTATAAATAAGTATAATAAATAATGAAAATAGGTTACATAACTTTGCTTTATTTTTATAAATGGATTTAAGTGATTTTAAATGATTGTCCAAGTTGACCCCGAGCCATGTATAACTTGACCCCTACTGAGGGGTCAAGTTGTACAAAGCGTTTTTTTCTTAATTTCAAAGTAAAAATATTAATTAACGATTAAAATTAATACAGTTTCTCGAAACCTTAGAGTTTACTCTTGTTCACTGAATAATTGTTTTTACATAAAATAGACAGAGTAAAAAATTTTTTAAAATGTAGTGTGCAAGATCGCCTAGCTCTACCCTAATCTTAAATAATACTAATAAAATAATTTTTAATATTTTAATTTCACAATGCATAATTTTAATGTTATATACATGATTGAAGTATTACTATAACCAAAGATCTAGTCAGAATAAATTATTTTAAATTCGTATTATTCATTATTATATTAGATTCGCGATAATAGTAATTATAAATAGCAATGCGCACCTTTATTTTGAGTTTTGAAATTTTATTCACCTAATCTTTCTCGTTCAAACGAAGAACAGAATAGTCAGTGCTGCCTATTTAAATTTCGATAAAAAAACATTCTGTCGAGTTAGCACCTTTTCCAAACAGTTTTTCTTGCCCGTGCTCCGAGTTAGCACCATTTCCAAACAGTTTTTCAGTTAGCTCATTTTCCAAACGGCTTTTGAGTTTGTATCTTTGTATTCAAAGGCAACGATATAAGGTTCTCCTGAATAGTAGTCGGCGTGCCTCATATGTAAAAACGAAGTTTTGCGCGAAGTGCTGCGCAGGGGCGCACGGCCCTCGTAGTTTCTTATGTGCTTTACTGGCATAAAATGTATTCATAAATAAGAAATATTAATTCAGAAATGTTGTGAATAAGTTTAATAACCAATACCTTGGTACAATAAAGGGAGAAAATATGTTTTACTTGATTTCTTACTGGAATATATAACTTACGGGTTTAAAAGTTCAAGTAGATTTTGACTCCGTCACTTATCTAAAATAATAACTTGCCTGTAGCTCTGAAATTAATAAGAAAATATCGCATTTACCACACGTAGCTTATCATTCACATATTAGTCTCCTTCATTAAAAGTGGTTCATAGGCCTTTTGCACTTAAGAAGGAACAGCTATAAAAAAACTTATCCGCCGTAGCAGGGCATCTGAGAATGTAGGCATATCCACAGATTTTTTAATTTTTGATTACATAAAAAAAGAAAAATATTTTGAAGGCACACCTTTGAAAATTCTTTTTTCAGGAGTATTAACATATCATATAGTGTGAAAAAATAGCGTATAGTGTGAAAAAATAATCTTATTTTATATTTGTTAAAAATTTGGCGTATCAGTCTTATTTTAATTAGTAATTATCGTTTACATTATTTTCAAATGAGATTTAAAAAATTTTCTGATATAATTGATCATAAAACACTGTATATTCAGAAGTAAATCTTAATTCTTGAATAGAAACAAACAATTATAAATTATATAATTAATATTATTTGTATTACATTCAATCAATAGTAAACGATAATAAATAGCTATTGCTTTTGCTTCCTCCTAGAGGAAGCTTTGTGATAGTAAATTTTTGAGTTGTGTAAAAACATGTTATAATTGTGTTCCGAGGTGTTAGGAATCAAAATACATGGTTTTTGAAAAATGTCTGTATCGATGTGTGTGTGTGTGTGTGTGTGTGTGTGTGTGTGTACGCCTGGATCTCAGCTTCTACTCGATCGATTTTAACCGGGCAGGTCTCATTCTTTTTGTTTTTTTGTGTGATGGCGGGTCAAAAATCCTTTTTTTGATTGGGACAATTCGTTTTTGTTTTATTTCGAATTTTCGATTTTCTCAAAATTGTTTTTCGCTTTTTTTCAATGATAGAATCGAGATATTTAAATCTGATGGGTAGCATTCGAAAGAGCGTAGAAAAACCTATAATTTCAAAAAAAAAAATTCTCTAGCTATCTCGGTTCTCTTGTTATCGACAAAAACGTTTTTTTTAAAAAAGCTTATAACTCCGCAACTAAACGGTCAATTTTTTTGAGAAAAATCACAGTAATGCAGAATATAAATAGCTATAAGCTCTAAAAATTTGAATCCATTCTTTTGGTTAGTTTTTGAGAAAAAAATTGAAAAATGAAGAAAACGAGTTTTCTATGTCCAACGATTACAGAAGTAAAATTGACTTAATCGCTTTAAAATTCCTTGCAGAGGTAGATTTTCTATAGTTCTCGGTCGAGTTCTTTGGGCAAAATGATTGGTCTAGAAATTTCAGAGACATTTGAGGTTAAAGTTTTTTTAACCTTTTTTTCAAATCGTAATTTCTCGAGAACGGCTCTGTGTATCTGGATCGGATGGGTAGCATTCGAAAGAGAATTAAAATATCTATATTTGGAAAAAAACATTTATGTCTAGCTATCACAGTTCTTTTGTTATGAACAAAAACAAAAACGTGCTTTTTTTCAAAAAAGCTTATAACTACTTAATCCTATCTCCTATCTTCGAAAAATGATGGATTAGTTACGATATCAATTTATTAGTGGTTTGGTTGGTGGGTGTAACGGGTTGCTAGGTCACAAAAACAAAAGTGGTATAGTTTCGATAAAATCACAGCGCTCACCGCGCGCTTCGAGAATGCTCGTGATGTTATATATGTATATATGTATATATTATGTTAAACCTGGAACATTCTTGCCGGTTGATATAAATAAATAAATGAATGAATAAATTTGAAAATTAATACTTTTTAATCTTCAAAATAAATTAAATTATAATTATGGCATAATTTGTTGCAAAAATTATAAATTTTGTTATTAAAAATTAATTAAAGGGATCACAAAATTAAGTTTGAGGAAGCAACGGGCCAATGAATTGGTAGCGATTTTTTTTATTGTAATATTTATTGAATAAATACCAGGATATATTTTTTACAATATTAAACATAAAATATGATTTGAAAAAGCGATTTTTCAAATATTTGGGAATTTTTTTCTCAGAAACTATGCGCGTGACAGAAAATCACGAGAGAACATTTTCTCAGAAAATGACGGAGAATAGCCTAGAATTATTTAAAATCAAAATATCGTATTTTTAAAATTTGTTTATTAAAATTGTTAAATCACAATTGTTACGAGTGAGCTATCGCAACATGTAATAGTAAAATGGGACGGACCCTGAGCTTGAACTAGAGCCGCCGACTCGTGAGTCAGGAACATTATCAACTAGCCACGGCCGCCACCACTGGATTTTCTGATAATCGTCTTCATATTGTAATTATACTCCTTGCCTCTTCTTATTCTGCATATTCTTACGTATATCCATCCATAACATAATTAACGGGTCAACTTTTCGTCTTGATAACCAGAATATTTCAATTCTCCGTACCCAAAAACATAAGAAACCGTTAAGGTACCGAGGGGATCTAAAAATGTATACCAAACTTTCCTGAGCGTCTGGACTATATCGAAAGTCCCTTGGATATATAAAGCTTATAGAGTCTAATAATTATTTAACGGTGTGTTCAAACATTCCCATGTAAAAAATTTTCATACAAACTATATGAAAATTTCATAAAGTGTAAAACATAAAGATTATGTATAGATTTTATACAGAAATGAACTTATATAGATTTTATATAAATTATAAAATTTTTATATAATATATATATTTTTACATAATAGAGATCAAGGAGCGCGGGAGCGCTCCGAAGGCAAGTATAGAAGAGCCTTAGGAGTGACCGCGCGATGATATACATTGAAATGGATGTACGAGAAAATCAATGCACTTATATACCTATTGCGTTAGTTTCAACTATATAACATATCCCTCTTAATCGAAAGCCATTTCATTACTCTACACAAATCAAAAGATTTTATTTAAAAAGTTTATCTCGTTTAAAAGATATAGAGAGCTGAATTTTTTTATGTCCACTTTCCGATTCTAAATTTTCTCCATAGTTTCAGACTCTTATCCGGTGTTGCGACTTCCTGTCACGTGACCTACACACACACACACACACACACACACACACACACACACACACACACATTATAGATATACATCCCTATAGTATTTCGGTGTCGTATCGGTGTCAGGCATACCGTAGAGAATGACTCTATAGTAATAGGTGTGTGTGTGTGTGTGTGTGTGTGTGTGTGTGTGTGTGTGTGTGTGTGTGTGTGTGTGTGTGTGTGTGTGTGTGTGTGTGTGTGTGTGTGTGTGTGTGTGTGTGTGTGTGTGTGTGTGTGTGTGTGTGTGTGTGTGTGTGTGTGTGTGTGTGTGTGTGTGTGTGTGTGTGTGTGTGTGTGTGTGTGTGTGTGTGTGTGTGTGTGTGTATATATATATATATATATATATATATATATATATATATATATATATATATTCGTTTCAATAATCATCAAAGATCTGAGGAAGTCGACTGACGAAAAGAATAAAAGATTTATTTACGAGCATCAATGAGGCAACAACATTTTTTAGATAAGTATTAAAATGACTAAATGTTAAATAGTAATTTTTTTAAAGAATTGATACTTTGTGAAAATTTTTATTTACAGATAAGTAGTCAAGAAAATTTTTTCGGAGTCATTAAAATTTGATGAGCAGCTGATGTATCAAACTATGAGGAGAAAAATTTAATCTTATAAGGTAAGGTAAAACAGCATTATGTCAACAATTTTTTTGTTTAATTAAAATTATAAAGTTAATTTTATTTTTGTTATTCTAGGGTAGGTTGTGTTATTTATATAAATCTAAGTGAAATAGAATAGGACTGTGCCATTAATATTACTATACCAATGACAGAAACAGTGATTTTATTGAAATACAAAGAGCAAGAGTTATTGAAGAACAGAAGTACTGGTTATAGAAAAAAGAATAGTAAATGCGAAAGATGAATTATGGCGTACGAAATTTCTAAATGAAATATATAAAAAATACAGTTTTCAATGTAGTAGAAGTATAGTAGATATATATTTTTTATATATACTACAATATAATTTATGATGCCGATTTGAAATTATATACTACAATATAATTTATGATGCCGATTTGAAATATTGGTCTGAGCGTTGGTTTAGAAAGCATCGTGTCATCTTTAAAAAGCTTTGCCGATATCAGTGTTGTGCATATTTATTCAAGTGCCAATGAAAAAATTATGTCTAATGAACATGGAAATACGAAAAAGGGTAAAAATGATGTGTTATTGTGAAAATTTCAAGGAATGAAAGTGCTCAGTTAATCTGTTTTATGATTTTCTCACGGTAGGAGATGTCAAAATGTTTCAGAGACGTTTTAGTATATATTTATTTTTTCTATACAAGATTCAGATAATAATAATGCTTAATTCATCAACTGGTTGTGTTTGTTTTTAATTTTACAAGATTATGTTAAAATATAGTAGCGGTATGATGTGTTAAATGAAGTGTGTAATTTAGAACCTCTACTTAAAATCAGAATTTAAAATATTGGTCAAAGCCTTGGTTAAAAAAACAGGATTTTTGTCTATACTTCAAGAAACTTAGTCGATATTAGTGCTGTTCTGTTGTAAATATTTACTTAAACACCAATTAAAAGATTATGCCAAATGAACATTAAAATACAAAAAAAGAAAAAATAATAGGTTATTGTTGTGAAAATTTCAACAAATAAAAATGCTCAGTTAATCTAATGTTATAATTTTCTCACGATGGGAGACGTCAAAATGTTTCAGAGAAGTTCTCAGCAATTCTTAGTTCATAAACTGATTGTTTTTAATTTTACAAGATGTGTTGCAATCATGGATAATTCAATGAATAATTATATTAAGATGTTTTACATTTTCTACTATAAAAGAATGTCGAGAAACCTTTTTTGGCTCAATGATTCTTAGTTCATAAACTTTTGTTTTTAATTTTGTAAGATGTGTCTGATCGGTTCTTAATTCAAGTGGTTTATATTGAAAACTTCAACGAATCCAAGTTTTGAAAATTATTATTTTATAACTAATGATTGGCTTATGGTGAGGGGCGCCAAATGTTTCAGTGGAGCCATCTGTTCTGTGAATATATGAGCAAGATATTGTTATTGAAGAACAGAAGTACTGGTTATGGAAAAAAAAAGTGAATTGTACAATGCTAAAGATGAATTATGGCGTATGAAATTCATTTCTAATACAGTTGTCACAGTCGAATAGAAGTCTAGATATTTTATATTAACTTTATGTCACAAGTGCACGTAGTGTATTTGGAACGGCTGATCAGAGGAACATAATATTAAATAGAATTAGAATATATGATATATGCCATTATTATAATATTTGAATAAAACATGAGAAGAATAATGATTTAAAAATGTGTTAAAAGTTTGAAATCAGTCTGATCAGTTGAAAATAATCTCAAATATGAAATAAGACTGCCATATATTTTATTTTATCATGATAATTTTTTAAAAGATTTGAAACAGATGATTGAAAATAATAAAGATAAATACAATAAGATTGCTCGTCAAAGTGAAATAGAAGTTTAAATATTTTTTAAAATACATATTCCGAACAACATTTTTATTGATATTTTTATGTTTATGGGTTATTTTCATGAATTTGTCAAAATTAAATCGAACAAGTATGCTACATTAGAAAGTTTTATTAAATATAATTATAATTAACTACGAAATTCATAACTTATAGGCAAGTGTACATTATCATTCATTGCAAATTCTTTAATTTATTAATCATATAACTTTACAATTAATAGTATTGTTAATTAATCATCATACCTAAGAAAATACACGTTTGATTATATTATTTCAAAAAATTTTACAATGTAATCACTTTATCGAGCTCCTTGAAGAAACATTCAAATTTAAAACTTTTGTGAATAACAATACTACCATTTAATAATGATATTAAAAATATCCTATAATAAACTCTCGTAACGTTATCACACTATGTAATTATTATTTTCTCTCCAAAAGTTGTGAAATCTATCAAAACTTTTTACAAAATTTTAAACTAAGGCAAGTATTAGTCTCTCTCTCCCTCACCTCTCTCTCCCTCTCCTTCTCTCAACATCTGTTAAACTAAGTACCAAAAACTTTAATGAGAGCTTAAATATTTTTTAAAACAATCAACACGTTTTTTAAAAGCTAACTTTTTAAGTACGTTCTAACAACAATTTGTCTAGTCCTTCTAATTCTTCTAGTCTCATCTATTCAATAAGCACTCTGTACAAATGGTCATAATTTTTTTCATGACTGTACAAATAAATAATACCATTTAAAATAATGATATTAAAAATATACTATAATAAACTCTCGTAACGTTATCACACTATGTAATTATTATTTTCTCTTCAAAAATTGCGAAATCTATCTAAAAAAGCTTTTTACAAAAGTTTAAACTAAGGCAAGTATTAGTCTCTCTCTCCCTCCCCCTCTCTCCCTCCTTTTCTCTCTCTCCCTCCCTCTCTTTCTCCCCTGTCTCTCTCGACCTCTCTCTCTTTCCCTCCCCTCTCTCTCCCTCGCGCCCATAACATCTGTCAAACTGAGTAACAAAAACTTTAATGAGAGCTTAAATATTTTGTTAAAACAATGAACACGTTTTTTAAAAGCTATTTTTTTAAGTACGTTTTAATAACAATTTGTCTAGTCCTTTTAATTCTTCTAGTCTCATCTATTCAATAAGCACTCTCTACAAATGGTAATAATTTTTTCATGACTGTACAAATAATCTTAATAACTGAAAACTTTCTTTTCGAAAAAATTAATTACAAAAAAAAACAAGAAGGAAAATGAAAAGTTCATGCAAAACTTATATGCTAACAAAACTAAATTATTTTTACTATTTCTCTAAATTCCCACACAGCATCTATTAATTCTGAAAGGATTCTGAAAGAATGCATGAAATAATTTTATTCTTTCAGAAATCATTCAGTGAAAGGATTCTGTAATAATGCTATGCCCGGGATATTTTCCTTTCAGAATTAATTCAATGGAATAATTCAAAAATAATTTATAATATCATTGCAAAATTTATTCAATAGAAGATTTCTGAAAGGATTCATGGATTATTACCAAAAGGTTACTAAAAGATATTTCAAAATTATTTCCTGAAATAATTCTGAAAGGAAAATACCCCGGACATAGCATCATTACAGAATCCTTTCACTGAATGATTTCTGAAAAAATCTTTCAGAATCCTTTCAGAATTAATATCACATATTATTGCAGAATCCTTTCAATGAAAGATGTCTGAAAGGATTCAGGAATTAATTTTGTGAATTAATTCGAAAATATTATGAAAATATTACTAACAAGAAATTTGGAAGACGGATAAATCCCGTATTATTACAGAATCCTTCCAATGAAAGATGTCTCAAAGGATTCAGGAATTAATTTGTGAATTAATTCCTGAATCCTTTCAGACATCTTTCATTGAAAGGATTCTATAATAATACGTGATTTCTACTGTTCGAAATTTCTTTTTAGTAATATTTCCATAATATTTTCGAATTAATTCACAAAATTAATTCCTGAATCCTTTCAGACATCTTTCATTGGAAGGATTCTGCAATAATACGTTATTTATACTCTTTGAAATTTCTTTTTAGTAATATTTCCATAATATTTTCGAATTAATTCACAAAATTAATTCCTGAATCCTTTCAATGAAAGATGTATGAAAGGATTCAGGAATTAATATTGTGAATTAATTAGAAAATATTATGGAAATATTACTAACAAGAAATTTGAAGAGGATAAATCCCGTATTATTACAGAATCCTTCCAATGAAGGATGTCTGAAAGGATTCAGGAATTAATTTTGTGAATTAATTCGAAAATATAATGGAAATATTACTAACAAAAAATTTCGAAGGTTATAAAATCATGTATTATTGCAGAATCCTTTCAATGAAAGATTTTGGAAGGATTCAGGAATAAATATTGTGAATTAATTAGAAAATATTTAGTAAATATTACTAACAATAAATTTCGAAGGGTATATATAATCCCGTATTTGAAGGTACATTTTTATAATTTAGAATATTATTTAAATAATATTCTAACTATTTTTACATATATTTACATTGTTAATAATTTTACACTATTTTATCGCAGAAAAAAACGCAGAAAAATTTTTTACATGATGGAGATTCGAACCCGGGTTGCTTGGGTACTACGCAAATACGCTATCCATTACGCTATCGCTCGCTTGTTAGATCATTTCATTTTTTTCATTATATACTGCAATATGAGTGATACGATACATTAGAAAATTTATTCTTAATATTACTTTATTTTTTAATATTAACTTTGATCAATTAATTCATAGTTATTTAATACTTTTAGTTTATTAAATATGGTATTAAGTCGATGTGAAATGTGTGTGTATAAAGGGAGCTCTTCCTTACCGACGTTATGAGTTTTTACATTTTTTGATCTTAGATTCAACTTTTGATGAATGAAGCTCTTCACTGCACTCCGTAATTGCATAAATAATACACCTATAAATTTTTCAGAAATTCTGTTCATTATTTTTCATAAAAAACTGGTAGAAAATTTTTCAACCCGTTTCCTGTAAAATCTATAACGAGCAATAACTTGAAAATTTACACATAGTGTATTTTTGTCATTACGAAGGGCAATAAAGAGCTCTTTTCCCGAAATTCGATAAAAATAAAAAAATGATAATTGCATATAATGCAGAGATGAATAGAATGAGCTCTACCTTACCGACGTTATTATTATTTGTAGTGTTTTCAATTTAGAATCAACTTTTAGAGTCAAAGGCTCTTTACTCTTGGCAGACGTATAAATAATATTTCTGTCGATTTTGAGGGGACTTCTAAACATTGTCATACTGAAAGAATACTATTATGAATAATAATAAAAAATATTGCTTATTTTAAGTACCTATATTATTCATCTTTAAATGTTTTTTTCCTTTTATTTTAAGTTTTTATATTCTTACATTAACTTTTCAAATTAATATTTTTCGCAATTAGTAAATGTTTCAATCTATCTTAGTTCACAAAAACGAAAAATTATATACCCCCCACACATTTTAATACGTTCTTTAATAGGATCATACGAATGTAGAAAACAATGGACGACTAAATGCGATCATTATCCAATCATTTCATTTTTTTCATTATATAGTGCAAAATGACTGACAAAATAAATTAGAATATTTATTTCTAATATTTCTTTATTTTTTAATATTAACTTTGTTTAATTAGTATATACTTATTTAGTAAGTTTTTTTTATTAAATATTGTATTAATTAGGACTTATTTGATTGAAACAAATTCGAATTAAAAACAAAATAAATACATTATACGATGCCTCTTATATACGGACGCTGCCCTTTTCGTGTTGAATACTTGCAATAATTTCTGAACTATTTTATGTTTTCTTTCAAAAAATCTTTTCAAGGTTCTTTCAGGAAGAATTCGTGTAAATATCTTTTTTGCTATTGTGTTTTAAAAAATTTTATTGTAACAATCTTTTTCAAACGAATTCTAAATTATTTCTTGTATTAATTCACGTGAGTTTCCCGCAACATTTCATGAAATAATTCATGAAATTATTTTCAATAGATATTGAATTATCTTTGTGAATGATTAATTTTTATCATTCTGAAATTATTTCTGAATTATTTCGTGATATAATTCTTGACATGATTGCTGAATTGTTATGTTTTCTTTAAAAAAATCTATTAATTCACACGAGTTTCCCGGAAGATTTCATGAAATAATTCATGTAAGATTTTTGAATAGATATTGAATTATTTTTGTGAATGATTAATTTGTATCTTTCTAAAATTATTTCTGAATTATTGCATGAAAGAATACTTGCGATAATTTAGAAATTATTTTATGTATTCTTTCAAAAAATCTTTTCAAAGTCCTTTCAGAATTAAATCGTGTAATTATTTTTTTTGCTATTTTGTTTTAAAAAATTTTATTCTAAAAATCTTTTCAAAGTCCTTTCAGAATTAATTCGTGTAATTATTTTTTTTTGCTATTTTGTTTTCAAAAATTTTATTCTAAAAATCTTTTTCAAAAGAATTCAAAATTATTTCTTGTATTAATTCAGACGAGTTTCCCAGAAGATTTCATGAAATAATTCATGTAAGATTTTTGAATAGATATTGAATTATTTTTGTAAATGATTAATTTGTATCTTTCTGAAATTATTTCTGAATTATTGCATGAAAGAATACTTGCAATAATTTCGAAATTATTTTATGTATTCTTTCAAAAAATCTTTTCAAAGTCCTTTCAGAATTAATTCGTGTAATTATTTTTTTTGCTATTTTGTTTTAAAAAATTTTATTTTAAAAATCTTTTTCAAAAGAATTCAAAATTATTTCTTGTATTAATTCAGACGAGTTTCCCAGAAGATTTCATGAAATAATTCATGTAAGATTTTTGAATAGATACTGAATTATTTTTGTGAATGATTAATTTGTATCTTTCTGAAATTATTTCTGAATTATTGCATGAAAGAATACTTGCAATAATTTCGAAATTATTTTATGTATTCTTTCAAAAAATCTTTTCAAAGTCCTTTCAGAATTAATTCGTGTAATTATTTTTTTTGCTATTTTGTTTTAAAAAATTTTATTCTAAAAATCTTTTCAAAGTCCTTTCAGAATTAATTCGTGTAATTATTTTTTTTGCTATTTTGTTTTAAAAAATTTTATTCTAAAAATCTTTTTCAAAACAATTCAAAATTATTTCTTATATTAATTCACACGAGTTTCCCAGAAGATTTCATCAAATAATTCATGTAAGATTTTTGAATAGATACTGAATTATTTTTGTGAATGATTAATTTGTATCTTTCTAAAATTATTTCTGAATTATTGCATGAAAGAATACTTGCAATAATTTCGAAATTATTTTATGTATTCTTTCAAAAAATCTTTTCAAAGTCATTTCAGAATTAATTCGTGTAATTATTTTTTTTGCTATTTTGTTTTAAAAAATTTTATTTTAAAAATCTTTTTCAAAAGAATTCAAAATTATTTCTTGTATTAATGCACACGAGTTTCCCAGAAGATTTCATGAAATAATTCATGTAAGATTTTTGAATAGATACTGAATTATTTTTGTGAATGATTAATTTGTATCTTTCTAAAATTATTTCTGAATTATTGCATGAAAGAATACTTGCGATAATTTCGAAATTATTTTATGTATTCTTTCAAAAAATCTTTTCAAAGTCCTTTCAGAATTAATTCGTGTAATTATTTTTTTTGCTATTTTGTTTTAAAAAATTTTATTCTAAAAATCTTTTCAAAATCCTTTCAGAATTAATTCGTGTAATTATTTTTTTTGCTATTTTGTTTTAAAAAATTTTATTTTAAAAATCTTTTTCAAAAGAATTCAAAATTATTTCTTGTATTAATTCAGACGAGTTTCCCAGAAGATTTCATGAAATAATTCATGTAAGATTTTTGAATAGATACTGAATTATTTTTGTGAATGATTAATTTGTATCTTTCTGAAATTATTTCTGAATTATTGCATGAAAGAATACTTGCAATAATTTCGAAATTATTTTATGTATTCTTTCAAAAAATCTTTTCAAAGTCCTTTCAGAATTAATTCGTGTAATTATTTTTTTTGCTATTTTGTTTTAAAAAATTTTATTCTAAAAATCTTTTCAAAGTCCTTTCAGAATTAATTCGTGTAATTATTTTTTTTTGCTATTTTGTTTTAAAAAATTTTATTCTAAAAATCTTTTTCAAAACAATTCAAAATTATTTCTTATATTAATTCACACGAGTTTCCCAGAAGATTTCATCAAATAATTCATGTAAGATTTTTGAATAGATACTGAATTATTTTTGTGAATGATTAATTTGTATCTTTCTAAAATTATTTCTGAATTATTGCATGAAAGAATACTTGCAATAATTTTGAAATTATTTTATGTATTCTTTCAAAAAATCTTTCCAAAGTCATTTCAGAATTAATTCGTGTAATTATTTTTTTTGCTATTTTGTTTTAAAAAATTTTATTTTAAAAATCTTTTTCAAAAGAATTCAAAATTATTTCTTGTATTAATTCACACGAGTTTCCCAGAAGATTTCATGAAATAATTCATGTAAGATTTTTGAATAGATACTGAATTATTTTTGTGAATGATTAATTTGTATCTTTCTAAAATTATTTCTGAATTATTGCATGAAAGAATACTTGCAATAATTTCGAAATTATTTTATGTATTCTTTCAAAAAATCTTTTCAAAGTCCTTTCAGAATTAATTCGTGTAATTATTTTTTTTGCTATTTTGTTTTAAAAAATTTTATACTAAAAATCTTTTTCAAAAGAATTCAAAATTATTTCTTGTATTAATTCACACGAGTTTCCCAGAAGATTTCATGAAATAATTCATGTAAGATTTTTGAATAGATATTGAATTATTTTTGTGAATGATTAATTTGTATCTTTCTGAAATTATTTCTGAATTATTGCATGAAAGAATACTTGCAATAATTTCGAAATTATTTTATGTATTCTTTCAAAAAATCTTTTCAAAGTCCTTTCAGAATTAATTCGTGTAATTATTTTTTGGTAACACTTTTTTTATTTTTTTGGAAGATTTTTGAAAGTATTTTGTAAGGATTCCATATATTATTTTAAAAATTAATTTAAAATTAATTTTGTTTCCTTTTAAAATTCTTTCTAAATCATTTCAATGTATTAATTCATGAATTATTTCATGTAATTATTTCAGTTTTCTTTCATGCTGTATGGGAACCACTGTTAAGTTGCTTTGTAAAAAAAATCCCCACCCCCTATCTCTCTCGTCAATTTTTACTTAACAACTATGTATAATAACTCCATGAAAAATGTTGAATATTTTTTTAAAACAGCCCTCAAGACATTCTGTACAAGAATAATACAATAACAAACTTTATTTTGAAATATCTACGGAATCTTCGAAAAATGTTTTCTTTAAAAAGAAAGCATTAATATTTTTCCTCGAAAGTATTTAATTTATAAATTTCTTTAAATTAAAGTAGAAATAACTTTAATGAGAGCTTAAATATTTTTTTAAAACAGTCATCACGTTTTTTAAAATCTAATTTCTTAAGTTCGTTTTAACAATACAATTTTTCTAGTCCTTTTAATTCTTCTAGTCTAATCTATTCAATAAGCTCTCTATACAAATGATAATAATTTTTTCATGACTACAAATAATAATTTTTGTTAGTATAAAACTTTCTACGAAAGTATAAAATAAGGCAAGTATAAACATTTTTCCTTTATAATCTACTCTCCCTCCCACTCTTCGCCCGCCTTCTCTCGCCCTCTACCCCCCCCGCTCTCTCTCTCTCTCTCTCTCTCTCTCTCTCTCTCTCTCTCTCTCCCCTCTCTCTCAATATCCGTCAAACTCTGTATCAAAAACTTTAATGAGAGCTTAAATATTTTTTAATACAATTAACACGTTTAAAAAAGAATTTTTTTTAAGTACGTTTTAACAACACAATTTTTGTCTAGTCTTTTTATTTCTTCCAATCTCATCTATTCAATAAGCACTCTCTGCAAATGATAATAATTTTTTTCATGACTGTACAAATAATAATATTGTTAATATAAAACTTTCTACGAAAGTATAAAATAAGGCAAGTATAGACGTTTTTTCTGTATAATATCTATTAAATAATAATATTTATGATTTTGTAAAAGAAATCAAAAAAATACCAGTGAAAAAGTCTTTTACTTCTTTGAGTCATTGTATAATGAACAAATTATATGTAAGTAAGTACATTCAAATTGTTCACTGCAAATCAGACAAATGAAAGTTGTGAAATCAATTATCGATAGTCAAGTAATGCAAACCACTCTCGGAAACTACTGTATGACTGTTCTCAGAAATGTATTCAAATTTGTTAATCTTTCTGTACAAATTAAACACAAGAAAGTACTGAAATCAATTTATTGTAGTCAAGTACCCATAAGTTAACTTGACTGACATAATACAACTTTTCGTACCTACTCATCAAACATATTCAGCCAGCGAGCATAAATTACTACTTAACGCCCAAGGGGCGTAATAGCTCATATATACAGCTCTTACAAAACTTTATAGAACCTACGCACTTTACGTCCATGTGGGAAAAATTATTTGAATTGTATAATATTATATATAAGTACATTCAAATTATTCATTGTAAATCAAACAAACGAAATTTGTGAAATCAATTACCGATAGTCAAGTAATGCAAACAACTCTGCGAAACAATTGTATAACTGTTCTCAGAAATGTATTCAAATTTGTTCATTCTTCTATACAAATTAAACACAAGGAAGTTCTGGAATCAGTTTATTGTAGTGAAGTACCCATAGGTTAACTTGACTGACATAATACAACTTTTAGTACCTACTCATCAAACATATTCAGCCAGCGAGGATAAAGTACTACTTAACGCTTAACAGGCGCAATAGCTCACATACTCCTACAAAACTTTATAGAACCTATGCACTTTACGCCCATATGGGCGAAAATTATTTTAATCATATAACTACTATGCCTTCTTTTTATTTCTAAAATTCATAAGAATTCAGATATTTACGAAAAGTCAAAGCCCATATAAAAAAATTACATAGTTACCACCATATCACCATTTTTCATTATTCTTTCTCAATTTTGAAATTTCTATAATATTACGCATCTTGGGAGGGCAATAGAAGTCTATAGAGCTGCTCTAGCAGGGTGGTCTTCAATCTCCCATACATACTTGGCGGGCCCGACGGTTTGCAGTTTAAGGTGTAGACATGATCATTTTCATATAAATATTCATATGTTTACAGATCAGATAAAATGAATAAATAGGTTGCTTCTACATATTAAATACTAATACGTATTGAATGTATTACTCTGTTTTTAAATAGAAAGTGCAAACCCGCATGAAAATATCATATGAGATCTCATATAAGATCTCATGAGATCCCATAATATGTAAAATTGCAGATGACATCACATATATCATACCTCATATGAGATCTGATGTCTGAAATACTCATATAAAATCTCACATGATATTTACACGTTGGAAAAGGATAAAAAATTAGTGGCTTATACAATGGTTAGTAAAATCTAAAGCACTTTTGAGTAGACTATAAATTTGATGTATTTTTTATATCAGATTCCCGCTTAAAAAAAACGGACACAAGGAAAAATATTTTGGGTAATGGAAGTACATCATGAGATTTTGCACATGTAGGGATATTATATTTAAACGGTATCGATTCAAAATTAGAGCCAATGTAATTATTTATAGTAGACTTATAAGTATAAACATTGTTAATGAATTTATGCAATAATATAGTATTCTACATTTACAAAGCCCACCGGTAAACTGCAAACCGTCGGGCCCGCCAAGTATGTATGGGAGATTGGAAGACCACCCCTGCTAGAGCAGCTCTATAGACTTCTATTGCCCTCCCAAGATGCGTAATATTTGTTACGTCCGGGTTACGTGACAATACAAGAAGAGAGAAAATGAAACTTCATTAGTCTAATGGCTAAAAGCGCGTAATGTGACTTTTCCCGATTCGGACACAACGTGCATTGCTCCAGGATGGGACGGCAGGTAGGAAAATGACACGGACACGCGGTACGCCTCGAGACAGTGTGTAAAATTTTACTGACTTACCTTAGAATTTCCAACAGCCCTTGTGTGAATCTGTACTCCCGCCGTGACGCTTATAATGATAGTGGACGGTTGCCGCTCTGTGGAAGTTTTGGTGTGAAGAACGGAGATACGGAGAGTTTAGGATTCTTATAATCTCGAAATAATGAATACTTAATATGGATTTAAACACAACTTAAACTTTATTAACTTGTCAGTACAAAACTAAGTAAAAATTACAGTGATGAGAGCTGATGTGAAGTCTACGCGAGTTGGCTTCTGAGTCCGTCATACCAGGAGTCTTCGTCCCCTTTTAAAGGTAAAAAGTTGTAAATCTTCCTGCCGTCGCCTTTTTGATTTGCCTAGGTGTTGCTGCCCCGCTTTTCTCGATGATCTTTGATGATTTCGGCGGCGCACCCTTTGAGAATATTCGGCGAGTTCGGATACATAAATTATTTTAGAATATGCTACGCATATCGGGTAGGAGTGAAGGGAAAGGACAAGAAAACTGACTCTAGCTTGATTCAGTATTGTGCGCTGGAGTACTAATGCTTACTCCTCTAATTGGCGGCGAATCTCTGATGCTTGCGTGGATGTGCGTTTTGGTAATAAAAAACGCATAAAACTGCAGCAGGGGAGTGGCACATACTTAAGAGAGAATGAAAGGAAAACTAAAGGAAACCGCGTCTTCGTGCCTCCGTTCGAGGATCTTTTTGGTAACTATTCTTTCTGGATGGCGGCATCTTTTGAGCGTTTATGCGTATCCCCCCCTTTTTTTATCGTGTGGGAGAATATGAAGCAAGCGGCAATGCAGCAAGTTCGTTGGGAAAGATGAAGAGAGGAAGGAAAACAGCGCACACCAGGAACCACATCGGCAACGTCGCACGACGCGACACCTCCCCCCTTGAGGTAGTTCAGACCCGGGGGCTGAATTATCACATTGAATATTGGGATCGTCTCCAGTGTGTTGGCAAGATTTCCGCTTGCGAGTCCATCTGTTGTGGCCTACGTCGTTCATTAGGTACTCCGCAGGGTTCAGCGCACCTTGTAATTGATCTTGATGCCGGCTGAGTTGTTCCACATGAGTATCATTAACTGGTACCATTGGTCCCGAGGATGTGTGCGGAATCCTGGCATTCTGGGTCCATCGCTGAAGAAAGTCTCGTGCCCCTTCCGTAGTTGATAACCATAGCGTATCATTGCTTGACGTACACGTTCATCTAATGTTTGTAATATGTCTTGTTGTTGCTGCGAGGTTTGCTCCATGTTGAAATTCTCCGTGGCCACTTCTCTTCTGACGTCTCTTTCTTTACTGACCCCTCGTCCTTTAATGGAAACTGAAAACGACCTGCATCTTTCCTAGATGTGGTTGGTGGCGTAGCGGGGATAAGAACGTCCAAAAAGATGTAGGTTTTCCCCTTTTTTTTTTATCTGGTAGGGCGTGACACTGAAGGTAAAAGGAAGGTGGTAGTAAAAATGAGTGTCTAGGATAATGTGGGACAAAAAACAAAAATAGGTAGTGACTTAGATATGCGTGCGTAGTTGATACGTATTTTCTTAGTCTTGATTACTTATTAATTATTAATGACCATGGATTACTTGGATTTTAATTTGCTTACTTCATTTGTAGATAACTATCAAGTATTCGCTGTTAATTTCTAGTGGTTAAACACAAAATTATTTCACCATTACACCTGTGGTAAAACATAAATTGTTCGTTGCTACACAGAGTGGTTTAATACAAAATTAGTCGTTGTTATACATAGTGATTAAATACAAAATTAGTCGTTGTTATAAAAAATTATTTGTCATTACCCGTAGTGGTTAAATACAATTTGTTCGTTATTATACAAATATTTTTTTTTTTTTTTTTTTTTTTTACATATCTTATTTTAAGTTCACAATACAATGTTGCATTTTTATCTGCAAGTTTTTTTTAGGAATATATATATTTTACAACTATTTATTTTAGAAATTATTTACCTAGATTACGACATTTGGTTGTGCTTACTTACTACGTTAATACCTACTGTTTCTATGTTTTGCTTAATTACAGAAATAAATGCTTGATTATACCATGCAAGAAAGTTACCTTGTTCTAAACCCCTTTTTTTTATCTTTTGTTGCTAAAGGATATTGGAACCTGATTGATTACCGTTTGTATTTTCTTGTTGAACTATATATTCTTCTAATTTATTATTTACGTATTCTGCGTCTAGCATATTAAATTCCCTTATCTCTACATTTCGAGACAAAACAGGACTTGGAGGAGGAGCTGGTGGTTCAACTTTAACCGGTGGAAAACTTGGTGGCGAAAGGTTGTATCGAATGGTCTGATTCAATGGCCGCATCGGCACGTATTCCGGCTCCTTCTCCTCCTTCTTTCCAATTTTCTCTCGTTTATGAAGTTCCCTATCTCTACATTTTGAAACAAAACAGGAGTCGGATGAGGAGCTGGAGGTCCAACTTTAACCGGTGGAAAACTTGGTGTTGCATAAACATGCGGTGGGGGTGAAAAGTTGTATCGAATGGTCTGATTTAATGGTCCTATTGGCGCGTGTACCGGCTCCTTCTTCTCCTTTCCTGTTTTCTTTCGTTTACCCTGATACCACCTTATGGTAATTATAATTATGAGGATTACCGTAAATGTAATAATTATAACACTTAAATATACGTCGACCTTGGTGTTATCAATACTAATTCTATGATAGGTAGATGGGGGTGCGGAATCCTTTTGTTCCCCTTCTATAATAACAAGTTGTAGAGGAGGTAAAATATAAACGTTGGATATCCTCATTAGATCAGAGGTACGGTACAATTTACTTTCAATTTCAACATAACATGTTTCAGGGATTATTATTATTCCCGATCGTCCTAAGGTCATAAATGAAAAATGCTCACCGCAATGTACCCGTACAGTTGTTGGCCGTGGGACTGAAAAGAACCATTGTCTGGGGTGAGCAGTTCTCACCAGCACCGCTTCATTGACCTCCTCATGCTGTATTTTACAAGTCTGATATGTAGTATATTTTGGATCCACGAGCAATTCGCTTTCACATTGAAGTTTTTTAATAATTGGAGTTTTTCGTTCACACAAATAGTTAGACCTTAAACCTACGCATTCCCTTAAATCGTCCCGGTTAAGAAAGACAAACTCCTTTTTATCTTTAGAGACAGCGATATACTCGCTTCTAGGGCGAATGTAAGCCGCTTTCTTTAATTGCGTTAATGATAATTGAAATACTGGTACGGCTATCATTCTGTACAGAAGATATGGCTGTTTTTCGAGTATAGGCACTGTAATCTGTAATATTACTCTTCCTTGTATCACGATTATATCTGTTCGGGTTCCCTCCTCTAGTGTAGCAGCATTTATTTCTTCTATGGTAATTGGCGCTCTTCCTGGAGTTTGATGTTCAGCAATTTTAATCGCCTTTTCCATCACTCTAGTTGGTAAGGTAAATCGACGTGCTTCCATGAATTTGACTATTTCTTTCGCAAGATAAATGTTTTCTCCTACTAGTCGTATTGCCTCGTTCAGAATGTTTTCTATTTGTGATTGTTTAATATCCGTTACTCCAAATTCCTGCTGTATAATTGTCAAATTACTTTTAAGTAATAACACGTCTGTTGAAAATTGTCGTCTAGCACGGTCTATTGCGTTGTCAGTTATTATTTTTCGTGTTTTATTTAGTACCATGCTTTCCTGATTCTTACGCCGCAATTGTTCGATATCCTGAAGAGTTTCGGCTGCTGTGTTGTTGCTTAGGTAGTCTTCGTTTTCTCCCTCCTGGAATGGCACTATCCATGGTGCATAAGAGTGTGCTAGATTCACATAGGCTATTTGTAACTGAGTCAGCTCTTCAATTTTCTCCTGGAAGACGTATTTTTGTTCAATCAGCACTGGATCCGACAATCTTGTATAAGTATCTGTTTCAGAGATATTTTTCATTGCTTTAATAAAAAAATCTGTTGTAGAAAATACTACTCGGGCGTTTACTGATGTTATTATCTTCCATTCTTGCTTAATGAAATCCAAACCCCTGTCTTGATTAAAAATAATGCCTGGATTGTTGCGCTCAAGGATACGCACTTCTGGTGATTTTATGGCTGCTATTAAAGCAAGGGTCATCATGAAGAACACTGTCTTTGTCATCATTCTTAAAAAGAAAAAATAAAAAATGATTGCATATTATGTTTTACTCAGTACTCTCTCGAGGGCGTTTATGTGTCGTGGAAAGGTCGCAAGGCGGGGTTCCATTGACTCTGAGGCATTTTCTAAAGCTCCTATTATTTCATTTAATATATCCTCGTCAGGGATATTGAGTTCTTCTAACGGGCTTATAACTGCATGGTTTCGAGTACTCTGCCTATCCGTAATAATCTCTCTCTCCTGCATTCTATATTCTCCGCGTTTCCTCTTATTAGATATGGATGCTTCTCGCCCCGGTGGTAGTTCATATAAATTTTCGCCAAGCTGGTGACGTACAAAATTAAATAAGGTAGTGTTGGCAGTATCCACCATATCATCGCTTAAAAATGCAACCACCGCGTTTCCTTCTGGAATCTTTAAACCCTTGATTTTTTCTATCGCGCAGCCTTGTATCTCTACATCCAATCTCCCTTTATTTACAAATGTTTGTTTTACGTTTTGTTTCAGAAAAGTTATTGGGATGCGACATAGTGAACATATTTTTACGTTGATTTTTATGCATGTGGCAATGGTAGCCCGTACCACTACTTGATTGTACAAGATGCGAGTGTATGGTCCAATTCTGAACTTGTAGCAATAGAGACATATTCTTGCTCCCACATGTTCATAATATACTAATTCGCGGTTCCTTAGTGGTATCTCATTGTAGTTGGCTCCTTCCATTCTTTTAGAGGTGATGGGTTAAAAGTAACTAAAGAAGAAAGAAAAAAAATAAAAAAATAGCGGATAAATGATAATGTTAATCAAAGATGTATGGAATATCTATGTTTAATTTTTCGTAAGTCTTCTAAACTGGAATGAATGCGTTTCGCGTGTCCCATCGCTTGATGTAGAGAAACGTAAATGTGCGGTTTACATATATAACGCTTAATCTCCGGACGCAGTCCGCGTAAAAATGTTTCGATAGCCATTTTTTCTCTAACTAACGAGGAATCGCATACCTCCCTAAACTCAACCTGTGATATTTTTCCTAAATTGTTGTATTCATGCAACATTTTTTCCATTCTACCGCAAAATTCATAAAAATCCTCATCACTTCTTTGAGCTGCCCATGCAAGTTTCATTCTTAAAGTCATTAGATTAGAAAACATGTTATGTTTTTCGGAGGGAGTTAGAGGCATTTTCCTTTATGAAAATAAAAACAAAAGTAATAAAAATGAAAAAATCTTGCTTACAAGACGGCTCAATCTACTTATTACTACGGTAATTACCCTCTTCTTTTTTTTTATTAAACTATTATTACAAAAGAATTAAACAAAATTACATTTAATAGATTTACATAAGCGCTACCATTAATCTAATTTCTTATTATTTATTTACTTTAATCAATTATTCATCGTCATTTGTACGATTATTCCGCGGTGGTAAGGATGGGATATCTGGGTCAGTTGCTAAAGTTGGATAAATTCTTGGTATTGTTGGAGTAGTACAGTTTACTTGTACTCCCTCCCCTCTCGCCGGAACCTGCACCACCGCGTGCTGGCTTTGAAATTTCGAAAAATCAGAAAATGACGGAGGCGGGGCTAGTGGTGTTGTTGGTGGAGCGCTCGGTGGTTTTTTTACAGAGCTATATTCTTCTTGAGCCCGCTTCTTTTCTTCCTTTCGAGTGGGCTTATGCCGTGCAGTGTGCAATAAATTGCGTTACCGAATTCCAAATGGCTCCTATAATATGAATTGACCAGCCATATAAACTATATAATGCATATCCATGCAGAATTGTATCAATTAAAAATTTTATTACACGACCTATCATAATTATTCCTATTATTCCTGCACTTATAGAACCGAAAGATAGAAATTGACCCCATATTTTTTCCATGTATCGTTCGCAAGTGCAGTTAATGCTTCCTCATCGAACAAGCGTGCTATAGACATACCATTTTTGTCCGTTGATCTGCCTGACATACCCATGGCTAAAGAATTCAACATTGCACCTCGCTCGACTGGAAACATTAAATGATGTCTTAACGCTTGTATGTCTGACTGTGTGTAAATACCGCTTTTTGCTAATTCGAGAGGTTCAGTATAATTCCAATTGTTTTTTGTGGCTGGTTTGAGGATAGCGGGTTTAATTCCTTTTGTGGTACCATGAGGCAGTACCGTGTACCAATCTTCGCCTAGTAGAAACATAGGTGGGATCAATGGGTTGCAAGTAGTTTCAGTACCGTATTGCTTTAAAATATGTGTTTTAGGAGATAAAAAATAATTTTTTTCGTCTTTTACTACAGGCAACTCTTGATAGCACCTTGGTGTTTCTCGTCTTTGAACATCTATTTGCACACATTTCATTAAATGAACTACTTCCCCGCTACCAAACCCATATAACCACTTTTTTTCATTATTTGATAGGCGAACAGATCTGGTTCGGTACTTGCGATACTTAATGCGTTCGCTATAACTCTTTTTCTAATTCGCATTTTTGCATAATTAAATCTCGATATAAGCGCTTTAATTCCCCTTTTATGTGTTTTTCGACATAAACAAATTTAGAATTAACATATGCAAAGATATCCAAGTTATGTACTGTAGGATGTTTAATCTTTCCAAATGCTTCTATAGCAGGACCCTCAAAGAAAAATAATTTAGGATGTTCTGTGCGTATTAAGTCATATGAGCAAACTGAAATAGTACCGACTGCCGTAAATGCAAAAGTTATTTCGCTTGACTCCATTACATAAACTGGATGTCTCTCATTTCCTTCCTCTATTATTTTATTTACATACCCCGCGTATAATTCTGAATACTTATGTTCTTCGCATGATGACACCGGTAATGGTTCCCAGAAAGCGTACCCTGCTTCAATATCTATACATATGTCTTCATTAAATTTGCAACGAGTACCTGATTTTAGTATAACCTCATTAGCATTTAAATTCACAGGAGTATAATAATCTTGTAAGGTTATTGTGACATAACCCATGACTACCGCATCATCGAATACTCCATACGGGTCGGAGTATGTACCTGGATTACTACAATCTCCCGCCTGATCTATTTTCCCCACAAAAGTCATTGGATAAACGATAGTCCCATTATGTTTTAAATTTGAGATAAGCTCGTCGCGAACTCTATGGCTGCGATGCACATGCATTCGCCGACATTCTTCATTAGTAATTTCGTCTAGAAACTACTTCCCCCTATTCTTGTCTTTTCGATGCGAGAATGCCCCACAATATGTAACTGAACGCTTAATTTCTACCTTACATAGTCTTACATGAGTGCTTCCGAAATCGTTCAATTGTAATAATCTAACATAAACCTTGGTAGTATTGACCACGGGCTCCGCTATGTCACATTCCCCGACGTTTATTAATGAAAATGTGGTGAGGTTCGAGACTTGCTGAGAGCAGTCGTAACCAATTATGGTATTAACTGTTTTTGATGTTAGCAGCAATGCTAGTACACAAAAAACGATTTTCATCTGCAAACATTACAAAGTATTAATCTTTTTGATTTCAAGAAAAGAAAATGGCAAAAATGCTCTATTTATCATAAAGAAAAAGAGAACATCATAGAAACTGCACTAATGTTAAAACAGTAACATATATCAAAATTAACTTAAAAAAAATAATAGTTGGTTTAAAATAATAAAATTAATAGTATTACTAGTTTTCTCTTTTTCGCATTTTTGCTATTTATTAGTTATAATATATTTTGCGTTATATTTATAGTTATAATAATATTTTTATAGTTATAATAATATATTTTGCGTAGTAAATATTAACCTACTACAACGTGCCATTATCAAAGAAATCGTGCTTATTATCCTTATTTATATATAATGTAACTTAGAAAGCAAGCGTAGGATTAGGTATGTTAAAGCAACGATTTAAGCTTGTTTTTGCTCTACATGTGATTTGCGCAGGCGATTAATGTGCACTATTTTACTTTTAGTACTACTTAATTGTATCCTCACATTTCCATTTACAGAAACGTCTAAAACTAAATACGGCCCCGTATATTGACTATCAAATTTGTGTGGTTTCGGTCCCTTTTGCAACCACACGTAGTCCCCAATTTTTAATGTTAAATGATTTACTTTTCTGTCATAGTATTTTTTTGATCTTATTTTGGCTCGCAATAAATTTTCTCTTGCTATATTTTGCAAGTAGTTTATTCGTGTTATGAGAGTTTCCATATAGCCCTTATAAGTAGGCGCTAGATCCTCACTTTCTATCGGCTCACTACCTGGCGTTCGAGCTAAACGACCAAATACTAATTCGAAAGGTGAGTGCCATGTTGCCTCACTTATGCCTGTGTTAAAATTAAATGTTGCTAACTCTATATAGTCATCCCAATCCGACTTATTTTCTTGCACGAAAAATTTTAAAAACTCGATAAGACTTGAATGTGATCTCTCCAAGGACCCATTTGTTTGTGGATGAAAAGCCGTAGTGTTGACTTGTTTGATTCTAAATCTTTTTGCCACTCGTTTCATTAATTTGCTCATAAAATTAGTGCCCTGATCCGTTAAAATAACTCGCGGTGCCCCGAACACACATATGACCCTCTTAATTAGACTGTTTGAAACGTCTATTGCTGTAGTTTGTGCTAATGGTTCCGCTATTGCAAATTTCGTAAATAAATCTTGGAAGGTTAATATATACTCATTGCCTTTATTAGATCTAGGCAATGGCCCTACAATATCCATACTAATGCGATCCATCGCATGTGCCCCAGAGTTAGTAATAATCATTGGCACACGTGTTTTTACCCTGACTAATTTTTTTAATTGACACTGCACACATTTTCGAATAAAATCCTGTACATCTTCTTTTAAATTTTCCCAGTTGTAAGCTTGTTTAATTCTTTTGTATGTCTTAGTAACTCCCCTATGTCCGCCTATTACCGAGCTGTGTGCTTCTTGCATAATGGGGTCCCTTTCCTCGAGGGGAGGATACCTGACTATCCCTAAACACACTACTAGTTTGATGGTACTCTTAGAAAATGGATCTCTTAATTTTCTTATTACTTGTTCCCATTCTAAATTTTCTATTATTTCCGTTTTTGCTATACTTATCGACCGCGCGTCGATTTTGTTTAAGATTGGTAGTAAATTAGTACAAAGTAAACTTAAATTATTGTTTATTATGCTCAAGCCTACTCTGTTTTGCGTACGTAGTGGCATGACTATGTGTATTTTAGAATTTGTTTTTATAACTTCTGGTATTCCTATTGTTAAATTTTTAAAACGTGGGAGCTTGTTCTGTAATTTTAATTGCATGGCACCGTCGTCGCATGGTTCACCTTCGGATGTAACAAAATACAAATAATTATCTTTTCTCATAAATAATTTTTCACGGCAGAAAATAGTTGAATGAGTCGGGTTTAAATTTTCCAACATAATTTCATCTTCCATCTCCCCGTTTTCTTTCGATAGTTTGTCTCTCTCCTCTTCCTCCGAGAGAAGGTTACTCTTATTCATGTTGGTCTGTGGGTCACCCCTACTTCGTGTTTCGTTCAGTATGCTATTGTCTTCCTCGCCTTCGGTTCCCGCTGATGCGGTAATATGTTGTGCATCTCTACCGCTGACCTTTTCCTTTTCTATTACGCATTTATTTTTATCGTTTTTCGGCAGTTTTTTCTTTTCTGCTTCAATGTTTTCTTTGTTCCGCTCACGGGCTATGCGTCCCCTCGTGACCATATTATGAACGCACTCCTCCCCGTTTGTTCGGTGACCGCCTCTTTTTCTTGCTCTTGCTCTTTTAGTTTTTCAGCCAGGGCAGCACTTCTTGTGACAATTAACACTCGATCCACCGGATTTCGAGAGAGAGCATCCGCTACATTCATTCTCCCTGGTCTGTATATCACCTCAAAATCATATTCGGCCAGTGTTAAACGCCACCTCATAACACGTGAATTTGGATCTTTATGTGTCTGCATCCATACTAGAGGGCGATGGTCAGTAATTACATAGAATTTTCTCCCAAAAAGATAAGGTCTAAAATGTTTTATAGAAAATACCAACGCTAGTCCCTCTTTATTGAATGTATCCCATCTTCCCTCTACCTCTGATAACACACGTGAGACATATGCAACTGGTTGATCATAGCCTATTTTACCCTGAGATAAAATTCCTCCTATCGCATAACCCGATGCGTCTGTAGTTAGGTTAAAAGGTAGTTCGAAATTTGGAAAAGCTAATATAGGTTCTTTACATAATTTATCACGTAGAATTTCAAAAGCATACTGCGTATCATCGGTCCATTTAAATTCCATTTCTTTTTTTAATAAGTTTGTGAGAGGTTTAGCTATTTTTGAAAATTGATGAATGAAGCGTCTGTAATAGCCTGCTAAACCTAAAAATTGTTTAATATTTTTTGCGTTTTTTGGCACTGGATAATTCCGAACAGCTTCCAGCTTCCTTGGATCTGGCCTTACGCCCTCTGCGCTTATTAAATGCCCTAAATAAGTTACTTCTTTTTTGAAAAATTCACATTTTTCCGGTTGTACTTTTAATACCGCCTTTCGTAATCTGATGAATAATCTTTCTAATCTTTGTATGTGTTCAGCAAACGTGCGTGAGTAAACAATTATATCGTCAATAAAACAAAATAATTCCTTATTAACTAAACCCGCGAGCGCTATAGATAGTGCTCTTGAAAATGTCGCCGGCATAGTTCTTAGCCCAAAACTACCTCGATTAAAGTGATAGAGCCCACCATTTGTCACAAAAGCTGTTTTGTGGCGGTCGCGCTCATCGATTTCTAACTGATGGTAGCCTGATGCGAGATCGAACACAGAGAAGTATTTTGATCCTCCCAACTGGTCAAGTATTTCGTTAATATTTGGAAGAGGAAATTGATCATCGAGTGTTTTTTCGTTTAATTTTCGATAATCAATTACCATTCTGTACTTTCTATTGCCATGTATATCTTCTTTCTTTGGTACTAAAAAACAAGGACTAGAGTATGAAGATGTAGAAGGCTCAATTATGCCATTTGCCAATAACTCTGCAACTTGTCTTTCTATCTCGTTTTTATGCACTGGTGGCAATCGAAACTGTTTTGAAGTAACTGGCACTTCATCTACGGTTGGGATAGTTAATTTTAATATAGGTGTAGCCGTTAATTTTTCACCCGGAATGTGAAAAATATCGCTAAATCTTTCTATTAATTTTGTTATCTCTGACGCTCTTCTGACAGCAAATGTTCAAAACGCAATAAAGATTTAATCTGACCGACGCGTTCGTTTGACAAAACTCTTTCTACCCGACAAATTACATGTTTCTCAATTTTTGAATTTGTAGATTTCCCTTTAAGAAGTTTTTTCCACTTTTCTATTACTTCTAAACAATCATCAATCAGATATGTGCACGATGAGTCGTCGAATGATCTGAGCTCAAAATGCGTTTTTAAATCGCGAAACATTTTGTAGTGCTCGTTAAAAAACTCATTCTTATTTATTATCTTCAACAATATTTCAATTAATATTTCTATATCTTCGGCATTATCATATAAAATACTGTAATTTGCTTGGCTTTGATTGAGTAACTTTTGTAACATTATCAATCTTTCAAAAATGAACTCCTCATTAATTCCTTGATTGTTACTTGTATTAAAATTTGCTTTGTCTTTCTTTTTCTTAGAATTATCTCCAGAATTTAATTTAGCATTTATATCCAAACTTGATTCCTCTTTCCCTTTTGAGTTAGAATTTTTATTTTGTTCTGAATTTCTTTTCGAATTTTCGTTTGCACTCGAGTTTGTTTTAATCCAAGACGAAAAATTTTCTTTAGAGTTTGATTTCAAATTTTCTTTTGAATTTGAAAAATTTTTATTAGAATTTGGATTTGAGCTAGGATTTTTATTAGAGTTCGCACTCGAGTTAGGATTTTGATAAAAATTCGCAATTGAGTTAGAATTTTGACAAGAATTTGCATTTAAGTTAAAATTTTGATAAGAATTTGTAATTGGGTTAGCGTTTTTACAAGAATTTGTACTTGTATTGAGATTTTGACAAGAGTTTGTACTTGAGTTAGGATTTTGACAAGAATTTTTATTCAAGTTAGAATTTTGATAAGAATTTATGATTGAGTTAGAATTTTGACAAGAATTTGTTCTTGCATTAGGATTTTGACAAGAGTTTGTAACTGAGTTAGAATTTTGATTTACTTTGTGATTTTCTTTTGAATTTAATAAATTAACGTCTTCATTAGAATTTGATATAAAAGTAGAATTTGATTTAGAATTTTCATTTGAATTTGATCTAAAAGTAGAATTTGTTTTCGAATTTTCGTTTGAATTTAACAAACTAAATTTCACATCTCTCAAGTGGATTTTCGTCAGCGTTTGAGCTAACTCCAATAATTATTTTTAAATTTTTATAAGAGTCCAATTTTAATGTGACATTTTGATTTGCAAAATTTATTTCTTTTATATTATGTAAACTTAAAATCTCTTCTGTTTCAAGTTTAGCTTGCTCCCGGTTGCTGGTGACCGTTCCTATTTCGATAAAGTTACTTTTGACCTGTGTTGGAGTTTGGGGTTCCACGGGAAAATTTATGAGTCGAAAAACTTCCTCTTTATTCTGACTTAGAATTTTTTTATAGCTTCAGCCGTATCTTCAGTTTTCTTTTCACTCATATTTTTATGTTTTATAATTTCCGAGTATACTTCCTCCGCTGTATCATTCTGGTCTACTTTGTGTGCGTAATTAATGCGTTTACTAGAATTTACTAAAGTTTTTTCATTTTTTCATAGAAGGGAATAGACAAATCACCAATGATCAGTTGTTTAGTTCCATAGTCGATTTTTGTTCCTAACTGAGAGAAAAAATCACTCCCTAGTAATCCATCTTCGTTTATTGGAAAATCGTTATTCACAATATGAAATTCAATGGCGAATTTAAAAAATATAGTTTTATTTTACCTAAAGTAAAAATGCTACTGTCTGTTATGCCTTTCAATTCCAAAATTTCATTTTTATTAATTGCTGTTTTTTCAGCTAAATTGTTCTTTTTTAACAGATTTGGTCCCGCGCCTGAATCTAATATTAAAAACATTTCTCTGTTATTACTCGGATTACTAAAGGAAATTATTGGTGATTTGCTATTTTCGCTTAACCGAACGTGTCTTTGGATGATTGCGGATTGTTCTGCTTTTCGTCTGGGCGCTTTACTAAGTCCGTCTCCCGTCTCGCGCCTTGTTGACGGGGACTCTGACTGTTTCCCGCCTGTACTTGTGTATTTCTCTGACTATTGTTGTATGCGAGTTTTCGACAGTTTATTATTTCATGCCCCTCTTTTTTACAATATCGACAAAATAATTTCGTTAGTTCATTATTTGAAAATGTGGCGTTCTGTCTTTGTACATATTGGTCCCCCGTATTTCGTGGAGCCTGCGCGGGTCTATCCTGTGTCCATTGTGTCGGCGCGCCCGATCTCCGCGGGTCCACCCAGGTAGGTAATGGTTGCCTATTTTGGAAGTTTGGTGGTTTCCCTGTGTATTGCCGGCAGTTTAAAGCAATATGACCTCTTCTGTTACATATTTGACACGTTTCTATAGTTTTACTATCCACTAAATATATTTTATCTTCTCTTGAAGAATTAGTTTTCTTTTCTGTAATTATTTTAATAGTGTCATTTAATTCTTCTGGCTCATAACACGCGAAGTCCCTTTCGATTTCTATTGCTTCCGCAGTGGCCTTTTCTAAAGTTCTTGCTTCTCCCATGCGTGCTTTAATTACCCAATGTAGACCTCGAATAAAAAATTTTACCAAGTCTTTTTCCAATGCTTTTTGAGAATCTCGCGTAGATCTCTTCTCACGATGTTCTGACTCAGTAATTTCGTGTCCTATCGCACGCACTCTATTTGAAAAAACTACTACGCTTTCATCGCGTTTTTGTTTTACACTAGCTAATTCCCCGTGTAGTTGGTGATACGTTTTAGCCGAACCGAAAATATTGTCGAAAAAATTCGCTATATCATTTATTGATTCAAATATCTTTTTTGCTGCACTTTTTAGTGCCTCGCCGTATAAACGTAATTTTATTAATTTTGCTAAATCTACCTCAAATTGTTCTGGGATAATGCTACATGCTTCCCGACAGCCTTGTATAAATTGTGTTAAAGGAATATTTACTCCATTATATTTCGGAATTAATTCTAACGCGTCCTTAATTGACAACGGCCTAACTTGCCCTAGGGTACTGTTTCCGGAAAAATTATTCATCCTTTGTGACAAGTTATACTTTGGATTTATCAAATATGTATCCGAATTAAATGGTGTGCTGTATTTAAGCTGATCGTTAGGTAAAAAAAATTTTCGCCGTTTCCTGAACTTATTTTATTTTTTTCCTCGTCTGATGATTTTTGTAAAGATGTTTTATTATTTTTTAATATGGAATAAAATTTTGTGTTGTCGGCCGTAATTTCTGGATTATCGAAACTTATGTTGTTGATTATTAATTCCGATTTTGCTGTTACAGCCCCCGTGATATATTCGATAATATATTTTGGATCGATTCTTTGATTTATTAAATCTCCGAGCGCTTCAATTAAATATTTATCTTTACAACATTCTATTATATCGTCTTTACTAACATGATCTGTTAAAATTTCAATAAGTGATTCTATTCTTTTATCCTTTGTTTGCACTTCCGCGTCTAGAAAACCGCTTTCGTTACGGCTTTTAAAGAAATCTAAAATATTTGTTAGCGTTTGTCCCTCTGGTAAGTTAGGTTTTAGTTTTAACGCCTGTTTTAGCAGAATAGCCTCTGCTTCTTCATTACGCCTATCGTCACCTTCCTTGGCTACCGACATATCATTCAAGCCCGCAAAACAAAAACTATCTGCCTAATCCTTTCTAAGGAGGGGCCCCCAATTGTTACGTCCGGGTTACGTGACAATACAAGAAGAGAGAAAATGAAACTTCATTAGTCTAATGGCTAAAAGCGCGTAATGTGACTTTTCCCGATTCGGACACAACGTGCATTGCTCCAGGATGGGACGGCAGGTAGGAAAATGACACGGACACGCGGTACGCCTCGAGACAGTGTGTAAAATTTTACTGACTTACCTTAGAATTTCCAACAGCCCTTGTGTGAATCTGTACTCCCGCCGTGACGCTTATAATGATAGTGGACGGTTGCCGCTCTGTGGAAGTTTTGGTGTGAAGAACGGAGATACGGAGAGTTTAGGATTCTTATAATCTCGAAATAATGAATACTTAATATGGATTTAAACACAACTTAAACTTTATTAACTTGTCAGTACAAAACTAAGTAAAAATTACAGTGATGAGAGCTGATGTGAAGTCTACGCGAGTTGGCTTCTGAGTCCGTCATACCAGGAGTCTTCGTCCCCTTTTAAAGGTAAAAAGTTGTAAATCTTCCTGCCGTCGCCTTTTTGATTTGCCTAGGTGTTGCTGCCCCGCTTTTCTCGATGATCTTTGATGATTTCGGCGGCGCACCCTTTGAGAATATTCGGCGAGTTCGGATACATAAATTATTTTAGAATACGCTACGCATATCGGGTAGGAGTGAAGGGAAAGGACAAGAAAACTGACTCTAGCTTGATTCAGTATTGTGCGCTGGAGTACTAATGCTTACTCCTCTAATTGGCGGCGAATCTCTGATGCTTGCGTGGATGTGCGTTTTGGTAATAAAAAACGCATAAAACTGCAGCAGGGGAGTGGCACACACTTAAAAGAGAATGAAAGGAAAACTAAAGGAAACCGCGTCTTCGTGCCTCCGTTCGAGGATCTTTTTGGTAACTATTCTTTCTGGATGGCGGCATCTTTTGAGCGTTTATGCGTATCCCCCCCTTTTTTTATCGTGTGGGAGAATATGAAGCAAGCGGCAATGCAGCAAGTTCGTTGGGAAAGATGAAGAGAGGAAGGAAAACAGCGCACACCAGGAACCACATCGGCAACGTCGCACGACGCGACATATTATAGAAATTTCAAAATTGAGAAAGAATAATGAAAAATGGTGATATGGTGGTAACTATGTAATTTTTTTATATAGGCTTTGACTTTTCGTAAATATCTGAATTCTTATGAATTTTAGAAATAAAAAGAAGGCATAGTAGTTATATGATTAAAATAATTTTCGCCCATATGAGCGTAAAGTGCGTAGGTTCTATAAAGTTTTGTAGGAGTATGTGAGCTATTGCGCCTGTTAAGCGTTAAGTAGTACTTTATCCTCGCTGGCTGAATATGTTTGATGAGTAGGTACTAAAAGTTGTATTATGTCAGTCAAGTTAACCTATGGGTACTTCACTACAATAAACTGATTCCAGAACTTCCTTGTGTTTAATTTGTATAGAAGAATGAACAAATTTGAATACATTTCTGAGAACAGTTATACAATTGTTTCGCAGAGTTGTTTGCATTACTTGACTATCGGTAATTGATTTCACAACTTTCGTTTGTTTGATTTACAATGAATAATTTGAATGTACTTATATATAATATTATACAATTCAAATAATTTTTCCCACATGGACGTAAAGTGCGTAGGTTCTATAAAGTTTTGTAAGAGCTGTATATATGAGCTATTACGCCCCTTGGGCTTTAAGTAGTAATTTATGCTCGCTGGCTGAATATGTTTGATGAGTAGGTACGAAAAGTTGTATTATGTCAGTCAAGTTAACTTATGGGTACTTGACTACAATAAATTGATTTCAGTACTTTCTTGTGATTAATTTGTACAGAAAGATTAACAAATTTGAATACATTTCTGAGAACAGTCATACAGTAGTTTCCGAGAGTGGTTTGCATTACTTGACTATCGATAATTGATTTCACAACTTTCATTTGTCTGATTTGCAGTGAACAATTTGAATGTACTTACTTACATATAATTTGTTCATCATACAATGACTCAAAGATAGAATATTAGTCTGAGAATTTCAATTTTATTAACGTATAAAGCTTTAGGTTAGAACAGAATATTTTATAATACAAATACACAACAATAAACACATTGTAATTAAAATAGTTAATTAGAACACTTTAAATTAATAACTATTTCAAAATTATTGTGAAACTATTTCATTCCTTCATATGAAGAGTTAGCGTCCTTAGTTGCTTTCAATTCTTGTAACATCGCTCGTACACTGCCTCTAATTTGCTGCAGACTTTGTACTTCCCACTTATGATCCTCTGCATATTTCTTATAATCTAAAACGTTAAAATCGAAACAAAAAATTGAGTCAATTCACTTATATACAGTTTAGGTTAATCGTGTACATATTTATATTATTATTATAGCAAAATATGCCTCTTAATCTTACTTATAATGGTAGTAACTGCGCTTTCATGAAGACCTGGTCTAACAGTATCAGTCTCTTTGTTTTTTTGTTTGGAACCCGTCAGCGAGCATATCTTCAGTGCCTCTTCCGTAAAAATGCACTTAAATAAAGCCCGCGCCAATTCCGTTGACTTCCGTGTACAATTTAAGGCATTGGTTAGATCGACCCTTTTGATGAAAACTTCGGATCCTTTTACGAGCTCTTTTACCTTAAAAAATATGTTTTTATAATAAATAATATGTTATTAAAATGAAATATTAGAATTAAAATAATCTATGAATTATACCTTCATTCCATTAATGCTGTGGTCCATTGGCTCATGGTCCATTTGTCATCATTTCTTTCTCTCATTTCTTTATCTTTGCTCATTTCTCTCTCTTCTCTCGATTCCCCCTATTCGTTAATGTTTATGTTTGAGACATTTTTATTCTGTATAACGTCTACCTAAAATTAAATAAAACATAACACATTATTTTATCATTTAAAAAATAGCAATTTTTAATTATTCTATGCGGAATTTACTTGTTCATCATCATCGCTTTTTGGACTAAAATTATGTTAATTTTTATTAAGAAGAAATAATAATAAATACTTATTTAAATGTTTTGACATACCCGCTGATTAGTATTTAAGTTATCTTTGGATGTACTGGGCTCAACTTTAATAGGCATTGATTGAACTTTTGATTTTTTGCACTGTTAAAAAGTTTAAATTTATTAATTTTTCATCAATACTTCTATTTAAACATTGTACAAGCCTTCTTATTAATAATGGTGAAAGAACATAAGGTAAAATCAGAGCAGGAAGACGGATTAAGTAAAGATGATTATTTACCCAGAAACTTTTTGTTTATTGCCATACAGGCTCTGGTGCTCTGAATTTATTACTCTGCAAATATATATACTTACGTCATCAATTTTGTCACAATCAAGAAAATCCCACGATCGTTTCCTGTAATTTTTAGGAGCATCATCTCGGCATACATAATCACTCTGCGCAACATCAATTGGATTTATTCCAATTTTATTAACTTCAGAATCATAAATATCTTCACAATCTGGTAATTTTATTGATTTCTACTCCTGTAAATAAATTTTTATTTAATAATTACTTCAAGCACCTAAAGCAAATAATTAAATTAATTAATAGTATACTGATTCAATGACGATATTGTTCTCATCTTCGATGGAGTCAGTAATCATTCCATAAGAACGATTGTGCTTCTTAAACATTATAAAAATTATAATTAAAACATTTATATTGTTATTGAAAAATTGTTTTTTACTAATATCCAACTTGTACCGTATTCGATTTTTTCGCAGGTGATTTTGGATCTAACTTAACGGTTGGAGAATTAATTGATGCTTCTCTTATCGCAATAGTAGTAAAGGGCACGATTGATAATATATTTATTTTGGAAGCTCCAGACATTTCCGTTTTCTTCGATTCAGGAATCGTTTTCATTATTTTTATATCACTATAAGCCCGTGACTCCGATGTCAAACTTGTTTTCACGAAATCTAATTTCTGAAAAATTCAAACATGTAATGGAAAGTAGTATTGCAAAAAATAATATAATTTACCCTAGAAATGCTATCCTGAAGACTTATAATTTCCGAAGCAACCTCAGATTTGATAGCGTCGATTTGATCAATGACCCAATCAAATTCGTTAACCTCATTTGCAGCAATTTTCTGAGAAGTAGTCGTCTGCATTGAAGTTAGCTGTAGTAGTGAAAATTAAATTTTTAGTTATATCAAGGAGCGCGGGAGCGCTCCGAAGGCAAGTATAGAAGAAGCCTAAAGGAGAGACCCGTGCTACATATACATTGAAATGGGTCTACGAAAAATCCAATGCGCTTTTACGTATATTGCGTTAGTTTTTACTATATAACATATCCCTCTTAATCGAAAGCCATTTCATTGCTCTACTCAAATCAAAACATTTTATTTAAAAAGATTATCTCGTTCAGAAGATATAGAGAGCTGAATTTTTTTATGTGCGATTTCTTTCATACTTTTCTTCTCCTTATTCCGGCGTCCGGTTTGCAGCTCTTACGACACTTCCGGTTGTCGTCTATCTTACGCTTGTATATATATATATATATATATATATATATATATATATATATATACACACCCGTATCTGATCGATCTAACCTTACATACAACATGTCAGTATTTTTTTATATACAAATGTTATCATATCGTGAGTTAGTTAATAACACATTTCAAAGATCTCAAGAAGTTGCTAGATTGTTTAGGTTAAGAATTTATTCTTAGCAATCTAAGAAGAAGAATTTTTATCTATCTATTATTTTATAGATATACATTTTACAAATGTTATCATATCGTGAGTTAGTTAATTAGTTATGTATTTGAAAGATCTCAAGTTGTCAACTGGTGATGAGAAAAATTGATCTATTCGTCTATCAATCAATGGGGAAAATAACTTTCATTAGATAAGTACTTACTAGCTAAATGTTAAATGGCTAAAATCATTTTTTTAAACTTGATACTTTGTGAGATTTTTTATTTTTACAGATATTATACCAGAAGATTTTTTTGAGTCATTTTGAAGATGTATATAATTATAGCCAATAATGTTGAGGAGTTCTAATTGTGTACTGTCTGAAAAATCTAATTTTGAATTAACAAAAATGAACGAGTGCCCTCATAACCCTTGGAGTTATTATTAATGAACAAGAAAAAGTATTTTAATACAAGAACAGACACGTACTACTCAAGATAGAAAAACCAAACCAATATTACTATGGGGCAAATATATTATTATTTACGACACAATATTTTTCAAGACATATCTATAATATAATTATAGTGAAGTCAGTGCAAGTTTTCAGATCAGATATAATAAAATGTTTTATATAATAAATGAAATAAAGTAGCAGTATGATGTGTTAAATGAAGTGTTTATAACAAATTTAAAACCTCTACTTAAAATCAGAATTTAAAATAATGTGAGACGTTAGAGCCTTGGTCAAGAAAAAGCATTTTTTGTCTATACTTCAAGAAACTGAGTCGATGTTAGTGCTGTGCTCTTGTACATATTTACTTAACCACGAATTAAAAAATTATGCCAAATGAATATTAAAATACAGAAAAAAGCAAACATGATGTGTTATTGTTGTGAAAATTTCAACAAATAAAAGTGCTCAGTTAATCTAATTTTATAATTTTCTCACGGTGGGAGACGTCAAAATGTTTCAGAGGATTTCTCAGTAAATATTTTTCTACACAAGATTCAGATAACTACAAGATTTCTTGTGTATATCAACAATAAAAATAATCAGATACGTATGAAATGACTAAATATCTATTTTTAAAATATAAAATGTTGGTTATAAAAATGAACATTGACACTTTGTGTTGATTTATTATTATTTTTTTAGATTATATGAGAAATTTCTTACGGTGGAAGACGTCAAAATGTTTCAGAGGAGTTCTTAGTAATTTTTGCATATACTATAAACAACGGCCTGAAGAAATGGAAATCTACAAGCGTCCTGTACAAGAAAATAACTTAGAAATATAATAATAGTGAAGTCAGTATAAGTTTTCAGATCAGATATAATAAAATGTTTTGTATAATAAATAAAATAAGTTGCAGTATGATGTGTTAAATGAAGTGTTTATAACAAATTTAGAACCTCTACTTAAAATCAGAATTTAAAATATTGGTCAGACGTTAGAGGCTTGGTTAAAAAAAAGCATTTTTTGTCTATACTTCAAGAAACTGAGTCGATATTAGTGCTGTGCTCTTGTACATATTTACTTAAACACCAATTAAAAGATTATGCCAAATGAACATTAAAATACAGAAAAAAACCAAAATGATGTGTTATTGTTGTGAAAATTTCAAAGAATAAAAGTGCTCAGTTAATCTAATTTTATAATTTTCTCACGGAGGGAGACGTCAAAATGTTTCAGAGGATTTCTCAGTAAATATTTTTCTACACAAGATTCAGATAATTATTTGAAAAAGTATACAAGAATGTTAAGAAAGCTTTTATTATCAGTAATTATAGTTCACAAACTGATTGTTTTTAATTTTACAAGATGTGTGCGGCAATCATGAGTTATTAAATTAAGCTGTTTTATACTTTCTACTATAAAAGAATATCGAGAAAGCTTTTTTCTCCCAATGATTCTTAGTTCATAAACTTTTGTTTTTAATTTTGCAAGATGTGTCTGATAGATTATTAATTCAAGTGGTTTCTAGTGAAAAATTCAACGAATCCAAGTGTTGAAAATAATGTAATTAATGATTGGCTTATGGTGAGGGGCACCAAATGATTCAGAGGAGCCATTTGTTCTGTGAATATACAGTACATGAAACCATAATATAAATTACTGTAATGGCTACTTTTTGAATCTGCAACCAACATTTTAATTTGCTAGCTGATTGTGATGCAATAGTATGATTATTAGATCTAGTACCCTTGCAAGTCTTTGATAAAACATTATGAAAAAGAAATATGTGGATATCAAAATAATAAAATGAGTTCCAGCTTTAGAATGTGCAATAAAAGTCTAAAGGTAAATTTTAGCACAAATTTAATAATGTAATAATAATTTGTCAAAAAAACAAAAGCAAATGGATGCATAAGAGTGTTTTGTCAAAAAACTTAGTATCAGGTTCTGTTACGTAAGGGTAGTTAACTTGGCAAACTTTGAGCTTCGCATTTTGTAAAGGCTAGAGGATTAGGTGATTTCAGAGAAATAGTTGCGAAAGAATAGTTTTTAAAAAACTTTGTACCGCCTGCTGCTATGGAAATGGCAGTTGACATGAGAACTCAACTTCTCAGTCAACTTTGAGCTTCAAGTTTTATAAAAGCAAGAGAATCAGGTGATATAGAGATTTGAATTGTAATTCTGAGAACTTGTATTTTTTTCTTTTATTCCTTGCAATAGCTACAAAGAAAAAATATATTATTGTTATCGTTTTTAACAACGTTAAATTCTCTGTCGAAATACTAATAAAAGTTTAATATTTTTATCCAAACAATCTTGCTCTCAACAACTGTCCAACTCTACAAAGAATTTGACTGAAAGCTTAAATGTTTTTTTGAAACAATTATAATAAACACTTTTAAAAACTATTTTTTAAAGTATTTTCTATCTGTAAATTATTCATTATTATATTTTCTCTACAAAATATCTCAAAAAATGGTCCATTTCTATATCTTTTAAAAAATCCATTAATAAATTATTTTACAAAACTTCTACAATCCTTTACAAACTTTTGCAAGCAACGAGAAATTCTTTTCCAAAACCTTTACAATCACTTTACAAAAACTTTTACAAACGATAAGAATTTTTTCGTAAACCATAAGAATTATTTTCCGAAACCTATACAATATCCCAAAAAATTATTTACGTTTTATTTTATGAAAAGGAATTCTACGAATAAATAATAAATGTTTGCGTTCTAAAGTTGAAATAAATTTCTTTCACGCGGATACTGAAAGTCAAACCCAAAAAAGTTGTGAAATCAATTAAAGTGTAGTTTTATACTTAACAGACATTATTTACAATGTAGTTTTACTCTTAAAAAGTTGTGAAATCTCTTTAAAAAATTATTTTACAAAAGTAAAAACTTATAGGCAAGAATAAGTTTGGTTACTATTCTACATAGTTTGTACTTAACAAACATTATTTACTAAACTCTCCCACCCTCTCTTCCCCGTCTCTCTCTCCCTCTGTACCAAAAACTTTAATGAGAGCTTAAATATTTTTTCAAAACAATCAACACGTTCTTTAAAAAACTAATTTTTTAAATATATTCTATCCACACCATTTGTCTATAGTCCTTTTATTTATTCTGATCTCATATATTCAATAACCACTCTCTACAAATGGTAAGAATTTTTTTCATGACTGTACAAATAACTTTTATTTATTCGAATCTCATCTATTCAATAAGCACTCTGCAAATGGTAATAATTTTTTTCTTGACTGTACCAATAATAATATTGTTAATATAAAACTTTCTACGAAAGTATAAAATAAGGCAAGTATAGACGTTTTTCCTGTGTAATCTATAAAATAATAATATTTATGTTTTTTTAAAAGAAATCAAATAAATACCAGTGAAAAAGTCTTTTACTTCTTTGAGTCATTGTATGCTGAACAAATTATATGTAAGTAAGTACATTCAAATTGTTCATTGCAAAACAAACACATGAAAGTTGTGAAATCAATTATCGATAGTCAAATAATGCAAACAACTCTCGGAAACAACTGTATGATTATTCTCAGAAATGTACTAAAATTTGTTCATCCTTCTATACAAATTAAACACAAGAAAGTACTGAAATCAATTTATTGTAGTCAAGTACCCATAAGTTAACTTGACTGAATAATACAACTTTTCGTAACTACTTAAAAATATTCAGTCAGCGGGCATAAAGTACTACTTAACGCCTAACAGGCGTAATAGCTCCCATACTCCTACCAAACTTTATACAACCTACGCACTTTACGCCCGTGTGGGCGAAAATTATTTTAATTATATAACTACTATGCCTTCTTTTTATTTCTAAAATTCATATGAATTTTATCAGATATTTACGAAAAGTCAAAGCCTATATAAAAAAATTACATAGTTACCACCACATCTCCATTTTTCATTGATCTTTCTCAATTTTGAAATTTCTATAATATTATGCATCTTGGGAGGACAATAGAAGTCTATAGAGCTGCTCCAGCAGGGGTGGTCCTCCGATCTCCCATACATACTTGGCGGGCCCGACGGTTTCCAGTTTACTGGTGGGCTTTGTAAATGTAGAATACTAAATTTTTACATAAATTCATTAACAATGTTTATACCTATAAGCCCATTATAAATAATTACATTGACTCTAATTTTTAATTGATACCGTTTAAATCTAATATCCCTACATGTGCAGAATCTCATGATTTACTTTCATTACCGAAAATATTTTTCCTTGTGTCCGTCTTTTTTAAACGGGAATGGGATAAAAAATGCATATAAATTTATTGTCTACTCAAAAGTGCTTTAGGTTTTTTAACCATTTTGTAAGCCACCTATTTTTTATTCTTTTCCGTCGTGTAAATATCATATGAGATCTCATATGAGATATCATATGTGTGATGTCATCTGCAATTTTACATATTATGGGATCTCATATGAGATCTGATGCCCGATATTCTCTATGAGATCTGATGTCCGATATTCCCAAATGAGATCTGATGTCCAATATTCTTATATGAGATCTCATATGATATTTTCATGCGGGTTTGCACTTTCTATTCAAAAACAGAGTAATAAATTCAATACTGAGCCCTATTTAATATGTATAAGCAACCCATTTATACATTTTATCTGATCTTTAAACATATAAATATTTATATGAAAATGACCATGTCTAGACCTTAAACTGCAAACCGTCGGGCCCGCCAAGTATGTATGGGAGATTGGAGGAGGACCCCTGCTAGAGCAGCTCTATAGACTTCTATTGTCCTCCCAAGATGCGTAATATTATAGAAATTTCAAAATTGAGAAAGATCAATGAAAAATGGAGATGTGGTGGTAACTATGTAATTTTTTATATAGGCTTTGACTTTTCGTAAATATCTGATAAAATTCATATGAATTTTAGAAATAAAAAGAAAGCATAGTAGTTATATAATTAAAATAATTTTTGCCCACACGGGCGTAAAGTGCGTAGGTTGTATAAATTTTGGTAGGAGTATGGGAGCTATTACGCCTGTTAGGCGTTAAGTAGTACTTTATGCCCGCTGACTGAATATTTTTAAGTAGTTACGAAAAGTTGTATTATTCAGTCAAGTTAACTTATGGGTATTGACTACAACAAATTGATTTCAGTACTTTCTTGTGTTTAATTTGTATAGAAGGATGAACAAATTTTAGTACATTTCTGAGAATAGTCATACAGTTGTTTCCGAGAGTTGTTTGCATTACTTGACTATCGATAACTGATTTCACAACTTTCATGTGTTTGATTTGCAATGAACAATTTGAATGTACTTACTTACATATAATTTGTTCAGCATACAATGACTCAAAGAAGTAAAAGACTTTTTCACTGGTATTTATTTGATTTCTTTTAAAAAAACATAAATATTATTATTTTATAGATTATACAGAAAAAACGTCTATACTTGCCTTATTTTATACTTTCGTAGAAAGTTTTATATTAACAATATTATTATTGGTACAGTCATGAAAAAAATTATTACCATTTGCAGAGTGCTTATTGAATAGATGAGATTCGAATAAATAAAAGTTATTTGTACAGTCATGAAAAAAATTCTTACCATTTGTAGAGAGTGGTTATTGAATATATGAGATCAGAATAAATAAAAGGACTATAGACAAATGGTGTGGATAGAATATATTTAAAAAATTAGTTTTTTAAAGAACGTATTGATTGTTTTGAAAAAATATTTAAGCTCTCATTAAAGTTTTTGGTACAGATGGAGAGAGAGGGGGGGAAGAGAGAGTGAAAGAGTTTAGTAAATAATGTTTGTTAAGTACAAACTATGTAGAATAGTAACCAAACTTATTCTTGCCTATAAGTTTTTACTTTTGTAAAATAATTTTTTAAAGAGATTTCACAACTTTTTAAGAGTAAAACTACATTGTAAATAATGTCTGTTAAGTTTATATTAGTTTATAATTTTTAGTTATATGTCATTCAAAAAATAAGGAAAATATTTAATTACTATTTTTTTATCAATTTCGTTTAGAATATTCCTTTCCATTAAGCTCGTTTCTTTTTTACTCTTAGTTTTCTAAAACAAAACCAATCAAAATAATATAAGTAATAATAAAATATCAAATATTTTATCAACTTTATGCGATTAACACAGAAATGATCCAACAGCCCCTAGTACGAGTTTCACTTACGACTTCAATCGCTTTTTGTTCATCAGTTTTTAATGATTTTTGTCCTTTCGATTTTTTTGGTTGTTTATCATTGAATCCATTATTGTTAGTAAAGCTGTTTCATCTCCTGATCAAAATTATTTTTGAGTAAATTTTCATAAATGTAGCGTTTGCCAAAAAAAAACTAATTTACTTACGATTTACAGCAATTACTTTTCCCATGTATTCCCGTGGTTTCGGGGAATCCTCGGGCCACAGGAAACTTATTTTTTCTTCCGGTAAAAGTGGAGGAGTATCCTTCTTCATTATAATTGACCTTTTATACAGCGCACAGAACGACTTATCGTCGCATTCAACTAAGTATTGCATCTTGCGTGTAAAAAAGATGTTCAACACTGATGCGTGCCGAGGCAACGTTGGCTTTCGAATAAGTGGGTTTCGACAAACTGTCATCACAAACGCGATCAATATAACAAAAGACAGCGCATTTCACGCAACCTATTCTACGCGACTCACTTAAAGGCATTCTCCAGAAGCAGCTACGTTCAAATACGAGAGCATAGAACAAATTAAAGCAATTCACTTCACGGTATTTACTTTTAGCAGAATATCAAACACAACCTCGTGAATATTTACGCTAAGCTTTGTGATTAAAAACTAAACTTTTGCAACTTCTTAAACTTGGAAAAATGAGAAGGCGTAAATATAAAAATTATGTAATGGAGGATGATGTATGTGAGGCGGCTTTTCTAAAATGAATAAAAATGAATTACTTACGAAAAAGATTAAATCAGTAATATTGTTTTCATAGTCTATTGAAATTCCTGTTTCGACGTTTCGAAGATGGAATATTCGAAATGCTCAACGTGAAAATGTCTTATTGACTCGATCCCGAAAATCAAAACAATTTCAAAAACGAGGGGGATCCTGCTTGTGATGCTGCAGATCGTTTATTTTTTCCGAATCACGATAATTGTGAGGTAATTAAATCAGCTTTATATATTGCCACATATGAGCCCTACATTGCTCTTGTTAATTGGAACCATTCGCACTGCGCGCATGTAATGATGCCTCACACGGAACATGGCGAGACCATTGAGCTTGTATACAGAGAAAAGTCCCCACAGCTTTAGGTCGTGCCATATAGTCAGGCTCGCCGTCTGTGGCCCCTTCCACCGCGAGAGAGCACGCCAATACCGGCCCGCGCGGTGAAAGTGGGCACAGACGGCGAGCCTGACTATGGCACGGCCTAGAGCTGTGGGGACTTTTCTCCGTGCACCTCCGTTGAAAACGGCACTGTAATGCTGAGCTGATAGTCCAGTGTCGACTGCATATTTATTTGCATTTGCACGCATACATCCCACAACATGTCTTTCTTAAAATTCGTATTTTAATCGTTTAAACATCAAAGTAAACTATTTTTAGTTCCACTTTTTGTTGTATATTTAGTTATTAACCTATTGTATATTTACTTAATAACCTATTGTATATTACTTACTCAATCTATTCCATGCGTAACATTATATATAAATAAATATTACGACATTAATTTTTTTAATAGCATTTGTCTTCCATAATGTTTAAATAATTTAATAAAATGGAAACGCATTTCATTAAAGACCATTAGCTTAATTTTTTGTAATCATTTCATTAAACTTTTTCTACTGTACGGAAAGTTGAATATTATTGTTATAATATAAAATAACGAAAATGATGAAAGCAGTGACGACTTCTTATCTGATAATAGTTCTGTGTCAGAGTTTTCAATAACTTCTTCGCAGCAATCAATCACGTCGAATGAATAATTAAGTGATAGTGACGTTGAAAAGGATAGAGATGATGCATTTGCATGGATGAATAAAATTATATATGATTCTGAAACACCTATATATTTAGGTGAAGCTGTTGAGAAAATTTTAGATTTCTTTTTTTCTTGTTGTCTGTCAAAGAAAAGTTTAAACAAATTACTAGAACTATTGGATTTTTTTACCGAAGCCAAACAATTTAGTAAAGAACAAATATCAGTTTCTAAAATTATTACAGACTTTATTACCTGACAGTAACGATGTTGTTAAAAAACATATTATTTGTGAAAACTGCTATCATTATTTAGGTCTTTCAAATTCTGTCACTCGAACCACTGAATGTGAGAATTGTAGAGCCAAAAACATGCATAGTGTGTTTATTGAATATAGTCTAAAAACATTAATTAAAGATGCTTTTGAAGTAAGAGATTTGAAGAAATTGATAGATGAACACAACAAACTCAATAAAAATATTGATCCAAATACAATTTCTGATTTTACAACTGCAGGTGAATTTAAAAAATTAAAAGAAAACCCTCTAAGGAACCCTTACGACTTATGTCTTATTTGGAATACTGATGGTGCTCCAGTATCAAACAGTTCAAATGGACAAATATGGCCCATACAAGTGAAAATTATGAATATTTGTCCTACAAAGAGAAGAAGCTACCAATTTTTAACAGGCTTGTATTACAGTAATAAAAAAAAACACCGATGAACTCATTTTTAAAGCCATTTATCGATGCGCTGCAAGATTTGTATGCCAATGGAGTGGAGTGGTATGACAAATCTAAAAATAAAATGGAACGCAGCCTCGTTCTTGCACCGATTTCAACATTAGACTGCCCTGCTAGGGCCTCAGTTCAAAATTTAATGCAGTTTAATGGTGAATACGGCTGTACATTATGCGAACACCCAGGTATTTCGTGTACTACAGGGAAAGGCCATACTCGGGTCTACCCAGTTTTAAGTAGTGAACCTCCTCTTCGAACAAAGGAAAGTATTATAGAGCAGGCAAGAATAGTGATCAATGATAATCTCGAACATTTACGAGGCGTAAAAGGGATTTCAATAACAACCTTAATACCATTTTTTGATTGTGCAACGTCATTTGTCCCAGATTATATGCACGCTATTTTGCTCGGCGTAAGCAGAATGCTTTTTAAGCTTTGGTTCGATGGGAAATATAAAATAAAGTCGTTTTACATTAAAAAATTCGTAAGGAACGACATAAGCTCTGCTCTTAAACAAATCTCTCCCCCTGATTTCATAGTCAGAACACCTAGGGAGTTGAAATATATAAAATACTGGAAAGCAGCAGAAGTAAGAGACTGCCTTTTATCTTATTTCCCAATAATATTAAAAGGAAAATTACCAAATAAGTATTTTGAACATTTTTTATTGCTAGTAGTTTCCACAAGAATTTTGTTAAAAGAAAAAATTCATGTCAATGATATCGACGTCGCTTAATCAATGTTACATAGATTTGTACAAGATATTGTTCCACTTTATGTACACCAATTAATGTATATAGGCGAATGTGTACGTAAGTGGGGCCCTCTATGGTCATGGTCAGCGTTCACCTTTGAAGATGGTAATGGTTTTTTTTTTAAAATTAATCATGGACCGAACAAAATTGATATGGAAATAACAAACACAATGAAAATGTTCAACGCACATTACATTTTAAAAGACAAATTGATTACAGTTTATGATTGTGAATGGAATGGGGACTCAACGATTGGTCCATTTAAGAAATATACTTTAAATGAGCATGAAATAGAAGCTCTACAACATATAAATTTACCTCAAGACTCCTATAGTATTACTAATAATATTGCACGTATTTTTATAAAAGCTAAAAGTAATAAAGAATTATATACATCAAAATTATATACAAGGCAAAAAAAAAGAACAAATTCAATTATATCTTGGAATAGAGGATTACAATTTGGCATCATACAATCTTTTATAACTTCAAATGACGCTATTTTTGCGATTGTACAGGAACTTGTAGTTGACTATAGTGAACCACATGTTGCCCACTCACAATTTCAACTGAATTTATATGATTTCATTACCCCAGTCCGACAGACTTACTGTTATCACGTTGTCTCATTGCACGATATCAAAGAAAAAATTTTATTGGTAAATAATTACGTTTGTACACAGCCCAATAGATATGAGAAAAAATAAAACTTCATAGAAAAATATTGTATCTTATGTATGTAAAATACTTAAATATTTATTATGTTATTAATAATTATCGTTATTAATGTCAAATAATAATAATTCTAACATTTATATAATATTTTTATATAATGTTGTGCATTGATTTGATTTCATAAAAAATATATAAATTATGTAAAAGTTTTATAAGTTCATTTCTATGTAAAATCTCTACATAAACTTTGTATTTTATACTTTATATAATTTTCATATAGTTTGTATAAAATTTTTTTACATGGGGAGTTCGAAGTACGAGTCGAAGGCGAGCAAGCACGAGCCGAAGGCGAGTAGTGCAACCATACGAGGTCAAAAAGTGCATATAGCACTTGGTGCACACCATATTTTTGGTAACACAAGTACTCTTTTTCGTGTTTTTTAAAATTTTTTTAAAAATTTCCAAAAATTCCATTTAAAGTGTACATTAAAAATTCCGTTTAAGAATTTTTTTTTGTAAACTTAAGAAAATGTAAACAAACAGAAAGCGTGTTTGTGCGTTCATGCGCGCGCGCGTGTGTGTGTGGCGTATTTGTGAAAATGTATTGATACTGTAATCGTATCATTAATGTTTAGCAGCCTAAAATTGAAAAACGTTTAAATTCCTTTCCTTATGCGTAATTATCACATTAAAAATTACACAGGCCCACAAAAGTGATTTGTGCGAGGGACTAGACTATGGTATTTCGATGTATTTTATCTAGCTAAAACGGAACATGACCTCAGTTTTGGTCCTAGACGAGTGTGGAGTTTTGCGTTTTGCGACCCGAAGATGAGTACTGTAACCACGCGAGGTTAAAATGTCCAATTAGGCCTTGGTACACATTTTTGGTAACACAGATTTGCATGCACAAGCAGAATTGACAATTTTTTGAACGAAATAGGGACGAAGAGAAATAAGTGCGCTCTTGTCCGTTTGTCTCATTCACAATTGAATGTCGTCCATGTATGACGTTCAGCGATGAATCTCTCTCTAGCACACTACGTTTTTGATGCATGCCTGTCTCAATGCAAAATATCATTCGGAAGTCCAGCGGAGCTCGTCGCGCAGCGCACCCTATGTGTAAATAAAATAAAAAATGTGCTCTCGGGTCCGACCGTTTCCCAGTTCTTTTTTTCCCTCCCTTTTTTACCGGAATTTCGCGTGTGCACGCGCGCAAATGGCTAACGAGCGCAACCACATTTCGCGCAAACGCGCGCGGAAACATCGATGTGTGTGCGTGCGCGCGGAAGAATATACGCACGGCTTCGGGAAGCATGACAAGTGCGTGTGAGAGCGTATTTCAGTCGCGAGGGGCACGTAAAAAAGCGGCAAATAATTGAGGGAAGCGTGCTAGCCCCGTCCACAGTAGTTTGGGTATAAACGCGATAGAACGAGGGAGATTGATATACGCCCGCGAATATCGTAGAATATTTGTCAGTTCGAGACTAATTGATTGCCCTCGAAGAATCAGTTGTTCCGAAAATTTTACGACTCGTGAGTAGAATTTCTGATTTTCGTGGAACACGTCTTTTTTATAATGACCGGAAAATTTATTGATTACTCCAGGCAGCACGCGTTTCGTCATTGAACTGGCTATTTATGTTGTTTCCAAAAGAAAGATACGTTTATCGATATATCACAGCCCGTTGCCTTAATTTCAATTGAGAAAATTCTCAAAATGATGTATGCGATATTTATAATATAATATTTACGACGAAATCAACAAACAGTTTACCATTTGGGTGTCAACTAAATTGTCAGAAAAACTTTTTCGAGGTTTGCCGACACACATTTTTGCATTCAAAAATGCGAAACCACTCAAACTGATTTTGTAATACAGTATATTGGCAATAATGTTTCTATAAAATAATGTTTTAAAAAATGAGTACATTTAAAATGAATCATTCATTCAAGAAGAGTCTATTCTATGAAAGTGTTTCTTTTTTTTTTTAAGAATAGTAGTCTATTTGGCAAAGCTGCCAAGTCATCACAATTGCAATAAGGTTTAAAAACAAGTGGTCAATCACTAGATTTTCACCCTTATTGAAAATGTGACTTGGTCGCCTTTGCACCTTATACGCCTCAATTAGAAAATCTAATTAGAAAGTAATATAAAGCTATTTTCAAATCATCAATTGAACTGTCGCTGCACTCTTGTATTACACTTTTAATAGTACATTGTGCAACAAGGGTAGAGTCTGAAATAGCTTTTCTTCTCGTGTTACACACTGTATTTTTCTAGCGAAGGCATAACGTGGTCTTTTTTACGTGTGAGAGTCGGAGAGAGGATTGGGCATTTCGAGTCGTACATAACGCAGTTGGACAAAAATCATTTCGGGTCTAGTCGGTAAAACAGTACCAATCAATGTTTCTACATTTAGAAGTAGATGGCGCTGGGAATCTTATAAATCTGAGTAATCTTAGTACAGATATCTAACAGTAGATGGCACAGTAGATGGCACGCATTATGGGATCTCATATGAAATCTCATATGAGATCTGATGTCCGATATTCTCATATGAGTCTCATATATTTTCACGCGGGTTTGCAATTTCTATTTAAAAACCGATTGATAGATTCATGGATCAGTATTTAATATGCAGATGCAACCAATTTATACATTTTATCTTTAAACATATGAATATTTATACGAAATTGACCATGTCTACACCTTGAACTGCAAACCGTCGGGCCCGCCAAGTATGTGTGGGAGATTGGAGATTCGCCCCTGCTAAAGCATCTCTAGACTTCCCTTGTCCTCCCAAGATGCGTAATATTATAGAAAGTTCAAAATTGAGAAAGAATAATGAAAAATAGGGATGTGTAGGGTAACTTTGTAATTTTTTTATAGAGGCTTCGACTTTTCCTAAATATTTGTATAAATTCTTATGAATTTTAGAAATGAAAAGAAGGCATAATAGTTATAAAATAATTATCATCCACACGGACATAAAGTGCGTAGGTTCTATAAGGTTTTGTAGGAGTATGTGAGCTATTGCACCTCTTAAACGTTAGGTAATACTTTATGTCCGCTGGCTCAATATTTTTGAAGTTACAACGTTGGCGTAAAATGTAATTTTACACGCAAAGTACGAAAAGTTCTATTATGTGAGTCAAGTTAACTTATGGGTACTTGACTACAATAAATTGATTTCAGTACTTTCTTGTGTTTAATTTGTACAGAAAAATGAACAAATTTGAATACATTTCTGAGAGCAGTCATACAGTTGTTTCGGAGAGTTGTTTGCATTACTTGACTATCGGTAATTGATTTCACAACTTTCGTTTGTTTGATTTACAATGAACAATTTGAATGTACTTACATGTAATTTGTTCAGCATACATATTTACTCGAAGAAGTAAAAGATAGTTAAGTATATAATTAAAATAATTTTTGTCCACACGGGCGTAAAGTGCGTAGGTTCTATAAAGTTTTGTAGGAGCTGTATGTGAGCTATTACGCCTCTTGGGCGTTAAGTAGTACTTTATGCCCGCCGGCTGAATATTTTTGAGTAGGTACGAAAAGTTTTATTATGTGAGTTAAGTTAACTTATGGGTATTTGATTACAATAAACTGATTTGAGTACTTTCTTGTGTTTATTTTGTATTGAAGGATGAACAAATTTTTATACATTTCTGAAAACAGTCATACAGTTGTTTCCAAGAGTTGTTTGCATTACATGACTATAGATAATTGATTTCACAACTTTTGTTTGTTTGATTTGCAGTGAACAATTTGAATGTACTTACTTACATATAATTTGTTCAGCATATAATAACTTAATGAAGTGAGAGACTTTTTGACTGGTATTTATTTGATTTATTTTAAAAAATCATAAATATTATTATTTTATAGATTATACAGAAGAAACGTCTATACTTGCCTTATTTTATACTTTCGTAGGAAGTTTTATATTAACAATATTATTATTTATACAGTCATGAAAAAAATTATTACCATTTGTAAAGAGTGCTTATTAAATAGATGAGACTAGAAGAATTAAAAGGACTAGACAAATTGTGTTTCAGAACGAACTTAAAAAATTAGCTTTTAAAAAACGTGTTGATTGTTTTTAAAAAATATTTAAGCTCTCATTAAAGTTTTTGGTACTCAGTTTGACGAATGTTGAGATAGCGGGGGAGAGAGAGGGCGAGAGTGACAGCGGAAGGAAGAGAGGGAGTTATTTCAACTTTAATATTTATTTCTACTTTAAATTAGATAAATGTATAAATCCCAAAATATTTTCGTAAAAAAATGTTAATGCTTTCTTTTTATACCCCTTCTACAACCTCACGCAAAAACTGTGCGTGCACCCAAAAATTACTAGATCTTGCTGTAACTTCAAACATGATTGGTTGATACAGTGTTCTTGTATAGATAAAACTTTTGACGTCTTCCACCCTGGGAAAATCAAACATGAGAATAACTGAGCACTTTTATTTGTTAAAATTCACAATAACACATCCTTTTCGCTTTTTTCATTTGACATAATCTTTTATGAGATATAAGTTAGATATAAGTTCTTGAAATTATTATTGATTGAAACTACGTAAATTATTAACTAAGCATTACCTACACATAATCTTGTTAAAAAAACACAACCAATTCATGAACTCCAGATAATCACTGAGAATCAAAGCTTTCTTGATATTCTTGTATAGATAAAACTTTTGACGTCTCACACCCTGGTTAATCATACATGAGATTAACTGAGCACTTTTTTATTGAAATTTTCACAATGACACATCCTTTTCGCTTTTTTCATTTGACATAATCTTTTATGAAATAATAAGTTAGATATAAGTTCTTGAAATTATTATTGATTGAAACTACGTAAATTATTAACTCAGCATTACCAACACATAATCTTGTTAAAAAAACACAACCAATTTATGAACTGCAGATAATCACTGAGAATCAAAGCTTTCTTGATATTCTTGTATAGATAAAACTTTTGACGTCTCACACCCTGGTTAAATCATACATGAGATTAACTGAGCACTTTTTTTATTGAAATTTTCACAATAACACATCCTTTTCGCTTTTTTCATTTGACATAATCTTTTATGAAATAATAAGTTAGATATAAGTTCTTGAAATTATTATTGATTGAAACTACGTAAATTATTAACTCAGCATTACCAACGCATAATTTTGTTAAAAAAACACAACTAATTTATGAACTGCAGATAATCACTGAGAATCAAAGCTTTCTTGATATTCTTGTATAGATAAAACTTTTGACGTCTCACACCCTGGTTAAATCATACATGAGATTAACTGAGCACTTTTTTTGTTGAAATTTTCACAATAACACATCCTTTTTGCTTTTTTCATTTGACATAATCTTTTATGAGATAATAAGTTAGATATAAGTTCTTGAAATTATTATTGATTGAAACTACGTAAATTATTAACTCAGCATTACCAACACATAATTTTGTTAAAAAAACACAACTAATTTATGAACTGCAGATAATCACTGAGAATCAAAGCTTTCTTGATATTCTTGTATAGATAAAACTTTTGACGTCTCACACCCTGGTTAAATCATATATGAGATTAACTGAGCACTTTTTTTATTGAAATTTTCACAATAACACATCCTTTTCGCTTTTTTCATTTGACATAATCTTTTATGAAATAATAAGTTAGATATAAGTTCTTGAAATTATTATTGATTGAAACTACGGAAATTATTAACTAAGCATTACCTACACATAATCTTGTTAAAAAAACACAACCAATTCATGAACTCCAGATAATCACTGAGAATCAAAGCTTTCTTGATATTCTTGTATAGATAAAACTTTTGACGTCTCACACCCTGGTTAATCATACATGAGATTAACTGAGCACTTTTTTATTGAAATTTTCACAATGACACATCCTTTTCGCTTTTTTCATTTGACATAATCTTTTATGAAATAATAAGTTAGATATAAGTTCTTGAAATTATTATTGATTGAAACTACGTAAATTATTAACTCAGCATTACCAACACATAATCTTGTTAAAAAACACAACCAATTTATGAACTGCAGATAATCACTGAGAATCAAAGCTTTCTTGATATTCTTGTATAGATAAAACTTTTGACGTCTCACACCCTGGTTAAATCATACATGAGATTAACTGAGCACTTTTTTATTGAAATTTTCACAATAACACATCCTTTTCGCTTTTTTCATTTGACATAATCTTTTATGAAATAATAAGTTAGATATAAGTTCTTGAAATTATTATTGATTGAAACTACGTAAATTATTAACTCAGCATTACCAACGCATAATTTTGTTAAAAAAACACAACTAATTTATGAACTGCAGATAATCACTGAGAATCAAAGCTTTCTTGATATTCTTGTATAGATAAAACTTTTGACGTCTCACACCCTGGTTAAATCATACATGAGATTAACTGAGCACTTTTTTGTTGAAATTTTCACAATAACACATCCTTTTTGCTTTTTTCATTTGACATAATCTTTTATGAGATAATAAGTTAGATATAAGTTCTTGAAATTATTATTGATTGAAACTACGTAAATTATTAACTCAGCATTACCAACACATAATTTTGTTAAAAAACACAACTAATTTATGAACTGCAGATAATCACTGAGAATCAAAGCTTTCTTGATATTCTTGTATAGATAAAACTTTTGACGTCTCACACCCTGGTTAAATCATATATGAGATTAACTGAGCACTTTTTTTATTGAAATTTTCACAATAACACATCCTTTTCGCTTTTTTCATTTGACATAATCTTTTATGAAATAATAAGTTAGATATAAGTTCTTGAAATTATTATTGATTGAAACTACGGAAATTATTAACTCAGCATTACCAACACATAATTTTGTTAAAAAAACACAACTAATTTATGAACTGCAGATAATCACTGGGAATCAAAGCTTTCTTGATATTCTTGTATAGATAAAACTTTTGACGTCTCACACCCTGGTTAAATCATACATGAGATTAACTGAGCACTTTTTTTGTTGAAATTTTCACAATAACACATCCTTTTCGCTTTTTTCATTTGACATAATCTTTTATGAGATAATAAGTTAGATATAAGTTCTTGAAATTATTACTGATTGAAACTACATAAATTATTAACTGAACATTACCTACACATAATCTTGTTAAAAAAACACAACCAATTCATGAACTCCAGATAATCACTGAGAATCAAAGCTTTCTTGATATTCTTGTATAGATAAAACTTTTGACGTCTCACACCCTGGTTAATCATACATGAGATTAACTGAGCACTTTTTTATTGAAATTTTCACAATGATACATCCTTTTCGCTTTTTTCATTTGACATAATCTTTTATGAAATAATAAGTTAGATATAAGTTCTTGAAATTATTATTGATTGAAACTACGTAAATTATTAACTCAGCATTACCAACACATAATCTTGTTAAAAAAACACAACCAATTTATGAACTGCAGATAATCACTGAGAATCAAAGCTTTCTTGATATTCTTGTATAGATAAAACTTTTGGCGTCTCACACCCTGGTTAAATCATACATGAGATTAACTGAGCACTTTTTTATTGAAATTTTCACAATAACACATCCTTTTCGCTTTTTTCATTTGACATAATCTTTTATGAAATAATAAGTTAGATATAAGTTCTTGAAATTATTATTGATTGAAACTACGTAAATTATTAACTCAGCATTACCAACACATAATTTTGTTAAAAAAACACAACTAATTTATGAACTGCAGATAATCACTGAGAATCAAAGCTTTCTTGATATTCTTGTATAGATAAAACTTTTGACGTCTCACACCCTGGTTAAATCATACATGAGATTAACTGAGCACTTTTTTTGTTGAAATTTTCACAATAACACATCCTTTTTGCTTTTTTCATTTGACATAATCTTTTATGAGATAATAAGTTAGATATAAGTTCTTGAAATTATTATTGATTGAAACTACGTAAATTATTAACTCAGCATTACCAACACATAATTTTGTTAAAAAAACACAACTAATTTATGAACTGCAGATAATCACTGAGAATCAAAGCTTTCTTGATATTCTTGTATAGATAAAACTTTTGACGTCTCACACCCTGGTTAAATCATATATGAGATTAACTGAGCACTTTTTTTATTGAAATTTTCACAATAACACATCCTTTTCGCTTTTTTCATTTGACATAATCTTTTATGAAATAATAAGTTAGATATAAGTTCTTGAAATTATTATTGATTGAAACTACGGAAATTATTAACTCAGCATTACCAACACATAATTTTGTTAAAAAAACACAACTAATTTATGAACTGCAGATAATCACTGGGAATCAAAGCTTTCTTGATATTCTTGTATAGATAAAACTTTTGACGTCTCACACCCTGGTTAAATCATACATGAGATTAACTGAGCAGTTTTTTTGTTGAAATTTTCACAATAACACATCCTTTTCTCTTTTTTCATTTGACATAATCTTTTATGAGATAATAAGTTAGATATAAGTTCTTGAAATTATTACTGATTGAAACTACATAAATTATTAACTGAACATTACCCCACACACAATCTTGTTAAAAAAACACAACCAGTTTATGAACTGATAATCGCTGAGAATTAAAGTTTTCTTGATATTCTTGTATAGATAAAACTTTTGACGTCTCCCAGCCTGGTTAAATCATACATAAGATTAACTGAGCACTTTTTTTGTTGAAATTTTCACAATAACACACCCTTTTCACTTTTTTCATTTGACATAATCTTTTAATTGGTGATTGAGTAAGTATATGTACAACAGCATAGCACTGACATCGACTAAGCTTCTTGAAGATGACAAATGCTTTTCCATTAATAATATAACCACCAGGGTCATGAGGACAATCGTTCATTTTTGCTAATTCAAAATTAGATTTTTCAGAAAGTACAGAATTAGAACTCTTCAACATTATTGTCTATATCTCCAAAATAACTCGAAAAAATCTTGTTACGTAATATCTGTAAAAATTAGAACTTCTCAACATGTTGAAACTCTTCTTGTGTAATATCTATATCTGTAAAAGTAAAAAATCACACAAAGTCCCACCAAAAATTATGATTTGAATCTTTGATATCTACACTACTATTCTACTAACCACAACAATTTTCGTATTCTATTTATAAATGTTATGAAATAAAATATATAAAAAATATAAATATACTTGTACTCATCGTACATTTTATATAACTTACAAGTCAATATTTCCATGTTTAATAATTGGACTTATATCTGATCTGATAATTTAATCTTTCTGTTGTTTAAAAAAATTTCTGTCCTTCTAGTTCTTGGGTAGACTTTTCATCTTAGCCAATTTAATTTAAAAAATATAACTTTAACTAATGATTGGTTAGATGTAACCAATGGTAGGTTTTGGTATAATTATGGAAATTGTAGCTAATGGCTGTACTACCAAGGTTTGTCGCAAAATTCCGAGAAAATCCTTACTTAGAAATAAATTTTTTCAATGTAATTTTCAAACAGCTACTTCTTCACCAGTTTTTTAAGCTTTTTAGCGTGCAACACATAATTCCACTCAGGTTTGAGCCCTCTTTCATGGTCTGTATGTTATTTAAAAAAAAAAAAAAATACCCGAGTTATGCACTTTTTACTGAAAAATGTAGTTCTTAGAAAAATGCGTTTTTCTCGAAAAAGCCCATTTTTTTTCTCAATTTTCTTTTCTCATGATAGAAGACGTAAATAGCTATCTAGGCATGTTTGTGAGATTCACGGGTTTTCCGCTGGGATAGCGATCACTAATGAGATAATACACAAACAAATTTTTCACGCTTAGCGCTTATATATAGTGATATAACAATGATAGAACAGTTAATATAAAGATGTTTATCTTTGTGCGTATATAAGTAATATACAGGTATGCTCATATGTATGTATTTTTTTATTTATGTCTTTTAGATTTTTTATTTTTATAACTACCTTTGTTTTTCGGCTTCGTTATTCTTACTTCAGTAAGGGGACGATCAGCGGTCTTTGCTGTCAAACAATGTACTTTATCATTGCACGTTTCTTTAATCCATAAATGAGTTTTTCAAATTCCAGGATACTTAGGAGTAGCAAGACAATCAACATTTTTTACTTTTCTAAACTCTTCTAAGTAGATAAGCTATGCCGGTTCTGGAAACAGCCGGTTCTGGCATCAAGCCGGTTCTGGAATCAGCCGGTTCTGGAATCAAGCCGGTTCTAGAATCAGCCATTTTGGCTTGATGTCAGAATCGGCTCGATATCAGAAACAGCTTGATGTCACAATGGGCTTGATGCCAGAAAGGTTTAATGCCAGAACCGACACAAGTTAAAATGGCCAGCGAGCGGCCAGCGGCTAGCGACAACGGCTTGATGTGGCGGATAAATGCGGCGCGCGAGCGGTTCGCAGCGGGCGGTCAGCGGCCAGCGGTTGATAGATTATCTACTTATAAATATTTAGAACTTTTTATAACCCTGTTGTTGGGGCAAAGAACAGGTGTTTGTTGAAATTTTTTCCGAACATTTTTTCCACTGCGACTTTTGATTCTTCTCGTTTTTGTCGTTGATTAGTGGTTGTTGCTCTGGAGCAACGGTCGAGCTACTTTGACCCATTATTAAGGAATGAAAGCATTTAACGACCTCATCACGCTTATATATAACCCATATCCCGACTGGCAGCTTGTGAGAGCATCGTAGCCACCTAGTGGTCAGCTATGAAACTATTAAAAAAATTTGAAGGGGGATAGGAGCCCCACCTCGCTCCTATCCTGTGAGGATCTACCTGTCTATCAACCCCTCCATTACCCCTCAAATTTTATTCTCCTATGTCTTCCCACTCCATAACGTCTTCCCACTCCATGTTGGGACCGTTGCAGTAAAATTTTTTCATGCGCTTTACATTGTACAGGGCACAAGTAGTTTTGCACGCTCCATTGTGGTTAGTACATATAGTCACTGATCTTGGAGAAGCGAAAGATGGATAGTTCATTTCGTTGATATCAGTAACATTAAAATTAAAACGTTCTAACCACAACTTTTTTATTTCACCAATCACGAAAATTCTTTTAGCATCTTTGAATGCATCTTGAAGAATTTTCCCAATTTCAGTATAGTCATAATCACCGTCATTCCACGATAGTCCATGATAACAAAGTTTTAACCACAAATTTTCACGTTTGTACTTGTCTGTTAGTCTTCGCCAAGGAAACGGCGGTTTGAAGAGTAGCACTACAGGTACATTGTCGTCGTTGAGAGACACGAAAGCCAACTCTTTCAAAACGAAATCATTGCCAGGCTTTTTAAAGCCCTGCATATCCACTGCGTAGTCCATGCTGTACAAAATTTCGCTTCGAATTCCAAATGACGAATGGCGAGGAGCTGGAGGCTCGCTCACCTTATATACTCCTTAAAGTTTCTGCACGTCGCCGCTGACGGGACTATATTGAACTATGCGATCGTGTAAGATCAAGCAGTAGGCTGAAGATCCAGCAGGAAAATTTTCTTTTGCTACAAATTACAGACGAATGTCTAGAGGGGCGCTCTTTAATGATTCGTTTTGTTTTGAACAGTCTATCACTATTAGAGGCACGTAAGTGAGATATTGCGACTTCTTCAACATAGGTTCTTGATCTTTACCACAGTAAGAATTTTGAAAATTAGCGTACATATAGTAGAGCATGGCAAATTGATTACGATTCACATCGAGTTTAAGATTGCCATACGGATATGACTGAGAATTGAGAGCGAGTTTTACATTTGTAAGATTGCAATGATCGAACTGACTAGCATTTGTAGCTCTTCGATCTTTTCGATTAGTTTGAAAACCTAAGATGACAAAGCGTGGTTTTTCAAGTTAATTTGATGTTTTAACAGTCCACACCTGTCTCGACGTAATCGGAAGTAGTGGATACTCGTACAATTCCCACGTGCGAAAACTCATGGCAATAGGACGACCTTTGCCAACAAAATCTAGTAGGCGAATTTTGTTAGAGTTCGATGCAACTACGTATGGCATAAGCCATTCGATTCTAGTTATTTCAACATTAAAGTCCTCATAACCCTCTGCATTGTCTACTCTTATAGTTGTTTGTTTAACGGCGTTTAAGTCTTTTCTCGATCTCATGAGAACGAGTTCATGCTTTGCATTTACTACAATTTTACGATAGTCCTCTGCGAAGCCAAAAATTAGGCTCAATGGAATCGATACATTGAAGTAACCAGCATTATGAACAATATTCTGTGTTTCTTCTACATCGATCAAGCCCGCATTTTCAATGATAAAACTCTGAGTCGGATTGAGCGAAACCCAACCTTTCATGAGAGTGGTTAAACCAAAATTTTTGCACTTGTCTATCTCAATAGCATTCATCTCATATCTGATTTCAAATAAATGACAAATGGCATTATTCACAAGTTTTGTATTTGTAGTGGGAGTATTATTAGTTTTAACCAATAGCCCGCAGATATGTAGTGCACTGCGGGACGGTAAGAGACATAAATCTTGATATTGAATAGATATACGTATTTCATCGGTGTTGTTGAATGTTGCTGTATACGGTTAGTGAGCGTGAACCTCGTAGTGCGCTACGGATTCATCGAAAGTTACAGGTGTTTGTATGCTTAGAATTTCTTCTATTTCGTTGAAAGCAGCAAAAGATGGTACAAGTTATTTTCCACCAAGTACTACTTTTAATCCTAGACTTTTTAGTTTTTTTATGCTCTGACATGTTATCGCCTTCACAGTTAGTTGATGACTGATGCGTTGTGGACATATTTCTCTGCTTATATAGTTTTTGTTGTAAACGATTCCCATTATGATTGACGAATATGCAATCCTATAGTTATAACTTCTCCGCGGAAATTTATTAAATCCCCGTCTTGATCGACGATACGTACTGGTAAATGATCTATACGCTTTGCGGCAATCGGTAGGTAAATGACGTGCGAGGGAACTTCGATGATTTTATACCCCGGAGGTACTGCAGGGAAAAACTCGTGTATCGTGTGTATTTCTTTGTCGTTTATGTATGCTCCCGAAGTGATATTACACTCGACTCTCAAAGCGTTGATTTTGAGAATTGTAACAGGTTAGTCAGAATTATGGACAACGTTCGGTTCGAGAATACGCCTGGTGAAGCCCAGTAGACGACCAGTGAATTTTCAGGTCGAAAATCTATAGGCTGACTACACTTGATTGTACAGCGAAGAGTATTATTATTTGGCTTTAAATTGAAAGTAATGTCGTTGTGCGCTAATTTTTTACGAAGGAATTTGTCAATACCCTCAATTTCGTAACTTCCTACTGGAAGAGGGACAACGTTTCCACCTACGTAAAACTTATTATTGTTACTATCTATATTGGGGATTGAATTAAATGTTAAAAGTTCAACAAGCCCTAAAACATAATTTTTATTTGGCAATAACTCGATTGGTGGAAAATATTGTGCTTCTAGTGTAGAAGATGTACCTGAAAGTGTCAGAGTTAATGAACCTTTCATGACAGCTTAAATCAGAATGACACAATGTTTCCCCCGCCTCTGCTTATATAGCCCTACACAAGCATTTTAGACAGAGGTGACCACAATTGTATGCGTCAAAATCTTGATATCTTTCATGATTATATTTAACTTCGTCTACTCCGAGGTATAATATTAAATCTAACGGGGGGCGGAGATCGACAAAACTATCGAAATATATAACATTTTTGCCTCTTTTTCTATATGCAACCCAGTGTGTCCCAGGGCCGCTAGCGTCATCAAGATTAACTATAGCGGATTCACTATAGCGCGGCCCAGAAGCCGGTAATGCATTTCTCATAAATACTCCCCGAAAATTAGATATTTTTAAAAGTTTTGCATATTTTAATATGTCCGCATCGGTAAGTGCTCGCTGAGGTAATTTCATGAACTTTTTTTTTTTTTTTAAATGAAGACCTAACCCTACTTTGTGTGATTTAAGATATAAGCCATTACCCAACGCTGCACTTTCCATATTTTTATTATGCCTTTTATTTTCTTCCAACTGCTCCTTAGCGGCTTTTGCGTCGTTTACGGCTTTTACTATTATTCCAGCAGCACCACCAGCTAGAGCGCCAGTTGCACTCAAACCTGCAAATAGAGGTATGAGAAATGGCAATACCCCTCCTGTTTTCGTGGGGACTGGTAAAATACGTGGAATTTTAATATTCTTTTTACCTCCAGCTTCTTTAACAGCGCTCCAAGCTTTTTTCAAAGCTGATCATATGACTGTTAGAGCGCAGTTACTTGACGTTGATTTAAAGGCACCAGCTTTGATAATTTTTTTCAAGGGAACTTGGTTTCTCTTCTTAGCTTTTAAACCCATTCCCAATTTTTTAGCGTTCTTTCGCTTTTTAATTTTCTTCTTCAAACCCATACCGAATCTAGATTTTAATTTCATAGTATTAGTTATAGCGTATGCAGCCGCTTTTTCGCCAAAATTAGTGTCTTTTGATTTAACGCGTTTCCAAGCTTTCTCAGCTAAAATTTTATCTGCGTCGTTTCTCGCTTGAACGTTTTCACGATTTTTAGAATAAGCTATATCGTGCTCTTTACAAGCAGTGTCTAGGGGATTAATTCCAAGTCTCCTCGAGCTAAACATTTTGCCAACTTAGTGCCGGGGCCGCAGTACTGATAACCGGGTATGTGGTGGTCAAATGGAAGTTTATTGATAATTTTATTAACTAAACCGCGTCCGCGTTTGTGAATGATCATTACTCTACGAAAGTCAACGCGCAACTGATGGTGAAAGCTATATAAGACCGCTATTTATACTCATAGCAATCAGTCGTGATTTGATTGTCTTAGAGTAAGGATCATGAACTTCAAAGAGCAGTCGGTCAAGCTACCAATAGAAAATTTTGATGTACTTGTAGAGCATGATAAAAGAGCAAAACAGCATGGCGATCTACTTCCTGATAGTATACGAGCCGTCTTCTGCGGTCCGTCAAACTGTGGAAAAACAAATAGTTTACTTGCTCTCATAACACATCCTAATGGCGTTAGATTTGAAAACGTATACGTCTACTCAAAGTCTCTCAATCAGCCAAAATATAAATTTTTAAATGAAATCTTAGAACCTATAGAAGGTGTACAATATTTTCCGTTCAGCGAGCACGATGCAGTTGTCGATCCTGGCCACGCGCTTCCGAACTCTATCATGATATTTGACGATATTGCTTGTGAAAAACAAGATAATGTTAGGGCCTTCTTTTGCATGGGTAGACATAAAAAGGTTGATTGTTTTTATCTATGTCAAACTTATGCTCATGTCCCCAAACATCTTGTCAGAGATAATGTAAACTTACTTGCTATTTTTCGACAAGATGAAGTAAATCTAAAGCATATCTATGACGATCACGTAAATATCGATATGACTTATATACATTTTAAAGAATTGTGCTCCAAGTGTTGGAGAGATGATAAGCACGGTTTTCTAGTCATGGATAAAGATCGAGGAATAAACGACGGCAGATTTCGTAAGGGCTTTGATAATTTTGCTATAAATATAACATTCACATAGGTAATAATCAGCAGTTTCAGACTGAACGTTGAAACGACAACATGGCCGACTTTCAACGAAAAAAAAACGTGCTTCGTCAACTCGTTAAGGCACGAGATGCGATTAAACGCAAATATAGAATATTAAAATTTGGAAAAGACAATGTCGAAAAGATTTTAAGTGAAACTTTCAAACCAATAGTAGATCCGCTTCAAAAACTTGTAGCTCAGAAAAATATTGAACAAAGTAGTGTTAAACATAATACAGTCGAACAAAGTTTGGAGAATGACAAAAAGAACGAAAGTTCTGACAGTGAGTTCAATGATACTCTACAGAACATCCATGACACATCTTTCGAAACAGTAGGTAGCGATAACGATGCTGATGACTCTGATTCGTACGTCAAGGCCCTCAAGCTTAATCAGCCTCAGTATCTTGACAAAATTTATGGAGTACGAAATGAAAAGGGTGAATTTTTTATTCGTAATTTACCGATTAGTTTTCATAATAATAAAATTAAAATTAATGGAGTAGCATATCCGAAAACTACAGGATTACTCGAGTTACTCATAGCGAAACAACCAAATAAAAATAATATAAGTTCAGATGATTTAAAAAATTATCGCAAAATTTTAAAACTATCGTCTGCTCATAAAACGCAATATCACAAGAACGAAAAGATTCGTTTTCATAATAGTAATAAATTAATAATTTTATTGCTCCAATGTTCAATATTACCTCGAAAACAAATGAATCGATTAAAGGTGGTTCATTACTTCGTTATAAAATTGCGAAAAAACATACTGCTTTAGACTATGTGTACTGGGACGATCCAAACGAGCTCGTATACCGGCTTCACTTACTAGTAGCTGAAAGGTCTGCCGGAAATCCAAGTCATGTAAACGAGATACACTCTATAATCGAAGAACTTCGCGAAGCAGGCTATATATATATATTAAGTGCATACGAATAAACGAATCATTCTGAAAATGAGCGTCGACGTGTTTGGACGTAATCTTGGAAAAATCGAAGGCAGTCGAGGGCCACCTGGCGTTGGCTTTGAAGTCACGTCTGACGGTCACTACGACATGGAAAATAAAAAATTATGCAATATTGCCGAACCTCAACAGCCGAGCGATGCTGTAAACTTAGAGTCTCTACGAAATATTATTCAAATAGAAATTCGAGGAATTATTGATATAACTACAAGACTTAGAACTAGGCTAGATGATTTGAATATAATAGTTGATAATCATAGAAATGAACTTGATGCCCAGAAATCTCAAATAAAAGCTGACGTTTTGACTATAAAAGAGAGTTTGGCACAGGTATTCAATTACTAATTCCAAAAACATGGAACACGAAAGACTAGTTGAAGAACTACATAAACCTGCAAGACGTAACTATACACGTCGACACTTTGACGTACGTGGTTTGGATGAAACTTGGCAAGCAGATCTCGTCGAAATGATTCCATATTCGCGCGATAATAAGGACTATAGGTACTTGCTCACTATAATCGACATTTTCTCCAAATATGCATGGGCTATTCCTGTAAAGAGAAAAACAGGCAAAGATGTCTCAAAAGCTATGAAATCTGTGCTGGCTAAAGGCAGAGTACCGAAAAATCTCCATACTGATCGAGGCAAAGAATTTTATAACACAGATTTTCAAAAACTTATGAACACATACGAAATTAAATTGTACTCAACCTATAGCAATCTAAAAGCATCCATATGTGAACGCTTTAATGGTACGCTAAAAAGTGCAATGTGGAAAAAATTCAGTTTGCGCGGCAGCTACAAGTGGCTAGATATTTTACCGGATTTACTTACTGCATACAATAATCGTAAACATCGTACTATTGGCGTGAAACCTAAAGATGTAACAGCCAATAATGAAGCAGATATACTGAGGAAATTTGCCCCTAAAATAACTAAGAAAATTAAACCAAAATTTAAAATTGGTGGCAAAGTTCGCGTGAGCAAGGCTAAAGCAGTATTTGACAAAGGATATACGCCCAATTGGTCTACAGAGATATTTACAATTGTACGTGTAGCAGCTACAAATCCTCCAACTTACCATCTAAAGGACTATCAAGATCAGCCTGTTTCAGGCGGTTTCTACGAGCAAGAACTACTCAAGGCCAAGTATCCAGATATTTATCTTGTAGAAAAAGTAATAAAGAAAAAAGGAAGTAAAATTTTTGTAAAATGGCTTGGCTTTGATAATTCACATAATAGTTGGATTGAGAAGAAAGATATGTAATATCATGTATAGAATGGCTAAATAAAAAAACAATTTTTTAAAGTTAAACAATGTGTTTGTTTATTAATAAATAAATTAAAAAATTATGTACATTTGCGCGCACTTAACTATATACATTTTCACAATACTATACTTCAATATATTCATTTTGCTTTAACTATATTAACAATACTTGAACATTAACTATATATTCACTTAAAAAATTATTTTCCACTAAATTCAACGCTTGAATCGCCATTGTACAATATAAACAGTTCATACTTGTTCGCAGCATCTTGGAGATTGACAAAGAACTGCTTGTCTTGTTGAATGGCTTCTGATACTCTCTTTGGCATAAAAACATCAAACTCACTCTCCAATTCAGCCACGACCTTATCTCCATACTTAGTCGTCACAGCCTTCAGACTAGTCACCATGTAGCGCTGGCCCTTGGTCAGATCGACCAACCTTTTTGTTGGCAGAAATCCTCCACGGGCAATGTCGTTCAGTTTTGTGAAATCCATCTGTAACAGAAAGGTTGAAAAAAATGTTTAGTTTTTTTTAAATATGAGAAAAAAATAGAAGAGAAAAAATTACTTTAAGAAAAAATACTAACCTCAGATTTCTCTTCGTTTCTTATTCTCACTACTTCCAGTAGATGACTCACAAGGTCTTTTTAAGACGAGGAGCGAAGCTGCAGGAAGCGGTTGTGAGACAGCTGGAAGAGGTTGCGAGACAGATGGAAGCGGCTGCGAGACAGCGGGAAGCGGCTGCACAACTGAGGTACTCTGCTGCCAGGTTGGAGGAAGTAGCGATGAGATCTGCTGCTGCTGTTGCTGAAGGCTGTTGCTGCTGAGAGGCTCGACTAATCGAATGAGCTCCTGCTCACGCGGTGCCTCATTATATAGGAGCTCTCCTGCGGTGGCGTTCGGCGGCTCGTGTTCCCCCTCTCCGGCAGCTTCGTTCTCATTGGCCCGCTCTTCCCCCACCACTCCTGCTCTGTAGTGACCCCAAGGCAGTGTATTGGTGGTTCCGGGCTGCAGCGTTTGTCGGCATGTGCACTGAGAGCAATTTTCCTCTCTTTCTCAGTGTTGATGTTGTGACGACGAGACCTGACGTTTCTTTGCTCTCGAGTGATGATGACGTTCTCGCGAAGGCACTTCATGTAGTCGTCAGGGGTGATGGTCAGTTTGACTACAGAAGTTTTCACTCCTTTGGCCTTCTTGATGGGCTTTTGATTCTGTACTTTCACGCTGTACATTTTACTCCGCAGCCCGATGAATTCCAGCATGATCTCGCCGTTGCACTCGTCCTTCATCAAGCCGACGATTTTCTTATTGGCACGAGGCATGTTGAACGGATTAATTTCAGGATAGTCTGTTGTGTCGAACTCGTGAATGTCTTGTCGCATCACGTCGTACACGTTAATACCTGTAACCTCATATATCAGACTATCCTTATCGGTGTATAGCAACTTGCCTCTGTCTCCTACACGATCTCGCATATAGTCATAGTGGAACCTGTACACGAGTGTTTTTGAAAGGTCCAAAACTGACAAGCCAATGTAGATGGGCTTTCTTATGCAGATCTCCGTCCGCAACAGCTGCACAGCGACGAGGTTTTCGTCAAAAATGTCAGAGCTGTGAAAATTGGGCCGTGCGATTAGTGCCTCAGCTCCATAGTGGCCTTTCCATTTGTTGACTAGCTTCATGTCAACGCGTTTCCTCTCGTTTTCCATCATTTTGCCATACACAGCGTTGTTAAAAAGTTTGAACAGCATTTTTTCAAACTCGTTCTTGGCTTCCTTCCTTTTTGTGCTGTTCAAATCGATGTACTTTTTAAGCCAAGGACTTTGTTGGAATTGTATGGCATGATGGACTTTGACGAGAACTAGGCCATGTTTCAAGGTCTGTTTAAGTGCTCGATAGTGTAGCACGTAACGAGTTTTGTCGTGAAGCGTTGTCATAAGTTTATGCTGTTTCGAGCCAGGAGGCGCCATGTGTTCGGCACAGAACGGCAGATCTTTATGCGAATCATGCAGTGACTCGGGATACTTCAGGTCCACTTCAACAAAGTATCCAAAGTCGCAGTCATCGGAGATGTCGAAGAAGTTTGGTTCGTTGACATTCTGCATCCACTTGAAGCCGCCATAGGGCAAGGATTCAGTCATTGCCCAACCGTACAAATTATTCACGTCGAAATACATCAAATATTTCTCGTCCTCGTTAGCGTTGTAACCATCCTTCATGTACGGGTTGTTCGCTTTTGCATAACGATTGCAACATTGACTGATTCCTCCCCGTATGCCGCGCTCGATAAACAGCAGCATGTCTACATCGGTGAGAAGCTCAAGTTTGATCTGTGAAATATAAAATTTGTTTTTTTTTTAATTGTGAATTTTAGTTAATTAATTTTATTTAAAATATATCATACCTGAGTATTTTTGAGCATGGCATCCCAAGTCAATCCGGGTGTCGTGTAATAGTGGGTAGAATCCAACTCATAAGCCTCAAGACAATTATTTCTAAAGTTCTCAAAAACTTCAGTCAATAGGATAACGTCTGTCTTGAGATATAAGTCAGAGTACTGCCCAAGATCTTAAATGCTGAAACTCTGCCAAACGTTCTGTGCATGCTCATAATCCTCATCGCTGATATGAGCATTATATAAGCTGCTGAAGAAGTCATCTTTCGATGGGAGATTTGTCTCGTTTAGCTTTTCAAACGATGAGGCATAGTCGTATGGAAAAACTCCTTTCCTCTTCAAAAGTGAAATTTGTTCATCGCATAGACCACCTTCTTTAAACATTCGCTCCAGAGTATTCAGTTTCTCCAAATATGATGCCAACTTGTCGAGTGATTAAGCTATAAACTTGAACGAGTCGATGAATCTCAAATTTATGTCTGTACTTTCCACAAACTTTGTAAAAGATATATATTTCTCTTTTGTTTGTGGAAGTAGTGAAACTCGTCCTGGGAAGCATGTCGCTATTTCTCTAATAAAGAGATGAGAATCGTATCCGCTCAAGTTGTGAAAAACTATAGGGATCGTTCTCGAGTCTTGGAAGCCAAGGTTACATTTGCTATGTGCTGGCCCACGATATCTGTAATAAATATAATTTTTTTATGTTAGGAGAGAGAGAGAGAGAGAGAGAGAGAGAGAAAATATAAAAAACACTCTAAGCGGTGTACTCTTCGGAGCAGAGATTTATGTAAAGGGCCTGGAGAAAAGTAAATGGCTGAAAAGATTTTTTCCCGATCGGTAAGGTATTTTATTGTTATAAAACTACTTTCGCAATAAAAAAAGTTTTCTTATATGATTATTAATTTTTTAGATTAGTTAATAATATCGAGGAGATGGGTTGTCCTTCATTGAAAAGTCTACCTACCGAACCAGTCTCATGTAGCAACCATATTGCCTGCAACTTTCCAGTATGCGCACTTCGAAACGCGATGGTTATGAAGACATGGATGCTCGAGCAGCAACAGCAGCAACATCGCAAAAATATGAATGAATCCTTTCATTTCATGTACATTTGAATTTTATATGTTGTATATTTATTATAAGTTAATAAATATATATTTTTTTTTTTAATTTTAGTTTTTTTTTAAACATATAAATAACTGAATATATGTATAATAATAATAATAAATGAATGTTTGTTCATTTGTTAGAAAAAATATTGGTGGCCCTGAAAAGGGCCGATTGGTTTAGTCCTGACAACGACTGATTAAACGGTGAAATTCAAACGGCGCCGGACTCTCACCATTGAATCGTCACCGCTGTCGTCGTCGCGAGGCCGTTTCTCTGGCATCTTCACCGGAGACATCGTGCTTGAAGAGGAGGAGGAGATGATGACGCACAAAGGTGACGAGCCCAACTTAATCACTTCATGCTCTCTTCCAAATTTTGGAGAGAAGCATGAAGACCTCAACTCACAATTCTCCAAAAATCCTGGCGAGAAGCATGCTGGCACCGGCGAGAGCGATGACGGCGGTGACAGCGGCGGCAGTACGAGCGGCGGGCAGTGCGGCTGCTGCGTAAAGACATCCGGCGACGGCTGTATCACCTGTGGTGTGAACCACGGTGCTGATGCTGGCAGAGGTCGTGATATCAGCCCCGACAGAACACCCACACTGTCCATCATTAGATCCAGCAGCCCGTCGAAGTTCTCCTCGTTGGTCCATGATACCTCTTGAAGCTCGTAAAGAGAAGAAGAGTTAGTAGCTTCCATGACTGAAGAACTACTGTGAGAGGAGCGTCGAATGCATCTCCTTTTATAATCAACGCGCGGACTGGGGCGCCGCCGCCGCTGCAATGGTGGGGGTAAAGAATACGAAAATCGCTCTTAATTTATGAAATGTATAAATAAGACAATCATCGTGCGTATTCTTTATTCTTCTTCATTTCGCTTTCGAGTTATGAACATGATTTAGTTAGTCATTTTTCGATTTATAAGTTCCTTGTTAGTTCAAAGTTTGTTTAAATTTACTTGTACAATATTTAAAAATTATTTCAATAATAAATGATAAAAACATTTTTTTTAATTTTCTGAGTGTATATATATATATAGAGAATTTTAATTTTTTTAAATAAATAAGTAAATAAATTGTTTGTTTCTACATATCTATATATTTTTTTAGCTCTGAAAAGAGCTGATTATAACGCAGAAAAAAATTAAATATATGTTTTTTAGCTCTGAAAGAGCTGATTATTACACATATATAAATTAAATAAATATAATATATTTTAGCTTTGAAAGAGCTGATTATAACGTAGAAATAAATTAAATATATTTTTAGCTCTAAAAAGAGCTGATTATTACATAGCAATAGATACAAAATTTTTTTGTTTTATTTTTAAATTTCAAATAATGTTTGTATTTGAGCTCTGAAAAGAGCTGATTATAAAATATAAAATAACATAAAATAAATTGTTTTTCACTATATTATATATATATATATTTTTTAGCTCTGAAAAGAGCTGATTATAACACACATGAATATATATATTTTTTAGCTCTCAAAAGAACTGATTACAATATATAAATAAATAATTTGTTTTTTCGTTCCAAATATGTAGGGCCCTGAAAAGGGCCTAGTGTGTGTGTGTGTGTGTGTGTGTGTGTGTGTGTGTGTGTGCGTGCGTGTGTGTGTGTGTGTGCGTGCGTGCGTGCGTGCGTGCGCGGGCGCGTGCGCGTGCGGGTGCGCGTGCGCGTGTGCGTGTGTGGCCTTGAAAAAGGCCGATTATGCGGAGTTTCGCCGTTGTCACTTCACCGGCGACGGTGGTGGTGTCGATGGTGACCGATCTCTTTTCAGAGGATGGGTATCCTCCGCTGCTATCTCAACATCATCATCATCAGTGATGATGACGAGCTCTGGCGTCGATTCGTCCTCCGGCTCCACCACAATCACCGATGCGTCTGCTGCTGCTGCTTCTATCACCGATGGACGTCCTTCCCACTGAACATAGTCAGCGGGCACAGCGTGATATACGCCGCGTACATCATCAAGGGTGATGGTGGCGATGGTTGGATGGGCGATGAGGCTCTTCTAGATGGCTCCATTGCCATCAGCCACTCCCGAAAGTCTTGGAAGCGCTTCAATGCCGGCATCTCGTCTACATCTAAGGCTTCGCAGCCTTCCAAGACTGCTAGGCTATCGATGATAGCTTGCTGCAGCTCCTCGTCGTCGTCATCATCGAGAAGGCCTTGGATGTACTCTTGTGCTGCTGGCTCGTCCATTGCGCGGACTAAGTCTCGCGTGCATATGTTTCCTCGAGGATAAGGTCAGGCTTTCGCTTGCGCATATCTCTCTCTCTCTCTCTCTCTCTCTCTCTCTCTCCGACGGTGGCGGTCGCGAGGTTAGTTTCATCTCGCGGATGATGCGGGTCTCGCTCATGCACGTGTGCGAGGTTAGTTTTCCTTTCGCGGATCGTTGATCTCACGCATCTCTCTCTCTCGCTCATCGACGCGTGGGAGGTTAGTTTTCGTCTCGTGGACGATGCGGGTTTCGCGCATCTCTGTCTCTCTCTCTCTCTCTCTCACATGCGCGCTTCCTCGACAACGATAAGGTTAAAGTTTCGCTCATGTCTTTCTCACTCATCGTTGTACGCGTATATAGTATAGTGTAGAGATGATATTTCATACTTTTTTTATTTTCAGATATAAAAACATCAGCTTTCAGCAACGACGGGGCGTCTTGTAAAATCATCTTCCTTAGTTAAGTATTTCAATGTTTCATTTATATTTAAAACTATAATATCTTCTATTTATATTAAACTGCTCTTTTCAGAGCAAATGGAACAAATATTTCTATTTTTTATATTTATGTATATATTCATATTAAACTGCTTTTTTCAGAGCAAAATGGAACAAACTATTTATATATGTTTATTTTCAAAACTGCTCTTTTCAGAGCACATTTTTAACTATTCGTGGGACACAGTATGCCTATCTCTCTTTCACTCTCACATACTCTGTACTAACACATTTAAAAACTTTCAGACAACGTGGAAGCCATCGCCGCTGGATTATTGAGAGTCTACACGCTGCTCGATGGGGATATGATGTACTGCACTTCAATAGGTTAGTATTTTTTCGCATGTCTTTTTACATAATCATAGTATGGGGGGAGGGGGAGGGGTATAATATAATAAATATTAATATTTTTATATGTTTTCAGTTTTCTTTTTTGCAACGAGGAAGCTATCGCCGCTGGACAACAACGATGACACTGATGATGACGACGAGCTGCAGTTACAGGTAATAGAATCTGCATATTGCAAGCAGCCCTGCAGCTGATAAGCAGTAGGCTGTTCACCACCCGCCGCCGACCGCTGCCTGTTTGCAGTAGCAGGCTGGCGGCTCACCGATCGCCGCCCGCCGCCCGCGGCCCGCTCCCTCCGGGCAAGGCCTGACGCGATGGGGTATTGGGAAGGTAATTGGGTGACCGAGAGAGAGTCACGGGCAAGACCTGACGCGTGCAGTTGAGTCAGAATCGGTGTGGCGGTTCTGGTTCAAGCTGGCCTGGGTTATTGGCTCCCCGTGATATTAAGGATGAGCCAGAAACTCTTGGCCGGTTCTGCATCAGGCAGGTCTTGACCTATTATGGGTTATTGGCGCCCCCGTACAATTATGGATGACCCGAAAACCCTAAGCGGGTTCTGGACCAGCAGGTCACGACCTGTTATGGGTTATTGGCTCTCGTGTAGTTACGGGTGAGCCAGAAACCCTATGGGGGTTCTGGCTCAAACAGGTCAGAACTTGTTATGGGTTATTGGCCTTCGTGTAGTTACGGGTGAGCCAGAAACCCTATGGGGGTTCTAGCTCAAACAGATGTCAACCTGTTTTGAGCCAGAACCCCCATAGCTTATCTACTCTTCTACGTCAACGTCTTGTAAATGTATTATTTGAATTGCATCTGTATATTTTTGAACGTGCTCTACAAAATCGTTGGCATTATGAATGGATTTTTCATGGGGCTCTCGAAGATTATGCGAAGTAGCATAATGCTTTATAAGTTCACCCACACCATCTACAGCTCCTTTACCGTGCCCAGTAGCAGAGAACAACAATTTTATATCAAATGGTGCTCGTTTTAATTCGTATAATTGAAAGCGATTTTTAAAGTGGCTAGCGGCACCGTCTGATACAATGGTAATTTTCAATCTCTTATCAAGGGGATTCGACACAAAGTTTCGCAGTCACTAGTGATGACCAAAAACATGATTCAGCGTATGCTTTGCTAGTAGTAAAAACAACTATAACCTACTTGAAAACCAATTGTTGTGATTCAATAAAAAAAATTACCATTGTATCAGACGGCGCCACTAGCCACTTTAAAAATCGCTTTCAATTATATGAGAAAAGAAAATTGAGAAAAAAAATAGGCTTTTTCGAGAAAAACGGATTTTTCTAAAAACTATATTTTTCAGTAAAAAATGCATAACATGGGTATTTTTTATTTTTTTTGAAAATAACATACAGACCATGAAAAAGGGCTCAAACCTGAGTGGAATTATGTGTTGCACGCTATCAAGCTTAAAAAACTGGGGAAGCAGTAACTGTTTGAAAATTACATTGAAAAAACTTATTTCTGAGTAAGGATTTTCTCGGAATTTTGCGACATTGCTGAACGCATGAAATTTTGTTGCAACAAAAAAATAAAAATATACGGGTTAAATAATTTTTGGAGAAGAACAGAAATACTTTTATCCCAAAATGATCGGTGGCATAGGCATACGCGGGCCACCTTATTTGAGATGGATTCGGACTAAGTTGTTTTAATACTTGCAATGTTGACCTTTGACTTCTAGTAGTTATTTTTTCAGATGTAGAAAGTTTATTATGTTTTGTATTCCGATTATGTAGATAGATACAAATTCTTCTCGTCAGTTGACTTGCTGACATTTTTAGTATAAATTATCTTCTTTATAGTGTATAAAAAATATAAATTTCTACATCTTCAAAAACTGACATGTTAGTATTATATTAAGAGAGACAAGGTTGGGTCTCTCTTTCGCTTATGTGTGTGTATGTGTGTATATATATATATATATATATATATACACACATTTCTCGAAAGGGTTTTATAAAGCCCGTTTTTTTTATATATAGGGGTTTATCGAGCCCGATTTTGATTATGCAGCCCGGACTTCATAATATTTCTAAAATAGGGGTTTATGCGGCTCGATCTAGAGTCTATAACCCCAGGGTCCATTATTTCTTTAGTCACTTGCCATAGGGAACTCTGGGCTGTAGGTACTAATATACAGTCTTGGGCTACATAAACCCCGATAAGTGTATATGTATATACACACATACACACGGTTGAAAGAAAACCGAAGTCTGAAAATGATGAATCGAGAAATCAGAGTAACGCACTCCAAAATTTAATCTTAATATTGCTATATAATGAGAACGTCTTTTTACATGAAACTTTTTTTGTTTGAATGGACAATACAAAAAGTATCTTGTACATTAATTTCAATAAATTTAAAAGCGATTTACAAGCGCAGTAAATAGACAAAACAATCGGGCACCTATTTCAAAGAATGAATAGCACGGTCGACTCCTAGGGTCCTTCTATACTTGTCTTCGGAGCGCTCCCGCGCTCCTTGATATAATTAAGGAAGAAAGGAAAAGTAAATTTTAGTTGAATGTTTATTGAGATTTTATTCACATTGAGTTAATTTTTGATGACTTGGCTTGCATCGCAGTAGGAGCATAATGCAATACCAACGTCACCGACACAACGTCACCGAGGACGAAGCCAAATTCAATTTCGTAGGCAGATATCTCATCCAGAACATTCACCTTGATCTGCAGTACAAACTTAACACCCTCGTCAGAGGATAGAAGTATGATTCGATCAAGAAGATCCTGACAGAGAGATACGCCAAAACACCAGAGCAACAACTTAATAGGCTCTGCAAGGGCTTAGAAATGAGCTCTAAACGACCCTCCGACTTCTTGGCCGAAATGAGCTTAGCTCAAGGTCGCGTGCCAAAAGACATTGTAATATCCTTGTGGTGAACCCATCTTCCTGCGCAAATTCAAATCATGGTCATGATCTACAAAGAAGAAACTGAGCTTCTCAAAAGTGCGGACATGGCTCATGATGTCCTTCAATAATCGCCCAACATCAACGCTCTAAAAACACACAACGCAGGCTCTACAGCTCCAGAGGAAATGTTGGCCAAAATTTTATCGGCTATCGCCGAATCACGCGACCACTTTGGATGAAAACAACGCTCACGCTCAAATTCTAAGAGCAAACGCGATTCTTCACCTGCAAGATCGTCGTCTGGCTTGCGTGACAAAAAGAAAGGCCGTTACAGGTATCACCTCAAATTCGACAAAGAAGCGCGCAACTCCCTTCTTCCTTGCAACTGGAAACACGGACCCGGTCAGGAGTACGAAGTCAAGAATCGTGACACTCCAGCCAACCAGGAAAACTAGAGCAACCTGCTGTCGTGGAGACTGACAGCCGGTCAGGCGTTACTGCACATCTCCACGTTTAAGATAAACTTTCTAATGAAGTTTTCTTGATAGACACTGGTGCCGACATCTCGGTTATACCAAAACCAAAAAACTGGCGAGGGGGTCCAGCCGAATTTAAACTATTTGCCGTCAATAGATCCACGATAGATGTCTTTGGCGTCGCACGCCTCCAAATAGACATAGGCCTACCTTACAGACTCAAATAGAATTTTACTGTAGTGGACATTCCCCACTCGATAATTGGAGCTGACCTTCTCACTCATTACCACCTCTTACCCGATCTCAAACTTAGGAGATTGATAGACGGTAACCAATTCACACATGCACCTGCCTATGTCAGATCAGTGCAACCTTTTCAAATCTCGTTTTTGTCACCAAATCACAAATACGCACACGTCATCAACAAATATCCCAACGTTTTCGGACCAGCTCAGTTTCGAGCCGTCAAGAAACGGAAAGTTTTTCACCACATACTAACCACAGGACCATCAGTCTCGCAGAGTGCTCGACACCTCTCTCCTGTCAAACTCAAGGCAGCAAAAAGAGAGTTCAGCAAATGGTGCGAACTGGTCATTTGCCATCCTTCAAATAGTTCTTAGGCCAACCCATTACATATGGAACCTAAGAAGAATGGCAATTGGCGTCCTTGCGGTAACTACCACAAATTAAACACGGTCACAGTCCCAGACTGCTGCCCAATTCCGCACATGTACGATTGCATGACCTTGCTTCATGACAAGTACATATTCTCAGCTCTGGATTTATGTCAAGCCTATTACCAGATACCGATAGCTCCAGTGGACGTGCCCAAGACAGCTGTCATCACGTCTTTCGGACTCTACGAGTTCCCGGTCATGACGTTTGGATTTTGCAATGCCTCGCAGACATTTCAGCGGTACATCAATTCAGCGCTGGGTGACCTAGACAATGAGTACGAACTGCAAGTCAATGTAGAAAAATGTAAGTTCGGCGTAGTAGAACTGTTCTCCCTGGGTCATCTCATCACACCTGATAGTTTTAAGCCGAACCCAGAGAAGGTCAAGGCGATTCAAGAATTTCCCCTACCACAGACCGTCCAAGAACTGCGGAGATTCTTAAGTATTGTGAATAGTTACAGACGTCTGCTAGCTAATGCAGCTGATACGCAACATCCTCTCAACGAATTCCTGAAAGGTGCCAAGAAAAAAGACAAACATCCAGTCCCCTGGACCGAGGAAGCCAAGACTGCATTTCAGAAGTGCAAGGACGACATCGTCAACCTCGCGTTCTTCGCCTACCCTAACGAGAATGCAGAGTTGTGCCTCAAGACGGATGCCTCAGATACAAAAATAAGAGCAACCCTCGAGCAACGCTCTGGCGATCTCTGGCAACTATTGGCATTCTTTTCGCAGCTCTTTATACCTGCGCAAAAGAAGTATTCCACTTGCGACAGGGAGCTCACAGCTATTTATGGAGTGATTCGTCACTTCCACTACTACCTAAAAGGAGTGGAATTCAAGATCTACACAGATTACAAACCGCTAGTCTATGCTCTACAGCAGAATTCGGACAAGATGCCAGGCATTCGCTCACGCAGGCTATCCTACATCGTCCAGTTCAACACGAAGATTTGCTATATCCCAGATGAAGAGAATGATGTTGCGGATGCTTTATCCAGAATCAACACTTTCACTTCCCCTACACTCTTTGACTGGAGCGATCCTGAATTGCTAACTGACCATCAAGTCAGAAAAATCCTGACAAATATAAATGCCTTTAGACTTCCGACGTTCTTAGATCCAACGCAGCTCAGCCAGGAACAAGCGAACGACGAACAACTCAAGGAAATCTTAAGTACCTCTGATCACCCTCTCAAGCTTCGCAAGCTTACTTGAGGTCCTGATAACACACCTTTCTACTGCGATTTTTATGAAGATTCTATACGGCCTTATGTGCCAGAAAAATTGCATTAAATAGTTTCGACAGTTTTCACTCACTGTCACATCCTGGAGCAAAGGACACAGCTCGTCTTATTCACCAGCAATACGTCTGGCCAAATATGAGCCGTGACATAGCCTGTAGAAGATATCTCGGAAGCATTCCTCCTTCTTATAGTATATAAGTTCTAATACATGTGTTTGTTAAGGGAGCGCTCTCGCTCTTCCCTCCTAGCTGTAACTGCGAGCGCATGCGAGCGCTCACTCTCGTGGAATCGCTTGTAAAAGTAGGACCTGTAACGCGCTGTATAAAATAGAAAAGTAGATAGAAAAGGAACTGTAAGAAACATAGTGATAGATTAGAAGTACCTATAGAATAAAGAATAGTTCATTTCAACAATTAAGTGTGTGTGTGTTCATTAACCTCCATAATCAACTTGCGAAATTGTAATAGGTTATGGGCCCAGCACGCTTCCACTGCGCAAAGAGGTGGAGATTTTGTTCTCATAACACACGGAAAAGTGCCGTTGGACGTGCCAACAAGAGACGAAGTGTGATAGTCCTGCGCATATAAGAAAAAGGCGCAACGTCTCTCTGAGGGTCAAGCTGGAGGGCATCCAGCGACTAAGAACAATGGAGCCGACCTACAAACTCTCTCGAGGTAATTATATCACAAGTTAAAAGTGCTATATAAGCGTGAAGTCGAATGGATATGACATAGAATGGAAATAAAATAGACGCGGCATAGAAAACGAATAAACTAACGGAAAATCGTATAAGTACTGAAATAGAAAGAAAAACTGAGAGGTTAAATTTAAGAAACATCGTGAAATAGCATGTAGTTAGTAACGAGATTTTTCGGAAAAATATGTTTGTCTGGCACAAGTGCTTATTAGAATCAATCGGGAGTGAAAAACAACAGGAAAACGAAACGAAAGAAAATCCGAGCTCGGTGCGGCATTTTGGACGATTCTCGGAATTGTCAAGCACGCATGTACTCGACGGGTTCAAACAAGAAAACGCGCTTGTGTGCGCGCGCAACAAATCCAACATGGACGCCGAACAGCATGCGCGCTTCTTCCTTTACTCAAGGGTCGACCCGCCATAAGAGAGAGATGAGAGCGGAGGGAGGGGCGGAAGCGCGAGGGCCACTATAATGTGCCGGGAGAGTTCGAACATCGCGATATTTAGCAGCGAGAGTGCCGGCGCTGGGTGTGACATCATGTAGGGAAAAGAGACAGCCAGCGCGCGCGAAAAGAAAAGTCGGCGAGCGGTATAGTACATGTGTATAGAGAGGGATAGAGCGGTGCTCGGCGCGACGAATGTGTAAGAGACGTGCGCTGTCGCTGAACCTGCCGATGCATAGTGCGATAGCCGCAAAGTGAATAAACATGGACGTATACGGGTATAGAGGGTAGACATAGTAAGGATATGAACAATGATAGAAATGCTATATAGAGATAGAAAAGTGTAGTTTGTATATAGAAATAAGACAATAGAATTGAAATAGAAATAAAATAAAATTGAATTAAACTAATAGTTATTATTAAATAGTAAGCTTACTAAATAAATATATAAATAACTCAAATAAACAAACTGGCTCAAATAAATAAGCTACATATATATTGAAATTTTAAATGCCAGACAAACACAAACTGTAATAAGACATGAAGGTTCATACTGATAAAATATAAATGTACTAATGAAATCGAATTTTACAGATGAACTTGCTATATTTGGCGCAATCCTGCAAGCAGAAGAATTATATGGCTTAACAAAGTTATATGAAACTAAAACTCTGATACTCGAGCCGGTAGAAGTGAAGGATAAGACGTACGTTGCGTTTGTGTCCGTAACTGGAGAACGTCTAATCATAGGTGTGTAAATGGATAGCCAAAATAAAGGAAAAATTATGTAAAAGTATTCAGAGTTCGTTGCTGTGGTGATGGGCACTGTGTGTCATATATCTACAGCAGCGAGGGTATTGCGATGTGTCTGAATGTTTCAGCGCATGTTGCTTTGCTCATGTACTGTACAGCATAACTAATGTTTAGTATACTGTGTGGTAAATCACTAAATAAATAATTTAATTATAGATCCAGCCAAGTTGGGAGAAACACAAGGAGAGATACTGCTGAATGAAGTCATCAAAAATGACATACTAAATGAAAATATAGAAGTAGATGTGATAGATGGAAAAATTTGGTATATGGGTCTTACCGAACTACCCACAGAACCACCTATAGACGAGATCTGTACCATTGCCAGAGCGTCAGAACAAGGACTCCCAATAGACACGATTAGACAAGTGATAACAGTTGAAGAAAACAGTATGGTAGAAGAGAATAGACACGATGAGTTGACAAATATAAAGGATGAAATAAAAGGTAAAGGATCCTATGTCAAAAATATACAGAGCGTAAATGTTGATTTGTCAAAAATAAAACTTAGCGAGTCCATGTACAAACCAAATCAAAGCAAAATAGAGATTGATATGAAAACCGAAAATGCAAATGAAAAACTAGAAGAGAATGTAAACAATGATAATAAAATTTTTATTAATTTTGTAGGCATTAAAGAGCAACTAAATAAATTGGTTGCTCAGAGCGAAACTGCAGCCAAGCAGCAAGAAAGATTTCAGGAGGAGATAACGAAACGCCTGAAAAGGTATTTCGATCGATACTCTGATGACTACGACGAACTGAACACTCGAGTAGTACAAACAGCTGTTAGACAACAGGACGTTATCCAAGAAATAGATAAGCGGTTGATAGAACTGAAAAAACAGGTAAATGATTGGAATGAGATAAATGAATCAGATGAGAAAATAAGAGCTAATTCAACTTTGCTTGAAAATAAGAAAAATAACAAAATAGAAACGAGTGATATGGAAAGTAAAATAGATGAGAACACTCGGACTTCAAATAATAAAGAAATAGAAAAATTGAAAGACATTTCAGAGACAAGACACAATCAGAGTAGAAATATGGAATAAAGATAACAGCATGAAAAGAGACTATAAATTAACTAATAAAACTAAATTTGAACATTTTCTTGATTATCTGAAGTCTGAGCTCAGGTCCAAACATTTACTGCATGTTATTGAAGGGGATAATTCAAACAATACAGACGAGGATAAATTAGAACAGGATCGATTTACTGTAAGGGATATAATAATAAACAGAATAGATCAAGCATACTATAATAGAATTGTAGATGAGAAAATTCCCGCAAAAATAATAGAAAAGTTGAAAGAAATTAAAAGATGTGAAGTAAACATAACATCGGTATCTATCAGAAGGCAGTTGTATAGTTTGTATTATAACCCTCATAAAGAGAAAGCCTCTGAATTCATAGATAAGTTTGAAGAGTTAGTACGGTTGCATGATCAAATTCCAGGAGAGACTAAACTCTCTGACAAAGAAACTAGGGATGCATTTTATAATGCAATCACTCAAGGCGTTCCTTATGTCAAAACTGTAGAATTCCTGAATAGATACCACGAGGGAGAAAGTCTAGAATATCAAAAACTAAAATCTTTTATCTTGCTGCAGGAAGCTGAAAAACGAACAGCGATAGACTCGAATAAGCCCACCGCCAATGCAACAAAGGTTTTTGCTAAAAAGGGCGAGCAGTGCTACAAATGTGGAGACCTTGGGCACATTAGTAAGGACTGCCCCAACCCTGCACTAATGTGCTATCACTGTAAGAAGTATGAGAGGCACAAGGCAAATGACTGTGCATGTAAAAGGAGAGATGATGGTCTAGGCTCTGGCTCTGACTTCAGTGGTGCAAGGTACAGTGACTCTTACAATATTAGACGCGATAGAGGCGGTAGACAATTTGTCAGAGGTGGTGGTAGAGGTAGTAAGAGACCAAACCCCTATAACGATGGTCAACCAGAATATAAGAAACCTAAAAATGTACGAGGTAACAATAGAAGGAACGGAAACTATAGAAGAGGAGGACGCGGGAGAAATTATCAAAAACATCACGGACAAACGAACGAATCTACAAAATCAAATGAAAAGGGGTCTGGTAAGTTTCAAGCTTTAAGAACTAGTCTAGATAATGAAATTGACACACAAATAATAGAAAACCCTCTAATTAAATTTTTAGCAGATTCCGCTGCTACTGAACATATGTCGAATTCGAAATTAATATTTAAATCCTTAAAGCCTAACACTGATTTAGAAATCAAATGCGCTAATAAAAATGATTACTCGATCATTAAATCGGAAGGAGTAGGTAATGTAATAGGATTTAATGACGGTAATAATCTGATGAATTTAGAAAATGTAATTTGTGCGGAAAATCTGTCCGAAAATTTACTATCCTTACGAAAATTTGTAGAAAAAGGTCTGAGTAAATACTTAGATGACAAAAGAATAAACATATTTGACCCTAGATCAAATGAGGTCTTAATATCTGGAATCTATGAAAGCCCATATTGGATTGTAGAATTGAAATTAGATACAAATAATATTTCAAACAAAGACATAGACAAGGACAAACTAGTTGCGTATACGGTTACTCGTATACAAGCAACAAAAAGAAAATTAGAAAAAGAAAGTACTGAGGTTATAGATACAAGTGAAAACGTAAATCAAACAAATAAAGAAAATATAGAACAGAATAAAGAATTAGAAACGACCAATAAATACATGGATTTTACAAATACAATAAATGATAGACAAGTGAATGAAATTGATAGAAATGGTGAGGCAATAGAAGAAACACCCAAACTAGATTCGAGTGGTAGTTTAAATGAAAATCGAATCACTAATCAAGCAATGCTTTGGCATATGAGACTTGGACATCCTTCATTATCTTATATGAAAGAATTGCAGCGCAAAAACCAAAATTTAGACAAGTTAGATACGGTAATATTAGATGAGTCAATACTGGACTGTGAAGTATGTCTAACAGCAAAACTCAATAAATTACCATTCAATAGGACAAGACAGAGAGCAACGAAACCTCTGCAAATAGTACACGCTGACACAATGGGACCAATCAGTCCAGCTACATATCCTAAACGATATAGATATATAGTTGTATTTATTGATGATTTCTCTAGATTAGCCATGGCATATCCCATAAAATCAAAGGATCAGACTGGGCAACACTTAGAAATGTTTATCAAAAGTGCCCGAAATTTATTAGGTAGAGATGAAAAATTCTGCTATCTAAAAGCAGATCAAGGAACTGAATTTACAGGAGGCTACACATTAGAGGTGTTAGAAAAGTTTGGAGCGGAACTACAATTAGCCTGTCCTGACACCCCAGAACACAACGGCACTGCTGAAAGGTTCAATCAGACAATCCAAAAGAAAATTAGAACTCTGATGTTTGATTCTGAACTACCAGAAAATATGTGGGATCTTGCTCTGAGAACCGCCGTGTACACATATAACAGATTACCACATAGTTCAAATGATATGACCTCTCCAATAGAAAAGTTTAATCCGGATTATAGAACGAACCTGAATCAACTGAAAAGATTTGGTGCATTGGCCTTCTTTAAAATACAAAGAAAAAATGGTCCCAAGTTCAGCAAAATAGCGAAAAGGGCCATATTAGTTGGATACAAGTTAGATGGTTACGTTTTATTCAGTCCAGAAGAAGGGAAATTCTATGAAAGCAGAGACGTAAAATTTAATGAAAAATTGGTATTCGGAGACAGATACAGCAAAAACAAAATTCAAAATTGGGAAAGACTAGATGTGGAAATAGATAAGGATACTTGGATGACCAAGTTTGATGACGAAACGGATGAGAACATTCAAACATCCAAACTGGAGGGAGAACCTAAAAGAAAGAAAGGGAGACCAAGAAAGAACAAACTAACAGACGAAGATCAGACTGAAGAAATAGACAACGAAGCTGATGAACTAAAGGAAGTAGAAATAATACAAACACTTATAGCAAAACTAAATCAAAATCCTACCAACTATAGAGAAGCAATGAGTACTGACGAACAAGTACAGTGGAAAGAAGCGATAAAGGAAGAGTTAAATTCAATGAAAGAAAATAAAGTCTGGGAACTAGTAAAGAGACCTAGTAGATTAGAAAATGGAAATAAACCCAATATCATAGATTCGAAATGGGTTCTTAAGAAGAAAATAGGTGTGGAAGATAACTTCAAATTCAAAGCAAGATTGGTTATCAGAGGTTTCAAGGACCGAAATCAGTATGATCTGAGTGAAACATATTCGCCAGTATCAAGACTTTCATTAATCAGATGTGTACTAGCACACGCAAATAAATATGATTTGGAATTATGTCAATTAGACGTGAAAACAGCATTCCTCAATGGAGAAATAGATGAGGAAATTTACATGGAAATTCCAGAAGGTCTAGAATGCTCTAATGAAACTCAACAAACCATGGTCTGCAAATTGAAAAAGGCTCTGTATGGTTTAAAAATAAGTCCAAAGAAGTGGAACGAAAAATTTACGAAAATTGCAGGAGAAATTGGTTTAAATAATCATATGTTGGAGCCATGTCTGTTCACCAAAATAAATGAAGATAAGATATTAATACTGTTGCTATATGTAGATGATATTCTGATAGCCAGCAACGATAGAAAAGAACTAGAAGAGATCAAATACAAACTTAAACGAAAATTTAGTATGACAGACATGGGTGAACCACAAAGTTTTCTTGGCATGAAAATAGATAGGAATAGAAAGGACCGAGAAATTAAAGTGACATTGGAAGAATATATAGATAGGATGTTGAAAAGATTTGGCTACAGCGAAATGCATCCGCAAAAGACGCCCATGGTGACCAATCAAGTCAATAATAGAGAGAGACGAGATAGAGAGGAAGAAGACAACATAGGAAAGATAGATAAGGCAACGAGTAAAGAAGTATCCAAGTATAGAGAATTAGTTGGATCATTATTATACTTGGCAAACACAGTTAGACCAGATATAACTTATGCTGTGAATGTACTCAGTTGTCACCAAATAAATCCAACAGAAATAGAATGGACAATGGCGAAGAGAGTTTGTAGGTATCTAAAACATACCCAAACTCTAGGTATAACCTTCAAGGGCAAAATGGATGGATTGGACACATACTCAGACGCTAGCTTTGCTGATTGTAAAGGATCCAAAACAACGAGTGGATTTCTCGTAAGATTATATGGTGATCCAGTAGCCTGGAGAACACATAAGTTACAGTTAATTTCAATTTCAACGTGTCAAGCTGAATATGTATCTATGAGCGAAGCATGCCAGGAGATAATATCCATATTCAACTCACTAACTATATTTATTAGATGCGAACTTACCCCAATGACTTTATACTGTGACAACAGAGCAGCAGTATTAAATGCAAAGACATGTGTTAATAAAAAGCTCAGACACATAACAGAGATTAGAGAGCATTACGTAAAGGAATGTGTTGAAAGAAAATTAATTTAAGTTGAATGGGTTCCATCTAAGGAACAACTTGCTGACATTTTCACAAAAGCTCTACCTTTAGAATCACATAGTAGACTAATAGCTAAGATATTAAATATAGACGAGTCATAATTTTATTTCATATTATTTACACCTCATTCTTCTGATTATAGATGCTGAAAAGAACAAGGAATAGATCCCGTAGAGAAGTGAGAATTCTTCCTCGGGAGGGAGTGTTGAAGATATCTCGGAAGCATTCCTCCTTCTTATAGTATATAAGTTCTAATACATGTGTTTGTTAAGGGAGCGCTCTCCCTCTTCCCTCCTAGCTGTAACTGCGAGCGCATGCGAGCGCTCACTCTCGTGGAATCGCTTGTAAAAGTAGGACCTGTAACGCGCTGTATAAAATAGAAAAGTAGATAGAAAAGGAACTGTAAGAAACATAGTGATAGATTAGAAGTACCTATAGAATAAAGAATAGTTCATTTCAACAATTAAGTGTGTGTGTGTGTTCATTAACCTCCATAATCAACTTGCGAAATTGTAATATAGCCTCTTGGTACAAATCGTGTGACGCTTGCCAACAATCAAAAGTTACAAGACACAACAAGTTTTTGCCCAAGCATTTTATCACTCCAGGTGCGAGATTTGATCATGTACACTTGGATTTCGTGGACCTTTCACCCACAGTCAAGATCACACTCACGTCCTCACCATCATCGATCGTTACTCGAGATGGCCTGAAGCAATTCCAATTACAGACACTACAGCACCTACAGTAGCTCACACATTCTACAGCAACTGGATTTGCCGCTACGGTGCACCAACGACAATCACTACTGATCAAGGTGCCCAATTCGAATCTAGAGTTCACAGAACTCTTGTCCATCTTAGGCATTAATAGAGTCAGAACAGCGGCCTATCATCCTGCATCCAACGGCATGATGGAACGCCTTCATAAGGATATTAAAACAGCTCTCGTGTGTCACGGTAACAACCAGGATTGGGCTCGCCTACTTCCCACAGTCATACTTGGGCTTCGCTCTCGCATCCGCCTAGACACAGATGCTAGCCCAGCTGACTTAATTTTCGGTAAACCTATGAGAATCCCAGGCAACTTCTCACCTCTTACCAACGAAGAGCCTAATGTTCGAACCTTTTACAACGAATTTGGAGATTCTATGCGACAACTGAGACCTGTTCCAGTCAATCATAAAACAGCAGTCCAGCCTTTCCTTCATCAAGGTTTAGACACATGCGCTCACGTCTGGCTACAAGAAAAGCCAATCAGGTCTGCTTTGACATGGCTATACACTGGCCCACACAAGGTGATCTCTCGCCACAAGGATAATCACACCTTCAATGTAGACGTCAACGGCAGCACCAAGACAGTAAGCATGGAACTTTGAAACCTTCATTCATCCTTCAAGAGGATCCGGACGGCGCTAAGGACAATGCTCCTGAACCGATCGCCCCTCCCTCTCCAATTACCGTGCATAATACGCCAAAATCCACTGGCATTCTCAAGCCTTCGCAGGCCCGAATACCAGTTAAGTCACCCGCACACGTCATCCCTCCCGCCAACGGACATATAACTCAACCCATTTCTTCTACACAGACTTCTTTACCCAAACCCAAGCGCGTAAAGTTTGTTCCTAATAGCCTGCAACGGAACAGGAAAAACTGAGTTGACTCATTTTCGCCGATAAAATTGCTCATTTTGCGAGGGGGTGTAGTAGCCAAACTCATGTTATCTCAGTTTATCGCGCTACTTGACCTGATGTAAATTTATTCTGTAAATACATTTCGTTCAGTAATTTATATTACTGAATTAAGCTTAAGTCAATCACAACCTTGTATTATTTTTGCTGCGTTGCGTAACCAAAGCCTATACTAGTCTTATGGAGTCAAATCCGAACAAATAATTGTTATTGTTCCTATTACAAGAATACACTTGTACAATAATTATGCTGTAATTTTAGATCTTAAGCTGCGTTCGTTTTTCAACAAAAAAATTTAATATTGTTATCAAATTACAACTTCACATTTAACAAATCTATAACTCTCTGTGCACTGACTGTACTCTCATTTTTACTTACTCATGTAATCTCTCTCACCAACTATTTTTTTACCCGTTATAATTATAAAAAAACGATACTCATTTTTTCTCCTTTCGGGGGGAGTACTGTAGGCTCCCACCGACAGGTGGCGATACTAGATAGTGTCAGGGAGAGAGAGAGCAGTTTACGCTGCGAGCGAGTGCCTCGGACGCCAGGGTGACCAGGTGACGATCTTGTATCCTTTTCAATCACATATTAATGACGTCACGTTCTTTGAGAGTAAGTAAGGCAAACGATTGCCACCTGGCCACACTGTCCGACGCCGCCGCTCAGTTCCGCTATGACCGTCGTACACGTCAGACCACACGAGAGAGAGAGAGAGAGAGAGAGAGAGAGAGAGAGAGAGAGATAGAGAGAGAGAGAGAGAGAGAGAGAGAGAGAGAGAGAGAGAGAGAGAGAGAGAGAGAGAGAGAGAGAGAGAGAGAGAGAGAGAGAGAGAGTCAATACAATAAAGACTTAGTAGGATAGAGGTCGCTGTCTCATTATTACGACCTCGCACGCCTATCCCTACATTCATATACACAATTTTTAAACTTTTTTTCCTTTCTTCTAGTCTTTTATCCATCACTGTCTCCATTCTAGTATTAATAAATTACTTGTAAAACACAAAACAATTAGTCGCGAATAAAAAACGTCAGCTGTAACCGATTACGGAATAAAGATTTTTGTTGTCTGCTGTTGTGATTATGTTCCGAAGGGGCAAACGCCAAACAGTCTACTGATCGATTAGATATCTCAACATCTGCAGTCGATGAAAGAATCGATAGTATATAGTTCTATCAAAAGTGTAGAGAGATGACACCACTGTCAACTGTGAAAAAAAGGTAGGTTATGCGGATTATGCCTTATGCTTTCATTTAAGCGTATGATATATGATTTGCTGACATATTCTGTACGTTTGATTTTTTTTTAATTTTGAAATAAAAAAATCATTTTCGTTATTAAATTATGAGAAATTTGACGCTAATGCAGTAAGTTATAACTTACATTAAATTATATTATAAAATATTATTATTATATTATAAAATACATTTTAATAGATTGCAAAATAGATTAAAATTAATAGATTAATATTGGAAAGATATTTTCAATCGTGTAACAAACTTTTTTTACGTTCCAAAGAAGACATTTTCTTAAATAAACAAACAAAAAATTATTTCACATCAAAATTATAGAACATAATAATATATTATATTAATTTTGAAATAAAAAAATAATTTTCGTTATTAAATTGTGAGCAATTTGACGCTAATACAGTAATTTATAACTCAACCATATAGAAGATACCCATTTCTTAAAAAACGCATATAAAAAGACAATAGATACTATCAAGAAGCCACACATCTAAATTCATAATATTTACAATTGCCTTCTACGTGTTTACAACCTCTTTTCTCTATCACTTTACTGTCTTGTTTTGTACTGTAGGATCAGGTGAGCATGCGATTAGAGAGGTGGCACACCTAATACGCTAGAGTCTCCGTATTCTTATCGTATGGGTGTCCCATTTTAAAACCACCAGGCCAATATCTCGAAAACTAAGGGAGATGGAAAAAAACTTTTAATACAAAAGTTGTAGGGTTCAGAGGGGCCCAACTGATCGTGACCTTGGTTATGACCTTGTGGTCAATGATCAAGGTCATTTGAAGGTCAAATCGATTTTTTCAAATGGGAACTCCCACTTTTGACCTCGTAAATGGAAAGAGCGGAAAATTTTACGTTCCGATATGTCCTTGAGTCAAGGTCATTGTCGTGGTCACGGTCATGTTTAAAATCAAAATCAATCAACGCAGCAAAACATTCCCATAATTAGGGATACGAGACAAATACAAAAGTTTGTTAAATACAAAAGTTGTAGGGTTCAGAGGGGCCCAACTGATCGTGACCTTGGTTATGACCTTGAGGTCAATGATCAAGGTCATTTGAAGGTCAAATCGATTTTTTCAAATGGGAACCCCTATCTTTGACCTCGTAAATGGAAAGAGCGGAAAATTTTACTATTTTTACTATTATTAATATTTACCAGGATTAACCACTTATATCAAATAATAACAAAAGTTAATAAGTGTTGACCACTTGTATCCAATAGTGACCGATAGTATGCAGCATTGATCGGTAATAGTCAATAATTATTACTGTTTACATTAAATTGTTTTCAAATTGAGCAGACTTATATTGGCACAGAAAATTAAACTTTTTCGTTTTAAAATATTGTATAGTATAATAACATATTATTTCTTTTGTGGTGTGTTTTGATAAATAATTGCATTTACAACTAAAAAAGAATGCCTGACTATACTGCTAATGAAATAGTTGACATTCTTCTTATTTTAGGAGAATGTCGACGAAACTATCGAGAGGCAAGCAGATTGTATCGTGCTCGGTTCCCTCAACAACAACATCCTGATCATACGGTAATACGTGACATTGAACTGCGCGGTCGACAAGGAAACTTCGTTCGAAGAAGGAGGACACTGAATGAACACGATTATGAAAATAATCCTCGCTTTCTTGCTGTTCTAGCCATGAAAATTTCTTTAACAATGTTTTTTTTAGCGACGAGGCTACATTTCAGAGTACTGGTATGTTGAATCGCCATAATTGCCACTACTGGTCTCCTGTTAATCCTCATTGGATGCGAGAAGTTGATCATCAGCATCGCTGGAATGTAACGGTATGGTGTGGTATTATTAACGGATGTCTGATTGGACCTTATTTTTCTGAAGGTCACGTAACTCAACATACTTATTTACAGTTGCTGAGAGACGAGCTGCCACTCTTTCTAGAAAACGTTGATCTCCATACAAGGCCAGAATGTGGCTACAACAAGATGGTGCTCCTCCACATTATGCCAGAATTGTCAGAGATTTTCTAAATGAAAGGTTTAACGGTCGATGGATTGGTAGAGGAGGTCCCGTAGCATGGCCACCAAGATCTCCAGATCTGACATCTCCAGATTTTTATTTCTGGGGCTTCCTAAAAAATACAGTCTACCGCAACAGGCCAACTACAAGAGATGACATGATTCAAAGGATTACACAAATCTGCTTAAGTATTCCACATCGAGTATTATTAAATACTGTTAGAAACTTTAAAAGGAGAATAGAATGTTGTCAACAAGTAAATGGTGTAACTTTTGAGCATCTTCTTCAGTAAATGGTGACCGAAACACCTGGATCCTATGACTAAATACACATGAACGTGGAATTTTCCACTGAATTTTTAGCTGGCCTGATCATCCCCGACCTTGCCTTAACTGACCGGGTCATCTCCGACCTTGCCTTAGCTGGCCGGGTCATCTCCGACCTTGCCTTAACTGGCCGGGTCATCTCCGACCTTGCCTTAACTGGCCGGGTCATCTCCGACCTTGCCTTAACTGGCCGGGTAATCTCCGACCTTGCCTTAACTGGCCGGGTAATCTCCGACCTTGCCTTAGGTGACCGGGTCATCTCCGACTTTGCTCTTAACTGCACGGAAACTGACCATAACTTTGACCATGACCTTGACCCAAGGTCATATCAGAATTTTTCGGTTTTTCTATTTACGATGTCAAAAGTGAGGGTTGCCGTTAAACAAAATTGATTTAACCTTCAAACGACATCTTCCTTGACCTCAAGTTCATGGTCAAGGTCACGATCAGTTGGGCCCCTCCAAACACTACAACTTCTGTATTTAACACTCGTATGCGTAATTATGGGAATGTTCGGATGCGTTGATTGATTTTGATTTTAAACATGACCATGACCATGACCATGGCCTTGACTCAAGGACATATCTAAACGTAAAATTTTCCGCTCTTTCCATTTACGAGGTCAAAAGTGGGGGTTCCCATTTCAAAAAATCGATTTGACCTTCAAATGACCTTGATCATTGACCTCAAGGTCATAACCAAGGTTACGATCAGTTGGGCCCCTCTGAACCCTACAACTTTTGTATTTAACAATTTGTCTCGTATACCTAATTATGGGAATGTTTTGATGCGTTTATTGATTTTGATTTTAAAAATGACCATGACCATGACCATGACCTTGACTCAAGGACATATCTGAACGTAAAATTTTCCGCTCTTTCTATTTACGAAGTCAAAAGTGGGGGTTCCCATTTGAAAAAATCGATTTGACCTTCAAATGAACTTGATCATTGACTTCAAGGTCATAACCAAGGTCACGATCAGTTGGGCCCCTCTGAACCCTACAACTTTTGTATTAAAAGTTTTTTTCCATCTCCCTTAGTTTTCGAGATATTTGCCTGGTGGTTTTAAAATGGGACACCCGGTATATGTATGTATATTATGGCCACTAAACTTATCCTATGATGAAAATGTTAAGGAATAGGGATGCGGATACTGGATAAACGTCCGGTAAAAAATAGATATATAATCGTAAATGCATGTGTACAAAAATCAAGATCAATTTTATTTACTAAAAAAAAATACAAAATAGCAACAGAATGACAAAGGAATTGCAATATAACAACTGAATAATAATAATAATAATAAAAAAAAATTTGGTTTACGCTACACAATAGCGAAGAAATAATGATACGTTATCAATATATATGTATAAAAATATCATAGGCTGAATACTCAAATTCTATTTTCGATCGCGTAACAATACGGAAATGTAAAATACTCTTCCTCGGGATCCCATATACACACACGTACACAAAATGATTGACCGAGGACGAGCTAAATAATGGCGAGACTATAATCCGAAATAACAAAACAAAAAAAAAATTTATTACCGAGATAAATATCACGAAAGAATAATCGCGAAATACAAACGACGAAGTATTAATAAAATACCCGCGAACGAAAGAAAACAACAAAACAAAAAAAATATATAATAATAACGAATAATAATAATAATAGAATAATAACGCAGCAATGGCAACGCGATCCGAATTTGCACTAACAAAAAAAGAAAATTTTAATTTGAATCCTGAAAAACATGTAGATTCTGGTTCTCGCGTGGCTAGCGAAGCTCAAACGCAGGGCAACCTGTCACCCTAGTGCGTGACTGATCTTGCGATCATGTCCGCCGGGTACAGGGGGGAGGCTATGCCTTCCCCGGTTTTCCGCCTCTACGCCAGACACTCCTAAGAAAAGCAAAGCTACGCCAAGTCGGGCGAACCAACTTGACTCAGCCTACTTTCTCCCGAGGGAGTAATCATAGGCCTGGCGCTGTTAAATGTTCACCTTATCGCTGCTTGGACCGCCGGATGCGCGACTCTCTGTGGCTGCTGCGCTACACGTGTTCCCGTTCGGCCTTCGGCTCTGCAAAATCACGAAGGACTAGGCTGCTGGGCTCCTGCGCGGTGACTGACGAAGTAGCGCTCTGCCGAGAGCGCACCTCTATTTAAGGAGCATCTGCCTACCTGTGTCTAGGGGAAGGCGCATTTATTCAATTTCCATAAGTACTGTGCAATGAGTGCGCACCCTGGGTGGCGCTAATTCATCCTAGATGATCGGCTTTCTTCCCCCCTTGCCCCTCTGTTATGCCACTGCACTTCATCATTTCTCTTTTCTTGATGGTTGCCACGTATGTTTTGTCTAATGGGACATAAAAGGGGACAGTACGACGATCACACATCATGCTCATTAAATTGTTAGTCAGGATTCGCCTTATTCATTGAGAAATCTGCGACACAAAATTTGTGCTGTAACTTTCTAATTAATACGTTATTCATAGAAATAAATGTATAGGCGGGTGCGCCATAATTAGTTTAGGCGAAAAAGTGCTTTCATTCACCTCCATGCGTGTTATATCGCACTTATGGCGAGTGCTGCTCCATGTGCTATGTCGGAGTGCTATGGCGGAGCCCATAGCTCCATCCTTCTCTAATTGCGTCAGCCACATGTGGTCGACACTCAGTGATCTAGTACTATTGACTTTTATGCCACCTATACTCATCTGGCGCGTAATTCAAAAATCAGAAATTTATAAGGTGCGTTATAATGAATCGATTTATATCATATGGAAGTACGGTTCGTTTGTTATTTTATCATGTATAAAGAGTTAATTTTTCATGCTTCATGCCTTTTTTAATGAACAAATATGGTTAAAGATTCAAATTTCCCGCCGTGACAAAGAGCTCTTATTAAACTCACCTATGTCTAGGGATACTTTCAACCGGGTCTTAGATTTATCTGGTAGATGTCGTGTCGAGTACTGTTTGAGCTCTTCATGTCATGAAGAGTAATTCGCATCGGTAATCAGAATTTCTCCTTTATTAATCAGGTACATAATTAATTTTATTTCAAAATGGAGGTTCATATAATGTACGGCATAGTGACCGTTACATTTGCCCCCCTCCCTCTAGAAGGAATTCTGATTATCTTCACAGTGGAAATGAGAAAGGGGGAAAAAAAGAAAAAAAAATAATGTCCTGGAATATATATATATCTATATATATATAGTTTCATATCCACAATAAATATGCCAAAAGTATACAAAAAAAAAAACGAAAATTAAGAATAACAACAGTGTGTCAAATAACAAAAATCATCAATTGGTCCTTTAAAAAAAAATATATGGTATGTCTACTTTCGTCAAGAGAAAAAAAAAGGAGAAAACAAAATTTCTATCTCTAAATTTCTTCATCGAACCGGACGTCCTCCTGTAAAGTGAGGACGTCCTCGTCGACCTCTTCCCTTGGAGTGGTTGCTCCCACCTGCGGGCGGATACGTGCCCCGGGGTTACGAGCGACGAACTCCTCGATCCTAGCTTGCCGTTCCCCTGGGTCGTTCGGGGTAGATGATGGTCGGAGGACTGGTGTCGGGAAGTGTGTAGCCACCCATCTCTCCGCCCTATCGTACCGCCGGTTGACCTCATCGGCAGTCCTGATGCGGGCTATGAGGCCTGACTATGACGGCCTCCCCTGAAATAGGGTCGCCATCTCCTCCTCCCTCCTACGGCGGCTCGCCAGCTGTGCTGCTTCCAGATCCTGGATGAGGAGTTTGACCTTGCATATTTGCCGACCCCGCCGCCGCCTCAATCTTCGCCGCTGCTGTCGGGTGCCCATTCTCCCTTGTGAAGTAAGTCCTGAAATGAGATACGTGGAACACACCCCTCAGATTAGAGGTATTGGGGATGTTAAGGGCGAATGTACTGGGCCTCTCTTTGCGGCGATGACATAAGGTCCTTCATACAGTGCCAAAAACTTTGCTATTAGATTGTCGGGTGCGCTTGATAAGTTGCATGCCTTCACGAGTACCAGGTCGCCGATGTCATACCGCGTTCCGTGCTTACTTGCATTTTTTTGATTCGCGCATGATTTCCTCTTCTCCCTTATTCGTTCCCTCGCCAGTCGAAGTTTGGTCCCTAACGGTAACTCTTCCCTTATTATTGGTGCTAACCATCTTTCCCAAAAACGCTCAGGTTTAATCCCTAAATGTAATTCTACGGGAGTAAATTCTGTTGTCTCATGGTGTATTTCGTTCAAACAATCTTCTACAAAGGGGACCCAATGGGCCCAGCCCCCATGTTTATGACTGGTAACTGTCCTAAAGAACCGACCTATTTCCTTATTCACTCTTTCCACTATATTACTTTGGGGGTGGCGTATTGAAGAAAACGTATGTTTTATACCTTCTCGTTCTAATTGCCTTCCCCATGCCCTAGCTGTAAATTGGGATCCATGGTCTGATTGAATACGTTGTGGCTTACCATATTTTGGGACGTAATCGTGAAAAATTTTCCGTATTGTTGTCCGTGTGTCAGCTTTCCTCATGGGATATAGTTTAACGAATTTCGTAAAAGCGTCAATTGTTACCAATATAAATCTGGTACCTGCTTTCGATGTAGGTAATGTAATGGACCCAAAAAATCAATTGATAGGAGGTCCCCTGACCCGGAAGGTATAATTGGTGCCATTGTAATTTCGTTTGCATGAGTGTATATTTTATTGCGCTGGCATGAGTCACACGTTTTAATTATTTTAGCTACGTGACGGCGCCCCTTTACTACCCAAAACGCTTCCTCGAATATCTTCCGACCTTTATACGCCCCAATGTGGCCATAAAGTTCATGGACTTCCTGAATCACCTGTGTTGCAATTCCGTCTGTCAAGACGATCCGTTTGTGCCCCTCTCTCCCTTTAGTAAGAATGTCTCCCTTCAAATGAAAATCGCGATAGTTACTTCCGGTTTCTATCCGAGTAATGACATCGTTTAATTTCTTATCCTCCCGCTGTTCGAGGCCTATGTTCTTTAATCTCCCTCGTAATTCCACGTTTGGTTTTCACGTCAATATTAAGGCTATTGAAATTTCGTGTGTTTGCTCGTCTCGGTTGTTTAAAGGTATTCTACTTAAAGCGTCCGCGATTTGGTTTCGCGTACCTGGAATGTGAGATATCTCTAAACAATAATCTTGTATGGCAAGTCTCCAGCGAATCAAACGGCTGTTTAAAAAACGACATGTTAATAAATATGTTAACGCTTGGTGGTCAGTCTCGATTCTAACTGGTCCCCCCAGTATATATGATCGAAATTTCCCTAAGGCCCACACTATAGCTAATAACTCTAACTCCGTGGTAAAATAGTTCACTTCTGCTCCCCTTAACGACCGACTGGCCTTACTAACTATTCTTTTTTGTCCCTTATCGTCTTTCTGATATAGAAATGCCCCCAAAGAAGTCTTGCTTGCGTCGGTCATTATATAGAAGGGTCGGTCTCGCGAGGGGTGGTACAAAATTGCTTCTATACAGAAGAGTTCTTTAACCCTTTTAAACACCTGTTGTATATCCTCCCCCCAATGCCATTTTACCTCCTTCTTGGTTAAATTAAATAAAGGAACCGTTTCATGCGCGAGTTCGTTGGTGAACTTGGAGCAAAAGTTAATAAGTCCCAAAAACCCTCTTAATTGTTTTATGTTTCGCGGGGCGGGGAAACGATGAATCGCTGCTACTTTATCCGGGTCTATCCGGATGCCCTCTGCTGTCAATATATGTCCCAAAAATTGCACTTCTCGTCGACAAAATTTTACCTTCTTGAAATTTACCGTGATACGTTCCAAATATATTCTCTCGAATAAAACTTCGAGGTGTTCTAAATGATCGTCAAAGTTCTCCGAAATGCATAACCAATCATCTACGAAATCAATAATGAAATCCGATAAACCCTTAATACGAATTTGGACGCCCTCTTTAAAGCCGCACTGGTGACCTTTGTACCAAAGGGCATGACCTTGTGTTGGTAGGTCATTCCACATAGGTGAAGGAAAGCAGTGTATTTCCGTGACTCTTGGCTTAACGGTATTTGCCAAAAACTAGCTGTTAAGTCTAAACTTGTCATGACCTTTACACTAGCACATTTCCGTAGGACCTCGTCCATACCTTCCGGTCCATCGTGGTCATTTTTTAATCTAAGGTTTAACTCACGCGCGTCTAAGCATAATCGGACTGCTTCTGACTTTTTTATTACCGGGACAATCGGGTTTATGTATTGGCTCCGCGATCTTTCAATGATATCGTATTTCAGCATTCTCTCGATTTCCGAGTCAACCTTTTCAAGGTGCTTCAAAGGTATGGGGTATGACTTATAAAAATATGGTTTCTCATCTTGAAACTCAAGTTTATATTCGAATGATTGAAACCGCCCAGGCACTTTTTTGAAGATATCTTTATATTTATGGATTAGTTTACGTAAACGTTGCTTTTGGGTCTCCGTAATGTCGTCTACCATTTCAAGTTTTCCTCAATTTCCTTGTCTGTAATCGTTTCAGTCGTTTGTTTTGTTTCGATCTCATAATAGTCACAGTCCTCGTCTATGTCCTGTAATTGGATAGTGAGTCTATTCATTTCCTGCCTCACTGATAGCGGTAATTTGCTTCTTTTTTCTGGATCACACGGGTTTTCAAATGAAATGAGCTGGCTGTCAATATCAATTATTAATTTTAATTTTACCTGCGCGTCTATTCCTAGTATACATTCCCGTACTAATTTAGAGACAATAAGGAAATCTAATTCCCCCCTCCATGTTCCGATGGTAACTGCTGACCTAACTTGCTTTTTTAACCTGACTGATTTTTCTCCCGTGAACCCGCTCACTTGTATTCCGACTAATGGGAACGAAGCACATGTTTTAAAGTTATTTGCGTACTTATTGTATATGTTTTCGGACATACATGTGATTCTACTCCCGGTATCTATCAAAGCTACAACTGGACAATTCTCGATCATGATCATAATTTCCGGGCACTTTATAACTTTTAATTCCTCGTTTTTTTCGGTATCAGATTCTTCCTTTAATAGAAATTCCCGAGTGTTTTCGAATATTGAATTAACCTCGTAGTTCACAGTTGTATCAGGTAGTTGATCATTCCCCATTTCAATAAGGTCATTTACAACATTTGAGGCTCCTGACACAACTGTTCCGCGTTTCCCGGATCACCTGATTCGACCTCGATTTGATTCACCCCGGGGGGGTTATTTCCCTGTCGTCCACTCGCTTCCCCCCCTCGGTGCGTCTGTTGCGTATTGCGAATGTCGGTCTGATGGTAGGGCTGATTCGAGTCCCGCCAATTTCCCGTCAAATTTCGGCTTTGAGTATTTTGGTGCGTTGGTGGGGCTTGATTATAATTTATGATAGTGTTGTTCTTTTTGTTCGGTCGTGGTGTAGATGCGCGTATCTCGTTTGGTCTGAACGAACTCTCGAAAGCTAAATTTCTTTGCGTCTGGTATCGCGGGGGTGGTTGACTCGTTATGGGTATGGTTTGCAATGCCCGATATGAGTTTAAATCACCTACTTGATCGGAAGTGTTCAACAATTCGATCAAACCGTCAATCGTCCGAATATCTCGCGATGAGACCGCCGCTTGTATATGTTCATCGGAATGTCTTGAAAATTTATCAATCACGGAAGTAACGCTAGGTGCTTCGTCTAGCATGCGTACGTCATTATATAAGTTTAAAACGTACTCGCTCCGCGTCATTCCCATGTCCCCTCTGTAATAACCGAACTCTAACTCCCTTCGTACGCGTGACTGTAAAGTGCTATTCCAATATCTCCCAATAAATCGAGACTTAAACTGTTCTATGTTATCAACCACGGGTTCTACATGCTCCCACCACTCCAAAGCCGGCCCTTGTAATGCTTGATTTATAACGTGTTTAAAACTATCCCTCGTCGCGTTAATGGCCTTTAAATAACCTATAAACGATTTTATAAAACGCGCTGGTTTGTCTGTTTAACTTGCTTTGAACGTGGGCATCTCATAGCGTATATGGGGATTGATATTTCCCCTTGGTTGCCCGTTCCTACCAATATTTTCTATTTCATATTGGTTCTCGGCCATTTTTTGTTCTAACTCAACGTACTTCTCTTGCAAATTCATCAACCTATTGCTATTATTCTTATAGCTACTCGATAAATGTCCGGTAATTTCTCGGCTAATTTTAACCTGCCGGGTGATTTCAGTCATGTCGTCTACCAAGGTTGTCATGGTTTCCCGATTTTCGCGGATTTCGACGTCATGTTTTCTCACGGCCACCTGCATCGAACCGAATTGCGTGCTTAGAGTATCCAATGATTTCAGCTTTTGATCATGTATATCAATTCTCAAGGTGTTTGAGTGCAATTCGCGGCGTAATTCGTTCAATTTTTCCCTGAAACGGATTTTAAAACTGTCCCCTTCCTCCTCTAAATTTTCGACACTATTGCCCCGTTGTAATTCCCCGTCGCTCATCGTGAGGTCCGTATAAGGGTCTACTAGACTAACTCCAATGCGCTTATCCTTTTCCCCAAAATCTAACGATCGTCTGACGCTTGAGATTAACTCGTTCACTTCGAGGCGCTCTAGGCTGTCAAAATGTTTGCTTCGTGTGACTCGATCAGTCGGTAAGACTACGGGGACCCTTTTTTGTTTCCTTGCTTTTGTTAGCCCTGTAGCACTAAGCGACGCGCCAACCGGGGCTGGGTTTTGTCCCCCCGCTTCGTCGTCATTCCTATGGCTTCCTGGCTTCGTGTTAGGCATTTCAATTAATGCGCGTATGCTACCTCAATCACCGCCGCGTCGAGTTAATTAACCTATGTAGGGTATGATTAGATATATAAAACACGCCACTTACGGAGCTCTACTCTATGGTAAAGCGAGCTATGCGTCCCCTGATCCCCTCAAGGTCACGTGAAACTTCTCGCGCTCGTGATTCAACGTTGGCGTAACTAAGCCTGGTATAGCGAGTTAACTGGCACAGATGCTCTCGCGCTACGAATTGACGCTCGTACAAGACCCGTAAGTATTGGGCACTCCTGTGGCACTGATGCTCCAATAAAATTGTCTCCCTTTTTAACTGAGATAACCTTCCTTCCAACGCGATGATATCGTTAACCAGCCTTGACTCCTCACGAACGCGTGATGCTTCCGGCACCATGATATCTGGCGTTAGAAATTAGAAATTTAGCAAACATTTTCCTCAATCCAAAAATTTAGGTCCAACAAAACAACAACAAAAAATATACTTGGATAATGGCCCCGGAACAAATTAACAGAGCAAGAAAGAAAGAGAAAAAAAAACTAATTATACGGGCATGGGTATATACCTATATCATTATCCGAAAGTAAGGTTACCTTTACTGAATTTTTAGTTTGGCGAGAAGGTTGATTAACCCGTCCACGTCACCCTCTGCCTCCTTTAGTTGGCGTTCGATGCCCCTACACCTTTTGATAGTCAGGTCCGTGATTTTCCCTAAATGTATCCTAATTCGTTTCTGCTTCGCCTCAATTTTCTTTATATGCGCGAGATTCGATTCGCAGAACCGTTTCAAATGGTCGGAATATTTGACCTGATGCTCATACAATAGTTCGAACCTACTGATCCTCTCCTGGTAATTAACCTCAAGGAAAATGTGCTGACTCATACCCTATACAATGAGAGGAGAAAGAAAAAAAAATTTGCATTCTTACCCAATTATACATCCTACAAGGGGTGTGACCATTCGCATGTATGTGTGTGCATATGGGTATATGTTCCTCAACTGAAAGTCTTAAGTAAGTTTACTCATTTACCATTATTCAACTGATATCTCAAAAAAAAAAAAAATTTCCATCATATTTTTTTTGTATTATAAATTATCATTAATAATAGCTTGATGTTTATACATGATCAACTAACTATACTTATCACCAGACGTGATCCCTTCACCCTATCCCCACAAGGGATGCCAATGTAAGGGTTCGTTAGGATAGGAGAGGAATAACGAGTATGTGGAACCACCTGTGTGCAACGGTGGTGAGTATGTGTATAAATCCACCTTGGCGCCGGCCTCGTAGACGATAGCAAGGTTATGTGCTCGGCTCCTGCTGTCCTTCTTGACCTTAATTAATATACGATGGGATATACGTGAATTTATTAGTTAGAATAATATGAGATAGCAAGTTTAATAATTATATAAAAAAAAACAATAATCCATATATAGATAATTAATCTCCATGTATGTGAATCATGATAGTAAGAGTCGAAAATTTATTTAAATTTAATTATCATTATTTAAATCTGATATTAGCAATAACTTAATCAAGAAACTACAAGTTTATTATAAATATAATCAAGAAATTAATATAAAACAATTAATAAAACGATGGCGCGTTATATATATATATGTACGTATATTATGGTCACTAAACTTATCCTATGGTGAAAATGTTAAGGAATAGGGATGCGGATACTGGATAAACGTCCGGTAAAAAATAGATATATAATCGTAAATGCATGTGTACAAAAATCAAGATCAATTTTATTCACTAAAAAAAAATACAAAATAGCAACAGAATGACAAAGGAATTGCAATATAACAACTGAAGGATAATAATAATAATAAAAAATTTGGTTTACGCTACACAATAGCGAAGAAATAATGATACGTTATCAATATATATGTATAAAAATATCATAGGCTGAATACTCAAATTCTATTTTCGATCGCGTAACAATACGGAAATGTAAACTATACTCTTCCTCGGGATCCCATATACACACACGTACACAAAATGATTGACCGAGGACGAGCTAAATAATGGCGAGACTATAATCCGAAATAACAAAAAAAAAAATTTTATTACCGAGATAAATATCACGAAAGAATAATCGCGAAATACAAACGACGAAGTATTAATAAAATACCCGCGAACGAAAGAAAACAACAAAACAAAAAAAAATATATAATAATAACGAATAATAATAATAATAGAATAATAACGCAGCAATGGCAACGCGATCCGAATTTACGCTAACAAAAAAAGAAAATTTTAATTTGAATCCTGAAAAACATGCAGATTCTGGTTCTCGCGTGGCTAGCGAAGCTCAAACGCAGGGCAACCTGTCACCCTAGTGCGTGACTGACCTTAGACGGTCATGTCCACCTGGTACAGGGGGGAGGCAATGCCTTCCCCGGTTTTCCGCCTCTACGCCCGACACTCCTAAGAAAAGCAAAGCTACGCCAAGTCGGGCGAACCAACTTGACTCGGCCTACTTTCTCCCGAGGGAATAATCATAGGCCTGGCGCTGTTAAATGTTCACCTTATCGGTGCTTGGACCGCCGGATGCGCGACTCTGTGTGGCTTCTGCGCTACACGTGTTCCCGTTCGGCCTTCGGCTCTGCAAAATCACGAAGGACTAGGCTGCTGGGCTCCTGCGCGGTGACTGACGAAGTAGCGCTCTGCCGAGAGCGCACCTCTATTTAAGGAGCATCTGCCTACCTGTGTCTAGGGGGATGCGCATTTATTCAATTTCCATAAGTACTGTGCAATGAGTGCGCACCCTGGGTGGTGCTAATTCGTCCTAGATGATCGGCTCTCTTCCCCCCTTGCCCCTCTGTTATGCCCCTGCACTTCATCATTTCTCTTTTCTTGATGGTTATGGCCTATGTTTTGTCTAATGGGACATAAAAGGGGACAGTACGACGATCACACATCATGCTCATTAAATTGTTAGTCGGGATTCGCCTTATTCATTGAGAAATCTGCGACACAAAATTTGTGCTGTAACTTTCTAATTAATACGTTATTCATAGAAATAAATGTATAGGCGGGTGCGCCATAATTAGTTTAGGCGAAAAAGTGCTTTCATTCACCTCCATGCGTGTTATAAATAATGAAATATATTAAGTTATTAATTTCCATTGTCCATCTCACTCGCACTTATGGCGAGTGCTGCTCCATGTGCTATGGCGGAGTGCTATGGCGGAGCACATAGCTCCATCCTTCTCTAATTGCATCAGCCACATGTGGTCGACACTCAGTGATCTAGTACTATTGACTTTTATGCCACCTATACTCATCTGGCGCGTAATTCAGAAATCAGAAATTTATAAGGTGAGTTATAATGAATCGATTTATATCATATGGAAGTACGGTTCGTTTGTTATTTTATCATGTATAAAGAGTTAATTTTTCATGCTTCATGCCTTTGTTAATGAACAAATATGGTTAAAGATTCAAATTTCCCGCCGTGACAGAAGATCTCTTATTAAGCTCACCTATGTCTAGGGATACTTTCAACCGGGTCTTAGATTTATATGGTAAATGTCGTGTCGAGTACTGTTTGAGCTCTTCATGTCATGGAGGATAAATCGCGTCGGTAATCAGAATTTCTCCTTTATTAATCAGGTACATAATTAATTTTATTTCAAAATGGAGGTTCATGTAATGTACGGCATAGTGACCATTACAAGACGAGCCTCCTCTCTAATGCAATCATACACTCTGCATTGACTGCAAAGTGGATATATTGATAATAAAATATATAATTATACATTTTGTCTAATTTCGGAAAAAGAATTTTTTCACCACCTCCATTATGTTTTGGAGCTTAACTAGGCGAAATTTTAGACCAAACAGTTGAATATTCTGGCCAACAAATTCATTTAAAATTTTCGAATAAAAATATCTCACGGATAACTGTGAATTAGGTTCTGAAAATTGATTATAGTACTCTTAACTGAATTACGGAGGGCGTGAAAAAATTTATTTGTCGAAAGAATCGTTGTGATTATTTTTACAACACTTATACTGGATTATTACCGACATGTTGGTAACGTAGGTGTTTTCACTTCAGTTTCACATGGCCTTAACTGTATATAGTTAATTATATATAACGAAGGCAGAAATTTTCATTTCTCACCTGTTTTAGGGTAGAAATGGCCATTTCTTATCCATTTTAGGATAGAAATAGCCATTTCTCACCTGTTTTAGGGCAGAAATAGATATTTGTTACCACTTTCATAAAATACGCTAGAAATGCCAAATTTTCTCTCCTACTTTTACATGTTAAGAAGGCCCTATTTCATGCCTGAGTTGAGAAAAGACTCCAAGCAGTTTCAAATAATGAAATATTTTGTCTTACTATTGGTATTTTTATTTATTGGAATATAAGTATATTTCATATAAATATAGGTAGAATAAAAAAGAACGATTGCGCACGTATTAGTGCGCCCTGGCACATACCAGTGCTGTATTTGTGGGCACCCTATTTGTGTGCCTATTCCTATGCATTAATCTCAAAGAGAGGCTTTGACTCTTTTTAAATATTGATTATATTAAAGTTGTTTAAACTAACTAGAGTAACTTTCACATATTTATCTCTTAATAAAATAATAATTTAAACAATAACAACCGTGTAAAAACATGGTAATCCTCGTGAGTACAAGGACACACATCTGGATAAGTTGTAACGTATTAATTTTCTAATATTATTTAAAATCTTTTTTAAATCTGGTCTACAGGATCAAGGAAAGACTTTGGGAGTAAAGGTGTTTTAACAGTAAATAATATGTAATACTAATTTAAGTAAAAAATCAATCTAATAATTTCTTTATTAAAATCATTATATTTTACTTTGCAAATGACATTAAGTTTATTCTTAGTATATCAATAATTCGCCACGTATGGTAAATAATCTAGGATGACAAGTTAAGTCCCCCAATAGCTCTCGTGCCTCGTGAAGTCAAGTCACACCTGGTAGGATCATTTCCCACTCTAGCATACTTAATCACTAGCGCCGCCACACTACATACATATCACACGTCCTAATCGCCGATATATAACAATATTAACTTTAAATATTCAAAAAATTGCAAAATAAAATTTGTAAAACTAACAAAAATAGAAAATTGACTCCAATTAAGTAAGCAAATTCTAAACAAATTAGCTCTATCCGGTTAAAAGCGGTCTAGTAGATCATGAAATATTGGCGTATATGCACGCACGCACGCACACACATACACACCCATCCCACCAACCCACACATACACACATACGTTCATCATTTACTCGCATTTAGGTTAAAATAAATAAAACTAAATAATCTTTCAGAAAATAAAAAAAAATCAAAATAAGTCAGAATATAATATTCGAAAATTACGATCAAAGAATTAGTTTTATTTTAGTATCTAAAAGAATTAAGAAAGATAGAATCGATGAAAGCTCCAAGTACAAGGAGGCAACGGCCGCGAATCAAAACATTGCACGCATGTGTGTGTGAGGCCGATTTGAATATCGCGAGTAACTAGAGAGGGGCGCGGCAGTTCAATCATTCAGTGTCGTCGTGGAAGAATAGATATATTAGTGTGTGTGACCCCTCTCTGTCGGCGATTAGGATGTGTGATATGTATGTAGCGTGGCGGCGCTAGTGATTAAGTATGCTGGAGTGGGAAATGATCCTACCAGGTGTGACTTGACTTCACGAGGCACGAGAGCTATTGGGAGACTTAACTTGTCATCCTAGATTATTTACCATACGTGGCAAATTATTGATATACTAAGAATAAACTTAATGTCATTTGCAAAGTAAAATATAATGATTTTAATAAAGAAATTATTAGATTGATTTTTTACTTAAATTAGTATTACATATTATTTACTGTTAAAACACCTTTACTCCCAAAGTCTTTCCTTGATCCTGTAGACCAGATTTAAAAAAGATTTTAAATAATATTAGAAAATTAATACGTTACAACTTATCCAGATGTGTGTCCTTGTACTCACGAGGATTACCATGTTTTTACACGGTTGTTATTGTTTAAATTATTATTTTATTAAGAGATAAATATGTGGACGTTACTCTAGTTAGTTTAAACAACTTTAATATAATCAATATTTAAAAAGAGTCAAAGCCTCACTTTGAGATTAATGCATAGGAATAGGCACACAAATAGGGTGCCCACAAATACAGCACTGGTATGTGCCAGGGCGCACTAATACGTGCGCAATCGTTCTTTTTTATTCTACCTATATTTATATGAAATATACTTATATTCCAATAAATAAAAATACCAATAGTAAGACAAAATATTTCATTATTTGAAACTGCTTGGAGTCTTTTCTCAACTCAGGCATGAAATAGGGCCTTCTTAACATGTAAAAGTAGGAGAGAAAATTTGGCATTTCTAGCGTATTTTATGAAAGTGGTAACAAATATCTATTTCTGCCCTAAAACAGGTGAGAAATGGCTATTTCTATCCTAAAACGGATAAGAAATGGCCATTTCTACCCTAAAACAGGTGAGAAATGAAAATTTCTGCCTTCGTTATATATAATTAACTATATACAGTTAAGGCCATGTGAAACTGAAGTGAAAACACCTACGTTATCAACATGTCGGTAATAATCCAGTATAAGTGTTGTAAAAATAATCACAACGATTCTTTCGACAAATAAATTTTTTCACGCCCTCCGTAATTCAGTTAAGAGTACTATAATCAATTTTCAGAACCTAATTCACAGTTATCCGTGAGATATTTTTATTCGAAAATTTTAAATGAATTTGTTGGCCAGAATATTCAACTGTTTGGTCTAAAATTTCGCCTAGTTAAGCTCCAAAACATAATGGAGGTGGTGAAAAAATTTTTTTTCCGAAATTAGACAAAATGTATAATTATATATTTTATTATCAATATATCCACTTTGCAGTCAATGCAGAGTGTATGATTGCATTAGAGAGGAGGCTCGTCTACCATTTTACCAACCTTAGTTTCAGATCTATTAATTGCGATATAATCGCTTTCTTTAAATGACCATAGATGGCACAGTTAGTACATTTTGGTTTTGTTGCAGATAATTTTTCAAATAATAAGTTTGTTTTCTTGTAAAATGATACTTTTTAAATACTAAATTTAATTCAAACTTCAATATCATATATTATTACATTAGATTTATCGCACATTGCTGGCATTTGGAGGTTAGGTAGTTATAGTGTACAATCAACGCAGAAGTGTACTGCAGCGCCACGTATATGAGTCTCAACGTCTGCAGTCGATGAAAGAATGGATAGTAGGGGAAGGTGGGGGACGGTGAGCCTGTCGGGTCAGTTGGGCATTTTAATATTATAAAGCCGTAAAGGGTTCTTCAAAAACAAATGTTCATAAAAATGCATAAAAAACTATACTAGTTTTTATATTCGAGTGTTTCACGTGAAAGAAACTCATATGAATTAATTTCATAAGGTTGAAATTTGGAGCAGTGAAATACGATGGCTTGATTTTTGGCTTTACTGACAAAGAGCGAATATATCTCGGATTGACGAATACATAACAATATGAAACGAAATGCACTTGAAAGCTTAAGTTTTAAACTTTCAAGCACATTTCTAGTTTATCTCGATAGATATTTGTATAATATAAACTAATGATTTTAAAACCCTTTGTTTATGGGGCACGTCGCCCCAGAGGGGCAGCCACCTCACCAACCTGCAAATCGGAGCAAGATTGCTATGATTTCATCCACTTTTTAATGTTGAGTTAGATTAATTAAATAGTTTTAAGCGTTGAACGTGAAAAATTTGTTTGTGTGTTATCTCATTAGTCATCACTATCACAGGGCAAATCCCCTCAATCACGCAAATACGTCTCGATAGGTATTTACGTCATCCATCACGACAAAAGAAAATTGAGAAAAAAAAATAGTCTTTTTCGAGAAAAATACATTTTTCTAAAAACTGCATTTTTCAGTAAAAAGTGCTTAACTCGTGCATTTTTTATTTATTTTTTTTTTAAATAACATAAAGAACATGAAAGTGGGCTCAATCCTTAGTGAAATTATGTGTTACACGCTAAAAAGCTTAAGAAACTAGTGAAGCAGTAGCTGTTTGAAAATTACATTGAGAAAATTTTGTTCTAAATAAGGATTTTCTCGGAATTTTTCGACATTTCTGAACGCAAGAAATTTTGATGCAACAAAAAAATAAAAATATACGGGTCAAATAATTGTTGAAGAAGAACATGAATATTTTAACTCCAAAATGATCGGTGACATAGGCATAAGTGGTCCACCTGATTTGAGATGGATTCGGCCATTACTAAAAATGATTTTCTTTGTCGCACAATAACTGGAGTAAATTTGTTTTAATTACTTTGAAATTTGGTGAAGATGTAGAGTTTGTATATTATTTATTGTATGAGTTCTTTGGGTAAAAGAATTGGTTTATAAATTTCGAAGATATTTGAGGTTAACACTTTTTTAGCACTCTTTTCAAATCGTAATTTCTCGAGAGCGGCTTTATGTATAAACATTAAATTTATAGACAGATTTTGTGTGTGGTCCCATAGGAAAAGATGCTATAGTTATTATCACAGGGGTTGTGTAGTTAGTAATGACTACAGCATATTTTCTTATATTCTTTAACGTTCAACACTGATATCAAGGAGCGCGGGAGCGCTCCCAAGGCAAGTAACAGTCAATGCAGAAGAGGCCTAAGGAGTGAGCCCGTGCCCTATATTCTTTGATATGAGTGCTAGATAGCTACATCATCATTTAACTTTGACCTCAGCTACGTACATTTATCCTCATAGTCGATCATTAACTAAACCACTGCCAATTCATTGGAACGTGGCCTCCTCAAACTCAATTTTACTGACTCTTTCAATTAACTTTTAATCCAAAAATATAAATTATTGCACCAATTTATGACATAATTCTAATAGTATTAATTTCTGAAGATTAAAAAGTATTAATTTTTAAATTATGTATAAAATATGAATATAATAATAGATAAGATTTAATTTTTAAATTATCTATGAAAAATGGATAAAATAATTGATTATAGTATTAACTCCAAAACCTTTTAAAATTACTAAATAACCTCTACTTCAAATTAGAGGTTCCTGATGAAATTTCACAATATTGCTTATACCCCTTACGAAAAGATGCTGTAGTTATTACTACACATTGTGAAGTAATTACTACAGAACGATTACTACAACGTTTGTGTAGTAATAACTACAGCATGTCATAAATTGGTCCCTTATAAAAATATCTTATAGAAAATCTTGTAGGAAATGCTATAGGAAATCCTGCAGGCATCCCATAGAAATCCTATAGGAATCCTATAGGATACTCTATAGGCAGCCCTATATGAAATTCTATAGGAAGTTCTATAGGAAATCCTACATGAATTACGCGCTTTTCCTGCAGGAAATCCTATAGGGAATCTTATAGGAAATTCTATAGGAAAAACTGTAGATAATTACATGGAAAATCCTGGAGGAAATTCTGGAGTATTTTCGTGAAAACATCTTATAGCGGTTTAGCATCTTATTTAGCGCTGTGCCATCGCAGAGCAGAATCAGTGGCGAACAGTCCTAAGTAATGAGTTGCAGCACCCGGGAACTACCGCGCACGACGGTCGGCGCCTTACCGATTAAGCCCAGTGAGCTCACATGTCAAAATCAAGGTAATCGTTGTCACATTGACTCTCCGTAAAGAGTCGTTCGAACGGTTGAATCTCACGGCTTTATATACCCTCACGGTTCCAATATGTTTAGGAGAGTCCCGACTGCTGCGCTGCACTGCGGCATGCAGTAGAAGCTTGCTTGTCCAGAGCCTCGCTCACGTGTGTTCGCTGCTATACCGCTATAGGACGCAGCAGTCGGGACTCTCCTAAATACATTGGAATAGCGAGGGTATGTAAAGCCGTGAGATTCAATCGTTCAAACGACTCTTTACGGAGAGTTAATCTAACAAGGATTACCTTGATTTTGATATCTGAGCTCACTTGATTTAATCAGTAAGGCGCCGACAGTCGTGCACGGCAGTCCCCGGGTGCAACTTCTTACCTAGGACTGCTTGCCACTGATTTTGATGTGCGATGGCACAGCGCTAAATAAGATGCTAAACCGCTATAAGATGTTTTCACGAAAATACTCCAGAATTCCCTCCAGGATTTTCCATGTAATTATCTACAGTTTTTCCTACAGAATTTCCTATAAGATTCCCTATAGGATTTCCTCCAGGAAAAGTGCGAAATTCATGTAGGATTTCCTATAGAACTTCCTATAGAATTTCATATAGGGCTGCCTATAGAGTATCCTATAGGATTCCTATTGGATTTCTACGGGATGCCTACAGGATTTTCTATAGCATTTCCTACAGGATTTCCTATAGCATTTCCTACAGGATTTCCTATAGCATTTCCTACAGGATTTCCTATAGCATTTCCTACAGGATTTTTTATGGGATTTTTTTATAAGGGGTGCAATAATTTTAAATTTTTACATTAAAAATTAAATAAAAGAGTCAGTAAATTGAGTTTGAGGAGTCCACGTTCCAATGAATTAGCAGTGGTTTTAATTAATGATCGACTATGAGGATAAATGTACATAGCTGAGGTCGAAGTGAACTGATGATGTAGCTATCTACATCAGTTTTGATCGTTAAAGAATATACGTAGCAAGAGTCTTGGCTCCTAATAAAACACCAGATGTGTGATTAATCTTCAGAGTTAAACATTGTATCTATTAAAATTCAAAGTCTCGTAACATAAAGACAGAAGCGAAAGTTTCTTGATGCCCCTTTTAAATTTGATCACACAAAGTCCTTAAATGCCTATTCTTATCAAAATGATATTACATGATCGTTAAAATGATATTACATGATTGTTAAAAAAAGTTCGATATTTGGAACGCATGCTATCTTATTACTTCAATCACGCTTGTTTCATCTTAACGCGTCACGTCTCCCACTATGAGTATCTTGCGCATACAAATAAATGTACATCACTTCTCTTTACCTGTAATTCGACATAAAGTTTTATCGTAATCTGCTTGTGGGGTGTCATATAAGGGTGACTCGATCTTTATGGATTGCTTTGACGCCCTTACTATCGCACGAATACACATGTGCCTCCAGACACGAAAGAGGAGAATGTGCCTACTCGTGTGGGTGAGCGAGTGTGCAGCCTGCTATGGCCCGGTTCATAGAGACCGTGCACTTCGCAGTACCGGCGCACGCCGTAATGTCGGCCTACGAAGATTAATAACAGCAGGCTACAGCTCTCGCACTCTAGCTCAGCTCTGACTGGCCATCATTGTGCGACGTTTCAACGCGCATTCGGACGGCGGCGACAAATACCTGGACTATTTTCACCCCCGCGCCGAGTATACGTACGTGTCGTGTGTATGTATTACAGAGCAGAGAAGGCAATAAAACACATTCCCAATTCTAACACGCTCGAGATGTTCTAACGGCCACATAGATGATGCTCTGAAATGTTGTCGCTCTGTAGTGCACCTATATATGTATACGTTGGGCCTACAACGACACACACAAATTCACAGATTAAGCATGGGAACGCAGTTTCGAAATCGAATCAGAATGACTTATTGCATCCAGATAAGGAACAAATTGTTACCGAGATTCGCAATGTTGCACCTCTCCCATTTTAGTATGAGAGTACGTCTCTAACCAGGAGAGTGTCAGGGATCTGGATCACGAATTCAGCTCAAACTTTAGGGATATGTTTTTAGACGTAGAAACATGGAGAAAGCTGCAATATTAGACCATAACGCTCCAAAAAACGCAAGCTATAAACATTATTTGCTTGAAAAGTACGCGCGAAGCGCGTTTGAATATCGCTAGTACTTAAAAGGAAACAAAAGTTTCAATTTTATTAAAATAAATCGTACGTGAAGAGATTAGAGACAGGGATTTTTGGTAAAGTAAAAATTATAGATTATAACTATGGTTCCTTATATATCTCAATTGTAACTGTGTTTTTTATTTCTTTAACTACACTGTTACCGCTACGTAATTTTTAAGAGGACAGATGTGCAATATAATAGTCGAGATAGTATGTCGACTTCGTATGAGTCAATAAACACAAAATTATAATTAGAAGGCTAACGTTTCGATGGTGATCCTCTTCAGGGCCAAACTATTTATTAAAAAAAATATAAAATAATTATAAGTATGCACTATAGCGATAATACAGACATTATAAGACTTACATGGGTATCTTCGTCCTTTTTTTCTTCTTCTTTATAGCGTTGACATAATCAAATTAAAAAATTGAAATTATTACGGAAGCGCAGGCAACTAGAGCTATTAAAAAGAGATAGTAATGTAAGTAAATATAATAAGTTAGGACTGGCAGTCTTGAAAACCACAACAACACTACATTAAATTTTAAAAGCGAAAGACGTTGTGTGGAACATTAAATAGATAATCTAGCCAGATATAATGTTTTGATTTAGTTATGGTTAAGTCAATCCCTAACTTATCGACAAAATAAGCAATTTATTTGAAAAAAGAAAAGACATTTAAGTCAAATGATAAAATAGACGAGGTCGTCGTCTCCTTAAGTCAGATGATAAAATAGACAAGGTTGGCGCCCCCTCGAGTCAGGCGGTAAAACAGAAAAGGTCGGTGTCTCCTTATTAAGTATAATAATTGGCAAAAATTTTGAGTCGATAAATCAAAAATATTCTCTAAGAAAACACTATTTGAAAATATTTAAAAAAATTTTTAACCTCCAATATATTTGATTGCAACAATCGAATTTTTGTTGGCAACGAACTCGATATAAAGATATATAAAAAAAACTACATCTGTACCAAGTTTGAAGACGATTGATGGATTTTTAGATTGGTTGATTCTTATTTTTGTTACTGTGCGAAAACGAAAATGCTAGTTTCTGTCTCAGAAACAAATGAAGATAGAAATTTTAAGCAAATAATGTCCATAATAAGTGTAATAATTGGTTAAAATTTTGAGTCGATTGATCAAAAATTCTCTGAGAACGCTATTTGAAATATTTTAAAACTTCCAATATCTTTGGTTGTGACAGTCAGATTTTGTTGGACAACGAACTCGATCTGAAGATATAAAAAAGCTATATCTGTACCAAATTTCAAGAAGATTGGTTGATTTTTACTCTTGTTATCGTGCGACAACAAAACCTCTATTTTTTTAAAACATTTCTTTTTCTAAAAAACAAATGAAGATAATCTCTAGAAATTTTAACCAAATATTGTCTCCAATGAGTATAATAAGTGGTTAAAATTTTAAGTCGATAAAAGTAGATAGGCTATGGGGATTCCCGATCAATGGGGATTCTGGATCAATGAGGATTCTGGATCAATGGGGATTCTCGATCAGTGGGGATTCTGTATCAAGGGGGGTTCTGAATCACTGATCCAAAAGGCCCCTGATGCAGAACGACCGTGATCTGGAATACCCTTGATCTGGAATACCGTTGATCTAGAATCATGCTTGATAGAGGACTCTCCATAGCTTGCCTACTAGTAAGCATTTAGAACTTTTTGTAATCCTGTTGCTCAGGCAAAGAGTGGGTGTTTGTGGAAAATTTTTCGCTACATTTTTTCCATGACGACTTTTTTTTGTCGTTGCTCTGTTGTTGTAGTTGTTGGTAAGGAGCAACGGTTGAGCTGTTTTGACCCATTTTTATAAATGAAGCTTTGAGTAATTTATAGCGAGAGTACAATATGCTGCAGCCACCTAGTGGCGAGCTATGAAACTAAATAAAGCCAGCGGCAACGGCTTGATGTGGTGGATAAATGCGGTGCGCGAGCGGTTCGCAACGGGTGGCCACCGCTTGATACGTTATCTATTTATAAATAATTAGAACCTTTTATAACCCTTTTGCTCGGGCAAAGAACAGGTGTTTGTAGAAAATTTTTCCGAACATTTTTTCCACTGCGACTTTTTTGTATCGTTTTGTATAAGTCGTTGTTGCTCAGGAGCAACGGTCGAGCTGCTTTGACCCATTATTATGGAATGGAAGCCTCTAACGACCACATCACGCTTATATAGCCCCGACAGACTGCTTGCGAGATCATCGTAGCCACCTAGTGGTCAGCTATAAAACTATTAAAAAAATTTGAAGGGGGATAGGAGCCCCACCTCGCTCCTATCCTGTGAGGTTCTACCTGTCTATCAACCCCTCCATTACCCCTCAAATTTTATTCTTCAATGTCTTCCCATTCCATAATGTCTTCCGACTCCATGTTGGGATCGTTGCAGTAAAACTTTTTCATGCGCTTTACGTTGCACACGGCACAAGTAGTTTTGCACGCTCCATTATGGTTAGTACATATAGCCACTGATCTTGGATAGTCGAAAGATGGATAGTTCATTCCGTTGATATCAGTAACATTAAAATTAAAACGTTCTAACCACAACTTTTTTATTTCACCAATCACGAAAATTCTTTTAGCATCTTTGAATGCATCTTGAAGAATTTTTCCGATTTCAGCATAGTCTTAATCACCGTCATTCCACGATAGTCCATGATAACAAAGTTCTAACCACAAATTTTCACGTTTGTAGTTGTCTGTTAGTCTTTGCCAAGGCAATGGCGGTTTGAAGAGTAGCACTAAAGGCACATCGTCGTCGTTGAGAGACACGAAAGCCAACTCTTTAAAAACGAAATCATTGCCAGGCTTTTTAAAGCCCTGCATATCCACTGCGTAGTCCATGCTGTACAAAATTTCGCTTCGAATTCCAAATGACGAATGACGAGGAGCTGGAGACTCGCTCACCTTATATACTTCTCAAAGTTTCTGCACGTCGCCACTTACGGGACTATATTGAACTATGCGATCGTGCAAGATCAAGCAGTAGGCTGAAGTTCCAGCAGGAAAATTTTCCTTTGCTCCAAATTCCAGACGAATGTCTACAGGGGCGCTTTTTGAGGACTCGTTTTGTTTTGAGCAGTCTATCACTATTAGGGGCACGTAAGTGAGATATTGCGACTTTTTCAACATAGGTTCTGGATCTTTACCATAGTAAGAATTTTGAAAATTAGCGTACATATCGTAGAGCATGGCAAATTGATTACGATTCACATCGAGGTTAAGATTGCCATACGGATATGACTGAGAATTGAGAAAGAGTTTTACATTTGTAAGCTTGCAATGATCGAACTGACTAGCATTTGCAGCTCTTCGATCTTTTCTATTAGTTTGAAAACCTAAGATGATAAAGCGTGGTTTTTCAAGTTGATTTGATGTTTTAACAGTCCATACCTGTCTTGATGTAATCGGAAGTAGTGGATATTCGTACAATTCCCACATGCGAAAACTCATGGCAATAGGACGATCTTTCCCAACAAAATCTAGTAGGCCAATTTTGTTACAGTTCGATGCAACTACGTATGGCATTAGCCATTCGATTCTATTTATTTCAACATTAAAGTTCTCGTAACCCTCTGCAGTGTCTACTCTTATAGTTGTTTGTTTAACGGCGTTTAAATCGTTTCTCATCTCATGAGAACGAGATCATGCTTTGCATTTACTACAATTTTACGATAGTCCTCAGCGAAGCCAAAAATTAGGCTCAATGGAATCGATACATTAAAGTAACCAGCATTATCAACAATATTCTGAGTTTCTTCTACATCGATCCAGCCCGCATTTTCAATAATGAAACTCTGAGTCTGATTGAGTGACACCCTGCCTTTCATGAGAGTTCAACTCATATCTAATTTCTTCAAAAAAATGACAAATGGCATTATTCATAAGTTTTGTATTTGTAGTGGGAGTATTATTAGTTTTAACCAATCGCCCGCAGATATGTAATGCACTACGAGAAGGTAAGAGACATAAATCTTGATGTTGAATAGATATGCGTATTTCATCGCTGTTGTTAAATGTTGCTGTATACGGTTGGTGAGCGTGAACCTCGTAGTGTGCTACGGATTCATCGAAAGTTACAGGTGTTTGTATGCTTAGAATTTCTTCCATTTCGTTAAAAGCAGCAAAAGATGATACAAGTTATTTTCTACCAAGTACTACTTTTAAGCCTAGACTTTTTAGTTTTTGTATGCTCTGACGTGTTAGCGCCTTCACAGTTCGTTGATGACTGATGCGTGGTGGGCATATTTCTCTGCTTATATAGTTTTTGTTATAAACGATTCCCATTATGATTGGCGGATATCTAATCTTATAGTTATAACTTCTCCGCGGAAATTTACTAAATCCCCGTCTTGATCGACGATGCGTACTTGTAAATGATCTATACGCTTTACGGCAATCGGTAGGTAAATGACGTGCGAGGGAACTTCGATGATTTTATACCCCGGAGGTACTGCAGGGAAAAACTCGTGTATCGTGTGTACTTTTTTGTCGTTTATGTATGCTCCCGAAGTGATATTACACTCGACTCTCAAAGCGTTGATTTTGAGAATTGTAACACGTAAGTCAGAATTATGGACAACGTTCGGTTCGAGAATACGTCTGGTGAAGCCCAGTAGACCACCGAGTGAATTTTCAGGTCGAAAATCTATAGGCTGACTACACTTGATTATACAGCAAAGAGTATTATTATTCGGCTTTAAATTGAAAGTAATGTCGTTGTGTGCTAATTTTTTACGAAGGAATTTGTCAATATCCTCAATTTCGTAACTTCCTACTGGAAGAGGGACAACGTTTCCACCTACGTAAAACTTATTATTGTTACTATCTATATTGGGGATTGAATTAAATGTTAGAAGTTCAACAAGCCCTAAAACGTAATTTTTATTTGGCAATAACTCGATTGATGGAAAATACTGTGCTTCTAGTGTAGAAGATGTACCTGAAAGTGTCAGTTAATGAACCTTCCATGACAGCTTAAATCAGAATGACCCAATGTTTCCCCTACCTCTCCTTATATAGCCCCACACAAGAATTTTAGACAGAGGTGACCGCAATTGTATGTGTCAAAATCTTGATATCTTTCATGATTATATTTAACTTCGTCTACTCCGAGGTATAATATTAAATCTAAAGGCGGTCGGAGATCGCCAAAACTATCGAAATATATAACATTTTTACCTCTTTTTCTATATGCAACCCAATGTGTCCCAGGGCCGCTAGCGCCATCAAGATTAACTATAGCGGATTCACTATAGCACGGCCCAGAAGCCGGTAATACATTTCTCATAAATACTCTCCGAAAATTAGATATTTTTAAAAGTTTTGCATATTTTAATATGTTCGCATCGGTAAGTGCTCGCTGAGGTAATTTCATGAACTTTTTTTTTTTTTTAAATGAAGACCTAACCCTACTTTGTGTGGTTTAAGATATAAGCCATTGCCCAACGCTACACTTTCCATAGTTTTATTTTGCCTTTTAGTTTCTTCCAACTGCTCCTTAGCGGATTTTGCGTCGTTTACAGCTTTTACTATTCCAGCAACACCACCAGCTAGAGCGCCAGTTGCACTCAAGCCTGCAAATAGAGGTATGAGAAATGGCAATACCCCTCCTGTTTTCGTGGGGACTGGTAAAATACGTGGAATTTTAATATTCTTTTTACCTCCAGCTTCTTTAACAGCGCTCCGAGCTTTTTTCAAAGCTGATCGTATGACTGTTAGAGCGCAGTTACTTGACGTTGATTTAACGGCACCAGCTTTGATAATTTTTTTCAAGGGAACTTGGTTTCTCTTCTTAGCTTTTAAACCCATTCCCAATTTTTTAGCGTTCTTTCAGTTTCTCTTTTTACTTTTCTTCTTCAAACCCATACGAAATCTAGATTTTAATTTCATAGTATTAGTTATAGCGTATGCTGCCGCTTTTTCGCCAAAATTAGAGTCTTTTGATTTAACGCGATTCCAAGCTTTTTCAGCTAAAATTTTATCTGCGACGTTTCTCGCTTGAACGTTTTCACGATTTCTAGAATAAGGTATATCGTGCTCCTTGCAAGCAGTGTCTAGCGGATTAATTCCAAGATCTCCTCTAGCTAAATGTTTTGCCAACTTAGTGCCTGGACCACAGTACTGATAACCGGGTATGTGAAGTTCAAACGGAAGTTTATTAATAATTTTATTAACTAAACCGCGTCCACGTTTGTGAATGATCATCACTCTTCGAAAGTCAACGGGCAACTGATGGTGGAAGCTATATAAGACCGTTCTTTATACTCATAGCCATCAGTCGTAATTTGGTTGTCATAGAGTAAAGATCATGAACTTTCAAGAACAATCGGTAAAGCTGCCAATAGAAAATTTTGATGCACTTGTAGAGCATGATAAAAGAACAAAGCGACACGGCGATCTACTGCCTGATAGTATACGAGCCGTCTTCTGCGGCCCCTCAAACTGCGGAAAAACAAATAGTTTACTTGCTCTCATAACACACCCTAATGGCGTTAGATTTGAAAACGTATACGTCTACTCAAAGTCTCTCAATCATCCGAAATATAAATTTTTAAATGAAATCTTAGAACCTATAGAAGGTGTACAATATTTTCCATTCAGCGAACACGATTCAGTTGTCGATCCTGACCACGCACTTCCAAACTCTATCATAATATTTGACGATATAGCTTGTGAAAAACAAGATAATATTAGAGCCTTTTTCTGCATGGGCAGACATAAAAAGGTTGATTGTTTTTATCTATGCCAAACTTATGCTCATATTCCAAAACATCTTGTCAGAGATAATGTAAACTTACTTGCTATTTTTAGACAAGATGAAGTAAATCTAAAGTTTATCTATGATGATCACGTAAATACCGATATGACTTATATACATTTTAAAGAATTGTGCTCTAAGTGCTGGAGAGATGATAAGCCCGGTTTTCTAGTCATCGATAAAGATAGAGGAATAAATGATGGTAGATTTCGCAAGGGCTTCGACAATTTTGCTATAAATATAGCATGCACATAGGTAACAATCAACAGTTTCTGACTGAACGTTGAAACGATAACATGGCTGACTTTCAACGAGAGAAAAACGTGCTTCGTCAACTCGTTAAGGCAGGAGATGCGATTAAACGCAAATATAGAATATTAAAATTTGGGAAAGACAATGTCGAAAAGATTTTAAATGAAACATTCAAACCAATAGTTGATCCGCTTCACAAACTTGTAGCTCAGAAAACCGATGAACAAAGTAGACTCGAAGATAACACCGTCGAACAAAGTAGCGTTAAACAAAATGAAAGTTTTGACAGTGAGTTTAATGATACGATACAGAATTTCCACGAGACATCTTTCGAAACAGCAGGTAGCGATATCGAAGATGACTCTGATTTATACATCAAGGCCCTCAAGCTCAATCAACCCCAGTATCTTGACAAACTTTATGGAGTACGAAATGAAAACGGTAAATTTTTTATTGTTAATTTACCGATTAGTTTTCATAATAATAAAATTAAAATTAATGGAATAGCATACCCGAGAACTATAGGATTACTCGAGTTACTCATAACAAAACAACCAAATAAAAATAATATAAGTTCAGATGATTTAAAAAATTATCGCAAAATTTTAAAACTATCGTCTGCTCATAAAAGGCGATATGACAAGAACGAAAGGATTCGTGTTCATAATAATACTAAATTTAATAATATTATTGCTCCAATGTTCAATATTACTTCGAAAACAACTACCGGAGAATCGATTAAAGGTGGCTCATTACCTCGTTATAAAATTGCAAAAAAGCGTACGGCTTTAGACTACGTCTACTGGGACGATCCAAATGAGCTCGTTGACCGTCTTCAATTACTAATAGCTGAAAGATCTGCCGGAAATCCAAGTCACATAAACGAGATACACTCTATAATCGAAGAATTGCGCGAAGCAGGCTATATATATTGAGCGCACACGAATGTATGAATCATTCTTAAAATGAGCGTTGACGTGTTTGGACGTAACCTTGGAAAAACCGCAGGTAGTCGAGGGCCTCCTGGCGTTGGCTTTAAAGTCACGACTGACGTCACTACGACATAGAAAATAAAAAATTATGCAATGTTGCTGATCCTCAACAACCGAGCGATGTTGTAAATTTAGAGACTTTACGAAACATTATTCAAATAGAAATTCGAGGAATAACTGACATAACTACAAAACTTGGAGCTAGTCTGGATGATTTAGATGTAATAGTTGTCAATCATAAAAACGAAGTTGATGCACAGATATCTCAAATAAAAGCTGACATTTTGGCTATAAAAGAGGCTATAGCACAAATATTCTATCAGTAATTCCACAAACATGGAACACGAAAGACTAGTTGAAGAACTGCACAAACCTGCAAGACGTAACTATACACGTCGTAACTTTGACGTGCGTGGTTTGGACGAAACTTGGCAAGCAGATCTCGTCGAAATGATTCCATATGCTCGCGACAATAAGGGCTATAGATACTTGCTCACTATAATCGACATTTTCTCCAAATATGCATGGGCTGTTCCTGTAAAGACAAAAACAGGCAAAGATGTCTCGGAAGCTATGAAATCTGTGCTTGCTAAAGGCAGAGTACCAAAAAATCTCCATGCTGATCGAGGCAAAGAATTCTATAATGCAGATTTTCAAAAACTTATGAGCACGTACAAAATAAAGTTATACTCAACCTATAGCAATCTAAAAGCATCGATATGTGAACGCTTCAATCGCATGCTAAAAAGTGCAATGCGGAAAAAATTCAGTTTGAGAGGCAACTATAAGTGGCTAGATATTTTACCTGATTTACTTACCATATACAATAATCGTAAACATCGTACTATCGGTGTAAAACCTAAAGATGTAACATCCAGTAACGAAGCGGATATACTACAGAAATTTGCTCGTAAAATAACTAAGCAGATTAAACCAAAATTTAAAATTCGTGATAAAGTTCGAGTGAGCAAGGCTAAAGCAGTATTTGATAAAGGATATACTCCCAATTGGTCTACAGAGATATTTACAATTGTACGTATAGCAGCTACAAATCCAACAACTTACCATCTCAAGGACTATCAAGATCATCCCGCCTCAGGCGGCTTCTATGAACAAGAACTACTAAAAGCCAAGTATCCGGATATTTATCTTGTAGAAAAAGTAATTAAGAAAAAAGGAAGTAAAATTTTTGTAAAATGGCTCGGCTTTGATAATTCACACAATAGTTGGATTGATAAAAAAGATATGTAATTATGCAATATTTTTAAACATATTAATTGTATAGAATTAAAAAATAAACAATTGTGTTTGTAAATAATTTTTTTCAAGTTAAATAAAAAAAATGTAATGGTTTTTGAATAAATAAAGACAAGTTTTTTTTCTATTAAACGAAAGAATGCTGTTTTATTCATTTTAATATTCACACGCTTTTGGCTCAAACTTATACATATACGCGCTTACTAGTAACTTCATAAATTTACGTATAGTTATAATAAAAAACATATTCGCTTGCCATTAAATATTTATACGCTTAAACTAGAACTCATTTGGTTCGAACTTGTTTATAACTTATACAACGCGCTTACTAGCAACTTTATAAACTTACGCATAGTTATAATAAAAACATACATTTACTTGTCACTAAATATTTATACGCTTAAACTACAACACATTTGGTTCGAACTTGTTTATAACTTATACTACGCGCTTACTAGTAACTTTATAAACTTACGCATATTTATAATAATTCACTTACCGCTGAATTCTATACTGGATCCACCATTGTACTTCAAAAAAAGTTCATATTTATTTACTGCATCCAATAAATCATTAAAAAAATTTTCATCTTCTGCTATAGCTTCTGACACTTTTTTGGGTAAAAAGACTTGGAACTCGTCGTCAAGTTCAGCTACAGCCCTCCTTCCATATTTTGTGTTTACCAGCTTTAACTTCGTCACCAACAAATTGACACCTTTAGTCAGTTCACTTATCTTTTTGGTGGGTAGAAATCCTCCCCGAGCGATCGCATTCAGCTTTGTTTCAACTGTGCTCCGGCTCCCGCTGCACCTCTTGATATAGGGGTGTCCCTGCGGTATTCGGCGGCTCGATTTCCCTCTCCTTAGCTGCTCCTTCCTCATTGGCCGTTGCTTCCCCCACTATTTTGTAGTGCCCCCATGGCAACGTATTTGTTGTTCCAGACTGCAAATACCGTTTGTCATCATGGGCGCTCAAAGCAATCTTGAATTCTTTCTCGGTGTACAAGTTATGATGTGACCGGATGTTACGCTGCTCACGGGTTAAGGCCATGTGAAACCGTGAATTTCAATATTTTTTAAATCAACATTTAAACGTTTATTTGGAAAAAGACGAACGTCAAGCACTCCGTACACGTAAACACTATATTCAGATTTTTTTTAGGTGATTCTATTGGTATTTTCATGAGATATCCATGTTTGAAAAGTAGCTTAATTGCAGATTCCTACTTACCGATAATACGGTTTTTATTTAATTAAATAAATTCTTATCATTTTTTTGGAAAAACACGAACGTCAGGCGCTCCGTATATGTTAATACTATACTCAGATTTTTTTTTGGACGATTCTATTGGTATTTTCATGAGATATCCATGTTTGGAAATTATGTCGGTATTTTACATCACCTTAAAATAACATTTTCACGAAGACACTTCACATAATCATCAAAAGTGATGGTTGCCTTCAACACAGAACTTTTCACACCTTTTGCTTTTTTTATCGGTTCGTGTTTCTGCACTCTTACGCTGTACATTTTACTTCGCAGTCCTACAAATTCCAGCATAATTTCACCGTTGTACTCATCTTTCATCAACCCAACTTTCTTTTTGTTAACTCGAGGCATGTTAAACGGGTTGATCTCGGGATAGTCTGAAGTATCGAATTCATGGATATCTTGACGCATCACGTCATACATATTGATACCTGTTACCTCATATACCAGACTATCCGTGTCAGTGTACAATAACTTACCTCGGTTTCCTACACGATCTCGCATGTAATCGTAATGAAACCTATTGACAAGTGTCTTTGACAAATCTAAAACTGCTAGTCCGATGTAAATTGGTTTGCGAATACAGATCTCTATTCGCAGCAGCTGTATGGCAACGAGATCATGGTCAAAAATATCACAACTATGAAAATTCGGTCGTCCGATGAGCGCTTCGGCTCCAAAGCGACCCTTCCACTTATTAACCAACTTTACGTCAATACGTTTCCGTTCATTTTCCATGGTTTTTCTGTAAACAGCATTATTAAATAGTTTGAATAACATTTTTTCAAACTCATTTTTTGCTTCCTTTCTCTTAGCCCTGTTTAAATCTATATATTTCTTAAGCCACAGGCTTTGATTAAACTTTATAGCCCGATGAACTTTCGTTAGTACTAAACCATGTTTCAATGCTTGCTTCAGTGCTCTATAATGAAGCACGTAACGTTTTTTGTCATTTAGCGTAGTCATTAATTTCTGCTGCTTGGAACCTGGAGGTGCCATGTTTTCAGCACAAAATGGTAATCTTTATGAGTATCATGAAGCGTTACGGGATACTTCAAATCAACTTCGAGAAAGTAACCAAATATATGATCGTCAGGGATATTGAAAAAGTTTGGTTCATCAACATTTTTGACCCATTCAAAACCTCCATAGGGCAATGATTCAGTCATGGCCCATCCATACAGATTATTGATGTTATAGTACATGAGATATTTCTCATCCTCGGCGTCATTGTAACCTTCGTTCATGTACGAATTGTTTGCTCTAGCATAGCGGTTGCAGCACTGACTGATTCCTCCTCGTATTCCGCGTTCGATAAACAACAGCATGTCAATATCTGAGAGAAGTTCCAGTTGAATCTATTTGTAAAAAAGAAAAAAACATTTAATGTAGAAAGTAATAAAAGTTATATTATTTTTTTTAACAGCAAAATGATATACCTGAGTATACTTAAGCATAGCATCCCAAGTTAATCCAGGTGTAGTATAATAGTGAGCGGGGTCTAATTCATAAACTGCTAAACAGTTATTTCTAAAATTTTCAAACACTTCAGCTAATAATAGAACATCTGTCTTTAGATATAAATCAGAATATTGTCCTAGATTTCGAATGTCGAAGATTTGCCAAGCATTTTTTGCATGTTCATAATCCTGTTCAGTGATGTGAGTTTGATACAAGCTGCTGAAGAAATCATTTTTCAAAGGAAGCGTTGTTTCCTCGAGTTTTTCAAATGATGTAATGTAATCATATGGAAAAACTCCTTTTCTTTTCAGTAATGCAATCTGCTCATTTGAGAATCCATCATCTTGTTGAAAAGTTTGCTCTAAAATATCATGCTTTTCTAAATACGATGACAACTTGTCTAGAGATGAAGCCATAAACCTAAACGAGTCAACGAAACGCAAGTTTATGTCGGTTCCCTCCACAAACTTAGTGAAAGATATGCATCTTTCTTTAGTTTATGGGAGCAGTAAAATGTGTCCTGGTATGGAAGTTGCAAGCTCTTTGATAAAGAGATGTGAATCATATCCACTTAAGTTATGAAAGAATATCGGAATCGTTCTAGAATCCTGGTAGTTAATATTGCAGGCATTATGTGCGGGGCCTCGATATCTGTAATAGATATAGTTTTTATATCTATTACAGTAAAAAAATACTTACTTTCCCGTGAAATGGCAATGATCGTCAACTTTCTGATCTTTTTCCGTGAGCGGTTTCTCACAAATGTGGCATAAGCGTGCATTATTGAACTCAATAATTTCGTGAAGCGTTAATTTATTCATTGGTCGTGGATTTTTATCCACGTGTCATTTAATTTGAGGGCTATAGAATTAAGGTTTCTCACAAACCATTTGACTGCTGTTTCATCTTCTTTTTTGCCCTGTCTGTAGCTGTCTGTAGGATTTATACTCAGATAGAGTATTGTCAAAGCTACATTTTATAAAGAAACCTACGCTAAATGCATGATGATGTTGATAAGCACGTTCGTCCCTGTTTACTGGTTCCAGTATACACTCGAAATCAACGTGTATGACAAATGGGACACGATTTTTAGAACCGATATTCTGAAATTGTAAAATTTTGTCTTTCTTCGTTGGTAGAGTAACTTTACACTTATTAATTTTCTCACAATCAATAATATGTATTGTTAACTTTTCATATGACCAGAAAAAATGTAAGCATCGATACAGATGAATGTCTTTGTTTTATGAGAAGATATTTGATTTCGTACGAGTCTAGATAAATTTTTTATCCACACATAATGCATTCTATAAGGTACGTTATCAAAGTCATCAAGAGGCTCTTTTTCTTCAAAATTCTCACCCACGTAATAACTTTCTATAAGCAGTAAGTTAACATGTTTTTCATTTTTATTAGCTGACAAATGACGAGGCAAAACATCAAAAATTTCTCCTTTTTTCTTCAAATAATAAAAATTAATCGATACCCCATTTTGTTTTTCAAATTTGCTTATTTGCTTTGGTTCTACTGGAAAATTAATACCGTCAAAATTGAGTTCGTTTTTATAGAAAACATACGATGACACTCTATTTGTATTGGAATTAGTAGGATGCAGCGCTGATAAAATCGCCCATTTAAAGCATTCATCATCTTCGTTCATGACATTGATACACGCTTTCTTATTCTTGATGTACTCGGGCAGATCCACATATGAGCTACCCCTCATAGGATTAAATTTTTAAATATTAATAACCAAATTTAGAATGGACTTAAGTGTCCTCCAGACTCTCGCTCTTGAAATTCTTCCATCTCCGTGTCGATGGGATGCTGCACATTCATTACAAACCACTCATTCAAATCAGTCGTTGAATAAATGGGAATTGTCTTTGTATTAAAATATTTGATGTTGGCAGTTTCTTCATCATTTTTCACTAAAATATACTCACCCGCTAAAACTGTATTAACTTTTAGGGCCGGATGTTCTTCAAGAGCTTCATTCACTTTAGCCATAAACTGTTTTTTAGCATCGTTCATAAAAGTTGATAAGTCAAGATGCCTTAGGTGTGTGATGACACCTGTCCTTATTCTATTTTCGAAAGCAGACTGCACATCGTCCCAGCTTACCGGTGAAATATTTTCAGCTGCTTGTAGACCAGCGCCTACTCGACGTTCGCTCAACAAGCGTATAACACTGTTTACAAGCGTGATACTGGCTTGTAATTTTTGTTTTTCGGATACTGTTAAATTGTTAGGAGACTGAGATAAACGTTGAGCTGCAGCTAGAGACGCGCGACCGAGAGCTAGCCATCGGTTGATGTCACTTTCATCAGAAATACCATTCAAAGTTTGCTGATACGATTTCCACAACAGTAAAGCTGTATCTTTGAAATACTGAACCATCTCGACAACTGTTTTGAACGGCTCGCAACAGTAGAATGATTTTGTATCGCATGGGAGCCTTCCTTTTATCCTAAAATTGCAAAACCAGATCGATTGTGATTGGTCGGTAGTAGCGTAGAAGGGGAAAAGAATATGATTGGTTTAAAAAATAAGTAGTATGAGTGCGCCATCATCTGAGTATAAAAGAAGACGCGAAAAGCTGAAAATCTCATTCCATTCTTTGCTCTCGTCGAGAATAGTCGCAGCAGCAGCAGCAAGATGAAGTACATCGTCGACGTGCAAGGTTTTAAGGTTACCTTGAACGAATTTGTCTTTAAAGAAGTAGCCATTGTTCCTCTTGAAGAAGATCCCACATCAACAGTACTTTTGTTTAAACCACCGCATGCATGGGACAAGTTGTTGGACAAAAATAAGTCCGAAAATCGTTGGCTCGAGGAGAATTTCCATGGAATTATGTGGAGAGCAGGCAGCATCCCGTACGAAGAACTTAGTAACACACTGAGTGGTATACTCTACGGAGCAGAGATATACGTGAAGGGATTGGAAAAGAGTAAATGGTTGAGGAGATTTTTCCCTGATCGGTAAGTTATTTTATAAATAATGGCTTTAAAAATATCACGGTTATTTTCGTGCAAAATTTTCTCACAAGCTTACTAATTTTTCAGATCAGTTTTTAACATCAAGGATATGGGGTGCCCTTCTCTAAAAAAGCTGCCGATGGAACCACTTTCGTGTACAAATCACAGTGCTTGTGATTTTTCAGTATGCGCGCTTCGAAACGCAATGGCTATGAAGAAGTGGATGCTCGAGCAATATGATCAAACAATAAAAAAATTAACAGAATCGTTTTATTCGATGTATAATTAATATTCATTAATGTATTAGTCTAGTGAATAAATTTATTTTTAATGTATATTTTATTTGTTCTCAATTTATTTATATGCAAACTTCTTTAAGCTTGTAAAAATATATACACTATTATTCTAAAACTTAAAATAATGAAAGAAATTGATTATTCAGTTTGAATTTACTAATAAAATTTAGTAATAATAAAAGTCCTTTATGATAAAATAAAATGTAAAAGTAGTATGCTTTAAACAAAAATAAATTTTCTTCTCTTTAGGATAGTTAAAAGAGCATGTAAAATGAATATAAATGCTTTCATTATATACTATATTAAAAAAATATATCATAAAAAATTGTAATCATGTTCCTAAAACTTAAAATAATGAAAGAAATTGACTATTCAGTTTGAATTTACTAATAAAATTTAGTGTGATAATAAGAGTCCTTTGTGATAAAACAAAATGTAAAAGTAGTATACTTTAAACAAAATAAATTTTCTTCTCTTTAGGTCAGTTAAAAGAGCATGTAAAATGAATATAATGCTTTCATTATATACTATATTAAAAAATATCATAAATTGTAGTCATGTTCCTACTAGTTAAATTTCATTTAATTACGCTCTAAAACAGCTAGTAAATAAAAGACTACTGTCGCGCCATCTGCCAGTTCTCTATTGTCTATAAACCCGTGCGCAAGCATCACGCTACATCAGTCTCTGCAAGATGGAAAAGAAGGTACGTAGCGAGGCACAACGCATCAAGCGTAACCGTCGACGGCACAAACGCCCACCAGATCCTGATATCCTCCTCAATCGTCAAGAGGCTAGTGCTTTGAATGAGCAGGTGGTCGAGGAGCAGGAGCTTTATGCACCAGAGGAGCAGGAGCCTTATGTACCAGAGGAGCTACATGAGCCACTCATAACAGAGACGATTCGTGAACGCCCTGCTAATCGACGCTTTTCGCGAGAGAAGCGCGACAGGGCAAAGCGTCGTCTTTGTTTTGAGAAGAAGGAGAAGAAGAAGAAAAAGAAGGAGAAGAAGAAGAAAAA